>CM024518.1:42095002-42440907 GCA_014182375.1 Eucalyptus virginea | reverse complement strand
AGCGCTCTCTCTCTCTCTCCGCGAACCACCCCTGCAAATGAGCGAGACCCTCACTTTTAAGGGTAGCCAGCTGGCGCGCATCGCCTTGCCACTGCCAGCTGGCCGGCCGGACTGATCCGACCCGCGGATCACGCGGCCATCTGTCCCTAGCGATCTCCTGCTCCTCTGGCTGGTACATATGCGTGAAGGACAAAAGAGAGAGAGGGAAAAGAAGGTTGGGCTCATCTTGGGCCAAAATAAAAGAAAAGTGGGCCGGCCGAGGCGAAGAGAGAAGAAAAGGGAAAGAGAGAGGCCGGGCTGACCTGCCCCGGCCCGGTCTCATCTTTCCCATTTTCCTTTCTATTTCTTGTCTCTTGGCTCTCTTTTTTTTTTTTTTTGTAATTAATTTCTTTTGACAATTTTTTAATCTTTTTTTTATGACAAATTTTTTGGAAAAAAAATTAAGAAAAGACCATTCAATGTGCAGTGCAATAATGAAAACACAATACCTTTTAATGAATTTTTATTTTACCTTTCTTTCTCTTTGTTTTTTTTTGTTGTTTTTTTTTTTTTGTTTTTTTTTTTTTTGTGACTAATTTCTAACTTTTAATACTATTAAGTCTTAAGTAAGATGGCGAAATTTAGGTGTCAACATCCCTTACAAGTTGACGATACTAAGGAAAACATAAATTCGATGAAGATTTTCTAACCGATTTTAATGTCAATAATTTTGAATAAAGTAGTGGCATATTTTGGACATGTAAAAGATTTAGGACTAGAGTGAAAAGGTTGGAGTAAAATTGAGATTAGACCTAAAATTTTGAGTTTTGTTAGAGAATTGGCCAATTTTTTAAATTAAAAAAAAACTATCGAAATTTTATCATGACACAAAAATATTTTTATTTAAAATGAACTAAAAAAACTAACAGGCTATTATTCAAGAAATGTGCCATTAAATTTCCCAACCTTGCGAGGTCTCATGGCGCATGATGACGGGGCTAATGGCGCTGACGTCTCCAACATGATACATTTCTAATAGCCAAAAGAGTAGCAAATGTGTCAACGTAAGTCGAGATGACGTTGTTTCTCCAAAATGTCTTTGTTTCCTATTTCTCTTGATCGAGACTAATCTGCTCTATTATGTTTCGAGATATTATTGCGACTCTTTTTCTCTCTATTCTCACTTCAACGGATTAGCCTTGTCATCTACCATTTTAGTTGCTCCCATAGAAAATATAAGGGTGGGTGCTTTTTTCGAATCATTCGGAAAGTCGAGGATTATTTTTGTATTATAGGCAAAAGTTCAAAGTGTTTCTTTGGGGACTTAGCGCCTTATAACTACAAAACATGCATTTTAATATGCCTTGCATTTTTATGCAAACAAAGTGAGGATATAATGCATATTTCGAAAAAGAGAGATAGATAGACTTTTAATTTTTTTTGTCTTTTTGACTAGCCAAGTGCTGGCTCTTGTAGCTATGGGTGAACATCCGAACCGGTTTAATTTGGGAACAAAATTGAACCGGCCTTACTCGATTGGTTTCAAGCCAATTTACATGGAGATCGAGTGAGGATTGAAAAACCAACTTTAACTTGTTTAGTGTCCAACTTTAACTAGTTCTATCGAGACGTTTTGAATTGGTTTTAGTTTTTTTTCTTTTTTTTTTTTTTAACTTTGTTTAAAGAAAATGTAGATTTGATGGAGATAATTTTCGAACCCATCGATAGAGGGATATCACAAATGTACCAATTTGGAGTTTTCAATAATCGAAAAATTAGTTTAGAATAAATTTATTACCGATATATTAGTTTGAAATTTTTGACAGCCAAAAAATTAATTTTTGGTAAATTTATCATAAATATAGCAATTTCAAGTTTTTTTTATGGTATTAACCTTTTAATATATTGTCCCACACAAATAAGATACATGAACTATATTCAAACACGTGCAATTAAAATTTTTTGGTTAATTATACAAAACTTAGATTAGCACACATTTGTCTTTGAAACTTCAATCGTCACACAATAACCCTATCAACTTTCATTTTGTTACGGCCATCAACCATTCGTTATTTTTTTTTTCCAATAAAAGAGTTTTTCATTTCATTTGAAAATGAAATCTCTCTTTTGCTATTACCAAAAAAAAAAAAAAATCTCTCTTTTGCCCTTATTTGCCGTGAAAAATGAAAAAAAGAGAGAGAGTAGAAAACGGGAGAAAACTAAATTAATAAAAATTGTAATGATAGAATAAATAAATATCAAGAACAATATTTTAAAAAAAAAATTGTTTTGATAGATAGAGCCACTTTTATAGAACTACATAAAAAATCTATAAAAAAAAAAATAGAAATAATTAACGCAAATTAAATAAGAAAGAAAACGCCTTAAAGTACAGGGGAGTTTTATCTAAATTCCCGAAAGATTTTATTTTACTATACCGACCATATTAAAAAAAAAAAAAAAAAAAAAAACCTTCATGCTTTGTCCCCATGGGTAGAAATGGTTAGGTTGCCATCATGTAAGGAATTACCCACCTTAAATTAAGGCTTGCGCTATTTTGACCCTCTTATTGGCTCTTAACACCATGTTTTACATTAAATTGGTTAATTCTCCCTTATAGATCCCATTCTTGATGTAAGATTATTTATTACTTTTTATTTATTTATTTTTTTTCGATTTTACTAGAGATGAAACTAGCCATGCTCCTTGAAACAACATTTTACTAAAGGTAAATGTGGGACCCACTCTTGATTCAAATTAATGTTTGTCTTCTTTCTTTCTTTCTTTTTTGGTTTTTTTTTTCTCCTTTTTTTCTCCATTTGGAACAAATTTGGTGTACCTCTTTTCCAAAAAAAATAGTTTTTAAAAAAAGAAAAAAGATAGTAATTTGGTAGATAGCTAACTAATTATTGTGCTCCTCACAAAAGAAAACTAATTATTTTGTTAATGAATTTTATATTTTTTTGTACTAGGAAACTATTATCCAAAAAATAACTTAAGCACAACTAAGAGGATATTCTTTCAATAAATTGTGGATAATGCATACATCAACCACAATAGCCAATCCTTGAGTAAACTCTCATAAATTTATACAAAAAATCAAAATCAAAAAATTCACAATCATGAGGACAATATAGAAAAATAAATTAAAAAATTTGTAAATAAAAATAACATTTCTTTACACCAGTATATGTGGCCGATTGCCGGCCTAGGGTTAGAAAAACAAAAGAAAAGAAAAGAAAATTAAATTAAAAAATATATATTATTAAAAATTGTTCATGTTGGCATTGATGGTGTCATATAAGACAGTCAGCGTCCAAATAAGTGATTTCCAGTTAAATTTGGCCAAATGAACTCAATTAATATACATGAAAACATTTATGATTGAATAGGTAAAATTTAAATATTTAGGACATTGACAAAAATATAATAGGTTTATGACATTCTAGACAATTTTTCCCTGAAAAATCTTATCACTTGTTTACTTATTTAATAATCATACAACGTTGGTAACGTCATGGTAATTTCATTAAACTAGTCCTCTAACGGGGCTCATTTTAATTTTTAATTTTTTTAAATTGGTAGCTTACTAATTAATTTGATGGTGGTAAGTCTTACATAATTGGTAACTTACTGACCTCTAACCAGACTTATTTGTACAATCTAATAGAATATGGTAATTTATGAATCAACTTGATGTCGGTGAGTTAAATAGAATGTCAACAAATTTCTAACCTTTAATCGTGCCCTCTGGTAAAATTGTTAACCAACTAATCAAATTTGAAGTCGGTAAATCCATTTCAATATCGTCAACTTCCAATTCTCTTATCATGTCTACGTAAGCAAATTACTTACAATGTTGATAATCTACTAATCTCTACTCGAGAGGTAGTTATAAAAATTAAGAAGCTTGTAACTTGCTAATCAATTTCCCGTCGTGAAAGTTAAAGAAGTTGGTAATTTAGGCCATGTTCGTTTAAATTTGTTTCTATGCCCCGAAATACAAATTTCTATTCTTTGTTCCGGAAAACAAAAAAAATGAAACGCGTTTGTTTACACTTTTGTTCCCAAGAATAGAAAATCTATTTTTTTGTTACCGAGAACAAATTTGGAATAGAAACAAGAAATAGAAAAACTTGTTTCTTGTTCCCGGAACAATTTCGAGAAACACTATGTTTAGGCTAAGATCCGAATAGCGGATATATTTAATAAATAACATACGCTTTTATAAAAAGAGAATTCACTATAGCATGTAATTCATATTACATGTGCATTGTTCGACCGACAAGGGAATGTGAGTAAAATTATCCCTATTTACTCATTATGTGAGCCCTTGAGGTAATTTATAATTTATCTCATTTTTTGCCCTATGTTACTTATGACTATGTTCTCGAAGTGAAAGATCAATGTTACTACTTTAGCATGTTATCGGCGGTCATGAATAGATATGGCTTTATGGGACGTGTCTAGAAAAACAGTTGTTATGAAATGGAGAGAGACATGAGTACAGAGGAAGATTATTGTTGTTTTACATCTATCACATGTATTTACTAGTCGACCAATTATATCACCTTATGTGGTTGCGGATATAATTGTAAATACATTGTATTTTTTAGAATAGTCAAGTATAGCCTTTAAGGGATAGGTATACTTGGATTGATGTAATAAAATATGTCTATGGCATTGTGAGACATCGATTGTTTATTTCTTTTTGGGGTTGTAACCATTATGTCATCCCTAATAGGTGCATAATTTGAGCTTTCAAGTGTAGGTGTACTCACTGGTCGCACGCCTTATTTGCTAGTATGAATTGTTTTGTAAAGTTGATGAATGTTGAACGCTTTATATTCTTGATAGAGCACTATCAAGCCCATCATGTTCGAGTGAGAGATGTTGTACTTAATCAATACGTCCATGATGGGGTGCGATGAGACTGCACCGTTTCATCTTGATACGCTACGATGGAAAGATACTTTTGAAAGGGTGTGAGGGAGTCATATTAAAAGACTCCTAAAGACAACCGTTGGCATGGGTTGGCAGAACGTACGCTCAGAAAGAACGTTCTCTCTTTCTTGTCTCATGTCCATCAAAGATAAAGAAGACGTTCCATTTCTCCTTTACAAGAACAATTGACATTTACGTTGTGGAAATCGGGTGCTTTCCGTGATTGCATTTGGACCAATGTGAAATATTTTTGTTTGTGATTCATCCGCAAATCAACGATCGTTCCGGGGTATATTGTAGTTTGCACATCGGATAGAAGTAAGTCGTCTTCCGCCAACTTGACTTCCAATAGAATGTTCATAAATCAAGTTGGGTTTCCTGAATATTAGCATGAAAACATGTCTCTTGTAAAATCTTTTTTCTCCTGCTCATCATGCTTTCTCGTATTGCGACAGTTGAGACTACTTTTAGTTTTGGAATTGACAAAATTAGATTTCAGATATTGATATGAATGCATTCTTAGTAAAATTTCATGGCTATTTGGACTTGATTGGTAGATACCAAAAGGCGATTCAAACCTTCATGCTTTTGCATTAGTTTTTCATTGAATTGACCTTGTGGTCGGCCAAGAGTAACGTTAACACTATGTGTAAAAGACAAAAGATAGGGCATTGGCTTTTTCTGTGGCTAAAATTGGACGTAACGAGAGGAGTTATTCGATTACATTAATTTGACAATTTTTAACGCTTAAATACACTTTTTAAAAGTCCTGAAATTTAATTCTATTTTCACGACAAGTTTTATAATTTCCTTTATACATATCTTAAATTTTATATAGTTAAAAACTTTGGTGGGATTATTTCTACACTTTTCCTTTATCTTCTTTTGGCTAACTACCCAAAATGCCCCTTAATTTCGCAATAATGTACTCTTTCTCTCTCCTTAATTTTCTCTCTTTTCTTCCTGGTTAAGTCTTCCCTTTTCGTAGTGAAGATATATTCTGGTCATAAATTCATCTTTTTCTTGTTTCTCATTCATTTCATCAATTGTATATTTTCTGAGGCAACCTTGTACTTTTACAGTCTTTGCCACACTAGTCGTGGCAACTCTCGTCTTTAGTTTTAATTTGAGTGTTGATACAATCATGTTTTCTGTTTGTTGTAGATTAATCTTATAAATATTAAGGATGCATTTATTTACAAAAATAGTTTCAAGAATTTTTCTTAATTAATTTTTATAAACGATATAAAAAATTATTTTTAGAAAAAAAATTCTCTAAATTATTATTTTTCATGAAATAAATTCACCGTAAGAGAAAAAGAACAAGACAGTATCCTAAAATTATTTTCTATGTCTTTCCCATTTTAATATAAGTAGCTGGAAATTTGAAAAGGAAATATACTCAATATCCCCGTGGACAAAGCCAGGCCCCTAAAAACTAGGACCGCATCAGGTCTACCCCAAGTTAGCATGCCTATATATTAAACAGTCTTTGCATATCAAACAAAAAGAAGTACTTAGATCTAATCTTGGTACTAAATTGGTGATTTCAATTTATGTTAATCATGCCGGCATAAAGGAACTTCTATTCTCGAATTCAAAGATGAAATGGCTTGTATGATTCTGTCTTTTAACGTTTACCTAAAAAATTTTGTGAAAATAGAGTATATATTGTTAGTAAAATGGGAAAATGAGAAGAAAAAAACAAAGAGGGATGAAACAACTAGACAAAAAAAAAAAAAAAAGTAGAAGTAACCTAGGACTTTTTATACACGTCTTTATGGATGAGTTAGAGGAGATATAATTTCCTTAAAAATTTGTCTATTGCAATTGTAGTCATGCATAAATAACAATTGGCAATCGATTGTGGGATTCGATCTAATTAGAACTGCTAGCAAAAACCTATATATAGACCAAGGCATGCTTATAGAAAATTTCAAGAGCATGATCTTCGTTTGTTGCTAAAATCTCAAGTTCCGTTAAATTCTTAGACCTCATAATGTTCAATGATATGTTTCTTTCTTCTCATTGTTAAGATGATCTTGGAATAAAATTTTTTTCAATTTGATTGGAGGATTCCCCCTTTTAGCAATCTCTCTCTTGAGGTATCGAATTAACTTTTTCTGCAAAGATACCACTCTTTTCCAATTAATCCCATTCATAAAATGTATAAGAAAATTTGCGTCCAGCAAAAAGGTGACTGATTTTTTTATGTACCACCTTAGCGAGAGTGGTTTTTATACAACCCCAGGCGGACCGCACGATGCGACCACGCATCCCTCCATCATCTCCTGTGCTTCGGCAAGTTGCCCACCCCGATTGTCGGCATCAAGCTTTCAAATCATCTCTCACACGTCTCTGTCTATTCCAATCAAATACTTAGTCACATCTTGCTCATCTATCCTCCAGAGCAGCCAAAGGTTGAAAATTGCATTCTTTAGAAGTCGACAATACCTACAAAATGAAAAATGGAGCTGCTTTTCTCTATCTTCTTTTTTTTTTCGATAGATACACGGTGGGCAAAGGCGCGAGAGCCAGCGACCTCCTTTGAATGTCACCATAGAAGTCCCTTACCTGTTAAGACATTCGGATTTGATTTTGGGTGACCATGCAGAGGGCACCGTGACATTAGTGCGAATTAGAAAAAGAATGGAGTGTTAATTGGATCCCAAAAGGGAAGTGGTGAGCATCTTGATATAAAAGCCGATTCTTCTATCTTATCCTTTCGAAAGCTAAACAAGTAAAGCACGACTAATCGAACAGTCATTGAGATAAAATATAAGTTTTTATGTTTGCAAGCCTTTGGGTGTGTGTCACAGCGGACTAATGGGATCGCGACCATGCAGTGAGAGAATGTATGGGAGAGAATGCTCTAATGATTTTTATTGTATTGAAAATGGAATGATGCGAAAGAGGGAGAATTTTTATTTATATATGCACCCCTCTAATTACAATCGAGATTGCCACTTGATATATCAAATTTGATTTCCCTATTTAGTATTTCATAAATTATAAAAATTACTAAAACACAGGAGTTCATTACCCACGATATCTTTGACAACATCCTAGAATACTTATGAAAATTTCTATTCATAGAAGTTCCAACACATGCCCAGTTAACTTGACCACCTCCTAGGCTTTTTGTGCCTTGAAAACCTCCGATGAATGACATTCTCTCACACTCAATGAAGTGACTCTCCGCGCTCTCGACTTGAAGTTCTTGACTTGCCAGTTCAAATCCTTCACTTAAATTATTGGCTCCCTTGCAAGTTGGCGAATTTTTTGTGGCCCATCTCATCTAATCTTTTGCTTCTTGACTATACAACTAATGGTTCTTGAATCCCAACTCGTTCAAGAAGCAATTCCTCCCTTGACTCGGTCAACTCCATATTTGTGAGCTTATTGGGAACGCTCCAAGCTAGGCCATGCCTATTCGTTGATCGGTCTATGCATATCAAACAAAAAGAAGTACTGAGATCTAAATTTCGATACTAAATTAGTTATTCAAATTTATGTTAATCATTTGGCCATAAAAAGAGCTTCTATTCTCGAGTTCAATAATCAATTGGTTTGCACCACAGTGTTTCTTACGTTCACCTACTAAATCCACAATACTAATCTTTCAATTGAATCAAAATGTAAGATACAAATTAAGAATCGGTAGGCACGGTTGGAACTTCAACTTTTACCTTGTATGGACTACTAAGTGGGTGTGCACACGCACGTGTGTTTTCCTTTGGTTTTCTTTTTCTCTAGGGAGATTTCCTCATTTTGGGGGGTATGAGTGAGTATTGCTTCAGAGTAAAATTTAAAACCAAAAAATCGGTTCGGTTTCGAATTCCTATGAGATCTGGTCTAGTTCCTAGTTCCATATTTTTAGGAACCGGGAACCTACAAAATTACTAATTAATAGTAGACTCCAATCTAAATTAGAAGGCTATATTTCTATTCTCAATCTCCCTGCTGATTCATAGCATTAGCCAAGCCATTGTGAGTATAAAATAGATAGCACATATCTTGAATGGAACTTCTTGTCCCACTGACCACATTATGACTTTCGACGTACTCTTCCATTAAGGACAAAATTCACGAAGGCTAAGAGCCGATTGATGAAAACTTTTTAAAAAATAATTTTTCAAAGGGACAATAACACACACAATTTCTAAATTTTGACTTAATGTGTAATGTGATTTTTAAACTTTTTATTTATTCAATGTGGTTATTAAACTTTAGCCTAATGTTCAACGTAGCCCTTGAATTTTTAATTTATTCGATATGATTTTTGAACTTTTGGTATATATTCAATGTAATTAGCGAAAATGTTTAAAGTGGTCCATGGTTTTGAATTAATGGACGGATAATATCAAAAATTTCATATAATTTAAGAACTAATTTGAATATGTATCAAAAGTTTGTGAATTATGTTGAGCAAATTAAAAGTTGAGAGACAATATTACATATTTGTTAAAAGTTCAAGGACTACATTGAATAAATTAAAAGTTCAATAATCATATTACATATCAATTCAAAATTCATGAACCATTAATGTTTTTTTTTTTTCCATTTTCAACTTTCTTATTCTATCTAAGTACTGATTTCGGAGTTGTCCTATGACAATCCTTTCTGGGACCAACTAAATTATGCATTCCCCTATTTATTTCCTTGAAGAGGATCTTATCTTTAGTCGCACAAAACACGAGAAGTACTTTTTACAAAAGAAACTTGTCTGCAAAGCACAAATCGACCCTACGATAGATTTTTCACCTACTATTTTCACTTTTATTAGTGAGTATGATTATTATACCAGCCTACTAGCTCTTCAAATACCTTTATGGGTGCAATGAAGTCTACTCTTCCCATGAGAGAGTCCCATAATTCATAGACATATATTTTTCTTTCTTTTGATTAGATGAAGTAGTTTAAGGAGATATTTAGGCTCGAGACCAACCAAATCATGCATTCTCTTCTTTATTTTCTTGAAGAGGATCCTATCTTTAGTCGCACGAAACACGTGAAGTACTTCTTACAAAAGAGACTTGTTATGTCAAGTCAATAGTCAAGGCGTTCTGCATTAGCTTGCCTCTCAGGTTTACGCTCCGAAGAATGGCTGTCAGCTTCTTTAGTTTGTCTTCATTCCCAGGAAACGTAAATGGAGCCGTTCCTTAATGTCATTTTTCCAAACACTAAAAAATGTATATATTGCGTAATTTGAAGTTTTTATTATTCATTTTATCATACGTGCTCAACTTTTAGAAATTGTTACTATTGACAAATGGAAAATTTCCATTTTTGTTATTGCATTTATTTTCATTTTGCTTAATTAAAAATGGAATCAAAAAAATAAAAAGGAAATTAGCCGATTCCTGATAGACCCTGATCAATGAGTCATAAATGAATTGCCTTAAGTTATAAAAACAAGTTTAAGTAGATCATAAATAGGTTGATAACTAATCCAAATTTCAACTCATATGAAAAATTAGAAGAACAAATTCATTTCTAACACATATTAAGTGGAGCTTGACTTAAGAGATGTCAGGCCAATTTTTACAGGTCTATAACTTTTGATTTTTTTTTTTTTTTTTTTTTTTTGTTTCCTTCTACAAGGATCGCCAACCAACCTTTACTATTAGACCTTGCCGTCCACAAGCAAGCGCCCAACCCTTGCCCAGTGGTTGAGGAGGAGGGTTAGTTAGGGGCTGTTTGTTTAAATTTGTTTTTGTTCCCCTGAATACAAATTTTTGTTCTTTTGTTTTGGGGAATAAAAAAGAATAGAAACACGTTTATTTTTTTTTTTTGGTAAAAGGTAATTAAATTAAATAAAAGGAGTTTGGACAGCTTACAAAAGATCGGGTCCATAACCCACACTCTGACCAGAAGAGGCAAAGTGAAGGGGAGCCGATGTAAAAGAGCACAAGGCTAAACAAGGACTAGACCACTAGACCCACCCGCAATGGGAGACAACGGAACAAACCAAGGAGAGAACTCCCCGAACCTCCTGCAACAGCAGAAGAGGCAAAGAACAGAAAAAAGACTAATAACCACCGATGAAGGAGCGTCCGACGTGATGAAGGAGACCACCGGATCGAAGACCCACTTGAAGCAAGGACAGTAAGACAGAGATCAGATAGCAAGGCAGGCGGCGGAATGATCAATGGCACGAGAAGACCCCTGGATCAAAACCCCAACACCTCTGGAGCCTTTGATTCCTCGGTGAAAGCGGCACCTTGGAGAAGGAGATGGCTTTGTCCCTTACAGCCTTAATAAGGTGATTCTTAAGGGCAGGGATAGCTATCGCCTCGCCACGGAAGATGGCAGCATTCCTCTTCTTCCAAATCAGATGACATAGAGCTCCAAAAGAAAAACGGACCATTCTGTGATAGAAGTCCTTACCACTAAAGAACTTCAGAGCCCAAGAGAGGAGTTCCTTCCAGGTTCTGATCTTCCAGGGGACGTTGCATCTAGTTGCCCAGAAGAAAGCCAGAGGGGCCAAGATGCGACACCCAAAGAAGAGATGATCCACCGAATCCGGAACGTCATTGCAGAAAGCACAAACACAATGATCAATTCTACCATAGGAAAGGAGCATCATCTGGGTGGGAAGGCGGCCTTTAGTTATGAGCCACAAGATAAATTGGTAGCGAGGAGCAAGGGCATTGTCCCAGACTAGGGTAGCCCAATGTACCGGGTTCCTCTTAGCTCTGATGAATTCCCAAGCAGAGGCAACCGAGTATTCACCCGAGGGATCATGGCACCAGGCGAATTTGTCCTGCACAGAAGATAGAAACACGTTTATTTATACTTTTGTTCTCAAGAACAATTGGAACAGAAACAAAAAGTTAAAAAAAAAAAAACACTTGTTTCTTGTTCTCGGGAACAATTATGAGAAACACTTCTTCTTTTTTCTCCTTTTTCTTCTTCTTTTTTCTTTGGTCGGTTGCTGAAGTGTCGCCGGCCCCCGGCGAGGCCAAGCTCGCCCAGCCACCGGAGCCTCGCCGGGCCACTGCTGAGCGATGCCGACCTAGCGGTGGCCCAACGAGCCTCGCCATGGCTGGGCGAGGCCGCCGGCCGTCGTCGGCTGATTGCCGACCATGGCCGAGGCCAACGACCATCCAAAAGGAAGAAAGGAAAAAAAAAAAAAAAAGAAGGAAAAATAATAATAATATAAAAAAATTAAAAGAAACAAAAATTTACAAGTTTATCAAACGTGTTTATATTCTTTTTCAATTCCGAACAGAAATTTTATGCGATTCTTACCAAACGCGTTCTTTTTCAAAAATTGTTCCCTAGAATAGAAATAGTTTTTTCTATTTCTATTTCCGAAAACAATTTTTGAACATAAACGTTATTAAACGTGCCTTAAAATTATAAATACACTCAAATCACTCAAACACTATCATTATTTCCCAACTACCAACTATACTCAATAATTCACACAGAATTTAGACCTCACAATTCCTCATGATACAATCATCAATCTCATAAAGGAATTCACAAATTAAACCATAAGATTTACTGGTTTCAAAGCACTGGTGATTCTTCATGAGGGAATTCAAGAGCACGCCGCACAATCAAACAGCCAAAAGCTAAGGCATATTAATAGGGTTGCTCTAATTAGAAGTGCTCTCAACAGATACCGTGGCCAAGTCAGACAAAATCCCGAACCAACTTTTGCACACCAGACTCAAGTTCACCTCGGCAATCAGTCAAAGGAAGGAGATTGACAATTGACACTAAGATTAGGAAATTCATGGTGACTTGCTTCCTTATTCTCTGGCTAGCTTCGATAAGCGACATTGAGCAAGATTTGAAGCTGGTCGCCATGAATTCCCTGATCCTAGCAGTATGCTTAAGATTAATTGGAAACGTTTTGTTCCTTTTTTCTGCTATGAGTAGGATTAAGGTCAACCCAACTAAAAAAGAATGTAGAAGGCAATGGGGCCATCAATGCTAGAGGAGCTGTTCAGACAATTAACTGACTGCTCATCATCAGCCATTTTGCTAAAAGGAAGCAAAAGGGGGATGATCCACTTTTCAATCAAATAAAGCTAATATTATGTGAAGAAACCGCTCAAAATGATAATCAGTGAAGCAATTATCGGAGCACATGTATGTATTGCAGGAACCCACTTCAATAAGACCTAATTCCAAGATCTGAGATCAACTTGTTATGATTAGAAGCGGTGACTAAGCAAAACTCATTGACCTTCAAACTTAGTAACTAGAGTTCATTGATTACTTGAAAAGAAACGAAAGATAAAAGGGTATTACCTGAGCTTTCAGGGGAGACAGCTTATCTTGGAGAGAGTTGAACAGAGAAATCGCAGCTTTGTTTACGGAAAAAGACGGGTTCTTCTTGGAGCAGAGAAACTTAAACTCAGAGGCCTCTGATGAAGAATAAGGGACCAAACCGCTCTCTTCTCGGAGATAACTGGTAACAACTGGTGGGGTCACAAAAGCAATGATTTTGTATTTAGGGTGCTCAAATTCTTGAATTTTCACTGTGTCAGAAGATGGCGGGCTTTGGTGATCGCAGTCAATCTGGGACTGGAGTTCAGAGATTGCAGCCCATGAATTGAAAAGAACACCGGAGGACAGGGCCAAGTTCGCCAAATCGAGTCCATTGCTGAATCCGCCAAAAGAACCAAAAAAAAAAATGAAAATGAAGAACAAGAGACCAACTGAGAAACAATAACAAGAATGCGTCCTTTCGGAAGCCGAATTGCGAAAGGGCTTTCGTTTGAGAAAGATAAAAAGTTTTGATAACGTACAGAGGTTTAGCGGCTCCCTCGAAGTCCATTGTCGGAGCTCGTTGTTGGTGTTCTTTCGGAAATGACGTGCCTCTATGAACAAATTCCCGGCCCGGAGTCCACGCGTTCTTTCTGAAGCTCCCCGACCATGAGAACGCGTTTCTCTGGAGCTGCAGGGCTGTGATGTGTTTGGTGGTTTCTTCAAAATGGAATGACTTGGGGTGTCTCACCGATGAAGTTGGAAAAAAGAATAAAATCTCAACAACTCTGCACGGTACAATGCCACTTCCATGACTGAGCTATGCTGACCCTGTTGCCTTCGGGAGCAAGCGTTTCCACGGTCCACCATTTGATCGGACATCAAGACTTCCCTTTTATGCACTTTTAAGCGCATTCAAATCCAAATAATCTTGTTTCTATCACGGGAATCGACGGCCTGGATATGTTCAAGGTCCTCACGTTGGCGCCAATTTAGATCTCTTTGGCTTTTTAAAAAGTATACTACATACAATCAACTTTCGATTCATATGAAGCTATGAGGAACTCCATGGACCGGCTTACCAAGCCGGTCAGGGAGCTCGGACAATGTGAAGACGTGGGTAACTACCACGCCAATGGACAAGAAAACGTGCGTGGATGGGTTTGAGGTGAGGTTATGGACAAGGGTGTAAAGGTGATGGTAATGCAAGAGGGTGGTGGATCTCGTCCGGATTTTATCGCCTACATTTTGTTTTTGCCATTCATCTATCTTTTATCTTCATTAATGAAAGGACAAGTCTTGAAAGGTCGATGGTATGGAACTCATAGTTTGTCAAGCGTTGTACTTCATACATCTTTGTTCATCTTCCCCTTAGGGTCTGTGTAATATAGAATCGCACGGAGGATTCCTAGGCTTGACTATGTTATGGACACAACATGTGATTAATAATTGACAAATCAATTTATTAGTTAGGTCCATATCATAGTCAAAATGCAATATATACTAGAGATGATTGGTTCAAAATTTCAAATTATGTAGAGCGTTAGCTTATGTTAAATAAGAAACCGTTACTTTGAGACTTGGGATAATCCTAAATTCAAGTTTGCGATCAATGTCACAAAATAAAAAATGCCCTCGTAAAAGCTACGTAGCTATGAAAATTCGGGACAGTTTGTCGGTCCACGTACTGTCGGGAGTATGTATCGCAACTCCCAAAAGAAACTACAGCAGGTCTGATTGAAGGGGAAAAAGGAAAATCCGAGAAGATCACAACCGTTGGGAATACAAGGCTCCCTTCAGAGCCGTGCTCAATGCTCACGTGTAAATCTAGAGAAAACATAAAATAGGTCAATCTTGCCAAGTAGACAATGGAACACTTCATTTAATGCTTGCCACGTGTCATGGGGCTTACTCTAGGATTTTGGAAAGCAAACAAAAATCGCCCTTTTAAGCCCTATTTGTTAACATTCTTTTTTTCTGTTTATGAGCAAAAATCCTATTTTTTTGTTCTAGGGAACAAAATATAATAATAACGCGTTTGTTTGCGTTTTTGTTTCAAATCTATTTTTTTGTTCCCAATAACACATTTGGAACAAAAATGAGTTTTGGAACAATTTTTAAGAACAAATTTTCTCTCATCTCTTTTTCTTCTCTTTTTTTCTTCTTTTCCTTTTCTTTTTTCTTTGGTCAGTCGCCGCTTACCCGACCTCGTCCATGGCCGGCGATCGGCTGTCGAGGGCCGGTGATGCCATCTAGGTCCGGAACCTCGTCGAAGCATCGCCGGCCCCCGGCGAGGCCGAGCGTCGCTAACCCCCCAGCGAGCCCCGAATCTGGCGAGCCCGAGCTGGCCCACCAAGGCGAGGCCGCCGGCCAAAAGAAGAAAAAAATATTTAAAAATATTTAAAAATTAAAAGAAACAAAAAAAAAAACAAATTTACCAAACGTGTTTCTATTTATTTTTTATTCCCAAACAAGTTTACTAAACGCCTTCTTCTGTTCAAAAATTGTTCCCCGAAGCAAAATTAGTTTTTTTCTATTTCTCGCTCCCGAAACAATTTTTTAATGAAACGTTACCAAACGCGCCCGAATTTCTCAATTTAGAGTTATGGTTTGAAGAATATTTGTGATTTAGCTCCAATTCTTAATTTAGGACAAACAAATATGTTTTTCACCAATTATTCAGTTCACTTTGTTGGCAAGTCTCATTGAATAATTAATATTAAAAAATTGTCATGTTGGATTTTTCAATCACACAAATCGACAATGGCACTAAAGTGATTTTTATTAAAAAAATAGCATTTAAGTGATCGTTCAAATTACAATATCATTTTAAAAATTCATATTATATGTTTTGCAAAATTTTAATAAAAGGCAAAAAGTAAAAACCAATTAAAAAAGCTATTCAATTAAGTAAAAATTTAAAAGTAAAAAATTAATTTAGACACGCTTGGAAAAATGTAAAATAGATTGTATTAAAGAGCGAAAGAGGACAAAATGAGAATTAAAAAATAAGCAATGTTTTAAGCAAGTTTATATTCATTTTCTTGAGCTGTTTCTAATTGTGAAACTAAATCCCTCCGGGTCTCTAAGAAATGTTTCACAATAAAGATTGATCAAATGGTGATCTTTGAAGTTCTTTTTAATATTCAATACCATCTATTTTTTTATTCATAATGCCACCATCGACAACAATTATCCGCCGCTGTGCCACTTAGACAGACTCTCTCTCTCTCTCTCTTTCTCTCTCTCTCTCAATGACTTGTAGGGAAAAATTCAATTGGTTAACAATTAAATTACCACTTAACTTTATATGTTCATAATGCAGATGGAACATTCTCTAGACCTTGGCCAAATCTTCAATTGCCTAAAGCCAAGGCTCTTGTCTTGAACTTTGAGACCAAAACTTATGCTTTGCTTGAATTCATTGAGAAAGCAGATAAGCGCAAGGCCCTAATAGTAACAAACTACAATCTCTTTCCAGCTGAGCTAGGCAACTTCCATGTCATTGGGTCCAATTTAAGGAGGATGAGGCTCGAAAGCGTCACGGTTCCTTTCGTAAGCATGGGAAAGCTATGCTTGCATAGTCTGCAAAAGATGTCCTTTTTTCATGTGTGGGATTGGTCAGGCTTCAACATTGGACAACGCCAAAATCTCCGATGCTATGCCAAACTTGGTGGAGCTCGTCATCGACTATTGCAATGATCTTGTGACATTACCGGATGGCATTTGTGAGATAAAGCCCTTGAGGAAGCTTAGCATCACAAACTCTCATAATTTTTTTTTGCACTCGCTGAACAAATTGGGCAATGAGTGTCCCTCGAAGTGGTAAGGTTTAATTCCTGTACAAACTTGTCGAAATTACCGGACTCTATTGGAACCCTCCGAAAATTGATATCTCTAAATATATCTGATTGTCTGCACCTAAGCATTTTGCCCAATCAAATTGGTCAACTGGTTAATCTCAAGAGGATGAACATGAGATGATGCATGGGGTTGTCTGTGCTGCCACGTTCTATCGTGAAGCTTAGGAACCTAAGTAAGGTAGTTTGTGACAAAGAAAAAGAAATCTTGTGGGAGCTTCTTAGGAGGAGTCTCAATGGTTTGAATATAACAGCATCTAAAGAGGAGTATAACTTAGATTGATTGCAAAGATTGATGAGTATAAGTAGCGCCGAATCATTTTTTAATGTATCCGAGTCATAATTTTTTTTCTTTTATTTTTTTTTCTTCTTTGCTCATTTGATTCGATGCTACTCATACACATCAAAACAAAGAAGAAGAAAAAATTATGAGTTATACTCATCTTCTTAATCACGCAACCAACCTAAGTTATACTCCTCTTCCTATGCTATTATACTCAAACCATTGAGACTACTCCTAAGAGGCTCCCACAAGACTTCTTTTTCTTTATCACAAACCACCTTAGATTCTTAAGCTTCACAATAGATCGTGGCAACACAGAGAACCTCATGCATCCTCTGATGTTCATCCTCTTGAGATTAACCAGTAGACCAATTTGATTAAGCAAAATGCTTAGGTGCAGGCAATCAGATATATTTAGAGATATCAATTTATGGAAGGTTCCAATAGAGTTCGATAACTTCGACAAGTTTGTACATGAATTAAACCTTACCACTTCGAGGGGCACCCATTGCCCAATTTGTTTAAGGAGTGCAGAAAAATTATGAGAGTTTGTAATGCTAAGCTTCCTCAAGGGCTTTATCTCACAAATGACATCTGGTAATGTCACAAAAACATTGCAATAGTCAATGACGAGCTCCACCAAGTTTGGCATTGCATCGAAGATTTTTGCGTTGTCCAATGTTAAAGCCCGACCAATCCCACACATGAAAAATGACATCTTTGCGTACTATGCAAGCGTAGCTTTCCATGCTTACGAAAGGAACCATGACGGGTTCGAGCCTCATCCTCCTTAAATTGAACCCAATGACATGGAAATTGCCTAGCTCAGTTGGAAAGAGACTGTAGTTTGTTACTATCAGGGCCTTGAGCTTATCTGTTTTCTCAATGAATTCGACAAAGCATAAGTTTTGGTTTGAATGTTGGTTTGGTCTCAAAGTTCAAGACACGAGCCTCGACTTTAGGCAATTGAAGATTTGGCCAAGGTCTAGAGAATGTTCCATATGCATTATGAACATATAAAGTTAAATGGTAATTTAACTGCTACCCAACTGAATTTTTCCTTACAAGTCATTGAGAGAGAGAGAGTTCCCAACATATGGAGATGGACACTAGACGAGCACTAAGAGTCGATTACTTTTGCTCGCTCCACCAATTAGGAAAATTATTTCCAGTCAAGTCAAGAATAAGTCTCTCTCTCTTTTCTACTTCCCCTTGATTGCACTCCATGATAGCCAGCTCTCTAAGCATATTGTGCTGCATGGCATAGTGGCCGTTGTAACATTTGTCCCCGTCCTCACTTAAATTTCTCATGTATGTATGCAATCAAACCCTCGGATATAAGCATCTGTGGCATATAAATTATTCCTGGGATGGGAAGGTGTAGGTTTTGTTAATTCATTTCTGGTTTATATGACTTTAGACTAGACCCGTTAAACAGGTGGGTCGGGTCGGGTTTGGGTCAGGTTATAAATGGTCCGACCCAAATCGACCCATTTAACCCGTTTATGACCCGTTTATTACAATGCAAAAATTTTGACCCATATCCGACCCGACCCATACCCAACTCATACCCGACCCATTTAATTAAACTTAATTTATTATATATATATATATATATATATTTAAAAAATGGTATTGCTAAAATAATTTTATATAAAACAAATTTAATGGACAATTTTTATAATTTTTAAAATAAATTTTTTAAAAAAATCGAATTTTAATTATTTTTAAATATAACTTTTCTTTTTCTTTTCTTCTTCTTCTTCTTCTTTTTCTTTGGCCGGCCGCCGCCACGACGACGGCCTCAAGCTCGCCCGCCGGCTGCCGGCGGCCGGCCACAAGCGAGCCTCAAACTCGCCCGGCTCGCTAACTCGCCGGCGCGGGCGAGCTCGAGCTCGCCGGATCTGGCGAGCCTCGAGCTCGCGGATCCGGCAAGCCTCGAGCCTCGCCCGACTCCGGCGAGCCTCGGAGGTCGCTGTGATCGCGAGGCTCGAGCCCGCCCGACTGGCCGGTCGCCCGGCGGGAAGAGGAAGAGGAAAGAAAAAAAGAAGAAAGAAAATAAAAATAAAATAAAAATAAAATAAATGGGCTGCACAACCCATCTTTAGACTTTAATGGGTTTGTAAATGGGTACCCATTTAAGACCCATTCATTTTAGTTCTTTTATTTTTAAAACCCATCAGGGTACCTTATTTCTCAAGGCCTAACCCATTAACGACCCATTTATGCTTAAATGGGTCCATAAATGGGTTGCACAACCCATTTAACACCTCTACTTTAGACAGATAAAGCTTGGCTTGTTTGGCTTTACAAGAAGCTTTAGTTTTGGCATTGACCCTTTGGGTTTAGTTTTTGAAGACAAAAAGAACAAGAGTATGCCGGTTGATTTTGCAGGACTTACTGTAAAAACAGCATTTAGTGAGCTCTTCTCAATTGTCAAGGAGGTGGTGCAAACCATTAGAGCATTTGGTCCCCAGCTCAAGAAGATTGAGGCCACTTTGAGCAAAATAGACCCAATCATCAAGGAATGGGATGAGTATAATGAACGGTTGGGCCGTAGTCGGAATGAGATTGATTTGATCAAAGAGCTATTTCTTAAAGGCAAAAGACTGGTTGAGAATTGCTCAAAGATCTATTATCTTAACTTTTGGAATAAGTATAAGCACTCAAAAAAGCTGACCAACGCATACCTTTAATATCCATGTCACAACACAACTTCTTAAGCAGAGTCCACCCACCCGGGGCGGTCACAACAATCACAGACACTCCCTCTTGCAAAGAATCGCTCCTTGAGCTTCCTTAAGGACACCTCCATCATCGACCCGACAATGAAATCGAGCGCCTCAGGAATTGCAAGGTTGACTGAAGCCCCAAGCCAGCTCTAGAGGGCCCTACCATTTGCTTAACCAGGATCGATTCTATCTTCATCTCCTCCATCTCCCACAGTATTTCCCCATTCATCCTCACACATTTAGCAGTGGCATATAAATCTGGAACTCCCTCACGAGTTCTGCATCAAACTTGGTCAGTTTTTTTGAGTGCCTATACTTGTTCCAAAAGTTAAGCTAATGGATCCTTGAGCACTTCTCAACCTTGCTTTTAAGAAATAACTCATTGATCGAGATCGGTCTCATTCCGACTACGGCCCAAACCCATTCATTATACTCATCTCATTCCTTGATGATTGGGTCTATTTTGCTCAAGGTGGCCTCAATCTGCGACCAAATGCTCTAATGGTTTGTACTACCTCATTAACAATCGAGAAGAGCTCACTGAATACTGTTTTTACAGCTGCAAAATCAACCGGCATACTCTTGTTCTTTTTGTCTTCACAAACTAAACTTAAAGGGTCAATACCAAAACTGAAGCAACTTGCAAAGCCAAACAAGTAAGCTTTATCTACCTAAAGTTGTATAAACCAAAAATGAATTAACAACTATGAAGCAAGACCTACTCCTTCCCATCCCAGGAATAATTGAAGAGATCTAGCTGCAAAATGGAATTGGGTAAAGAACGAAGTGAAGGAGGCGACCTTCTGGTCACAAAGAAAAGAAAAGAGGACCTGATATTTCATTAGTAGGGGATGAATCTAGAAGAGGACGCCTATAAGTAGACTTTTTGCAAAGATAGAACCCCAAGACTTGCAGAGGCCAAGAAACCAAGATTGGAAAAACTTAATGGGTGACCATGATGCTAAAATCGAAACTGTGTCGAGACTTGCATTTCCCGCAAATGGGAATTGGCTGGAAATGCAACTTCCAGTTCCAGTAAATTTTGCCAAAAATGCAAATGGGACTCCGACATCACATGGGTCTTCGGATCGCCAAACGCGTCATCTGGGTAATCGCGAGAAAATGCAAATTCCGGTTCCAACAAATTTTGCTAGAAATGCAAATGGGACTCCGACATTGCTCGAGTCTTAGGATCGCCAAACGGGTCATCTAGGGAATCGCGGGAAAAGCGCAAATCAAACACAAAATCAGGAACCTGGAACTAGCAAGAAAATGAGAAAATAATCCGAAGGGGTAGCTTTGGACAGGAGTGTCACAGAGGTTGGCGGACGAGCAAAGGTGGGCGTGATACACGGCGTTGTCATGGGGGAGGACGTCAGTGTCGTCGATACTGCCAGCCTGGATCGGGTGGTGCAACTCGGCGTAGAACACCGAGTTTGGCCGACTGCTGCTGTTCCTGCTCATCTCCCTCTCTCTTATCTCGCTAGGAATAGAGTCTTTGAGGAGGACGAAAGCGCAGCACAAATGGACAGCGAAACAAAGGAGATGGGAGAATGCTTTTTCTAACATTAAACAAGTTTTATCATTTCACCTTCCTAGCCAAGCACTTCCGCGCGCTTCCATGTTATCGCATCATTACCTTTGACCCAACTTTCTAACTTGACACGCTAAACGCGCGACATTCATCTGTAGTATGGCATGCACGCGAAACGCCCATGCCATGAACAATGTTTCTGCAAGTCGTAAGCATGTCATTCACGAGTCACGACCTGGCCATGGCCACAACTATCATTGAGCATTATTTTTTGTTGATACATCATTTTTCAAAAAATAGAAAATTTCGACACGTTAGAATATGTTGTATATTAAATATATATTTTTATTAAGATTATTTTTGTTGGAATTCTCTGTTTTGGCTCAAAATGATGGTTTTCTAAGATTATTTTTGTTGGAATTCTCTATTTTGGCTAAAAATGATGGTTTTCTCTTTTTTAAGGTTTTCCAATTGGTAATCAATGTGTTGCCCGTATCTTTGTAACTGGCCAAATCTTTTTGGGGGTTAATTCCCTCAACGAAAAATCTTCAATTTTAGGTTTGATCTCTATTGTGCTTCAAGCCGTTCCAAATTTTCACATCAATCTCAAATCGCTTGCTTGTCCAAAAATTGTCACTAAATTTTCCAATATTATTAATATCAAGATGTTGCTATTATCCCTTGTCACAACTTGCCCCTTGGAAGGAGGAAAAAGTTTAGGGGTATTGTTTAAAGGACGGATCTTAGGCTCATGATTAAGCACTAGCTCTCCTAAGCCCATACCCCGCGTGACATTGGGATATTTTTAATAATTTTACAAAAAGAAGTCATCATTAGCCTATTGGAGTCGGCTAGAAACCAAGTGTGGCACAGGAGTATGCCACACTTCCTACGCAATCAAAGAATCTATGGTCGGGGACTTGATTACATTAATTGACCAATTAATGTTCTTTCGGTACCTAATCTTTATTCATTTTAGAATAAAAGATTTTTGTCGTCGGGCGGTTGGGTTGATTTTATACCTATCTACTAACATGTAATGTAATCACACGAGTGCACAATCATTAAAATAGCAATTAGCAGCCAAGAAAAGAATTTAAATAAATTGCATGGGAGAGCAAAGATTTTACATCAAAGAAAAGATAAATACTAATCCTAACTAGACTAAAGAGAAGCCAAAATTAATATACCAAAATTGCACATTAAAGAATATTCGTCTTTAAGGACAACTAAAACCCCTTGAGTAGAATTCTAAATTTTAAAAAAAAAAAATTAGGAGAAAATAACCCAAGAGATTGATTTTAAACCTTTTTGAAGATTTTTTTATTTTTTTTAGAATTTTTTTTTGGATTTTTCGGTTTTTTATTTAAAAAATGAATTTTCAATTTCCCCAATAAAAGCTAGATTTCACAATTTTTTTGAATTTTTTTAAATATTTTCGAAATTTTTTAATTAATTTTTTAAAATTTTTTAATTTTTAAATTTTAATTTTTTGAAAAGTTTTTAATATTCGATGGAGTGGGTTCGGACCGGATGAACCCACTCCGACCCGCTGACCTGGCCCAAATCCGGATACGACCCAGTCGGATGAAAGACTTTTTTTTTTTTTAAATTCTTAAAATTTTTAGATTTGTTTTAATTTTTAAATTTAATATTTTTTTTCTCTTTTCGTCTTTTTCCCACTTTTTGTCTTTTTCGGCTGCTCCATCTTCTCCTCACGCCTTCTGCACCTCTTTTTCTCCTTTTTGTTTTTTGCTTTTTATTTTTTTTTTATTTTTCTTTTGCTGCACTTTTCTTTTATTTTTTCCTTTTGGTTTTTTCCTCCCCTTTGGTCTACCCCTCTACACGTTCTCTTCTTCGGGCGTCGTCTTCTTCCCCGACGCCTTCCTTCTCTGCAACTTCATCTTTATTTTTTTTTCTTTCGTTTTTTTTTTCTAAAAAACCCACATAACCAGATGCTAAAAGACACCGCACCGCTCCACCATCGCTTCGGCCAACAGCACCCAACTCCGGCCAACAACACGCAACTTCGGCGACCACAACAACTAAAGGAAATAACCATGCCAAAACTAACATTTTCGATCTCAGGTTTTCACCAAAACAAATAGGGTACACTAAAATGGGAAGAAGTGCCGACTAGGACGGCCTTAAATCACAGGACCCGCCAGAGAGGGAAGGTAGTTCCGAATGTGCCACGGAATCACAAGAAAATATACCCAAAAAAAAGAAGTGACAGCAGACATAGTTCAACAATACAAAGGCAAACAATCATCAAACTGGATTATTGAACACCTAGGGTGCGTCGGCTCAAGACAGCCATGGACAAGAATAAGACTCATAAACTAGATCAAAGCTTAACGACAATGGCAGGGAATGCTCAACATCAACAAAGGACAGCATAAGCGAACTTGAAAAGCACGCCCCGACTCAGTAATCCACGCAAAAAATGTGAGAGAACAGGATAAGAGCAGGGCACCAAAAAAAGGTCGGCGGGGGATTCCTACCTGACTTGGGGGTGGCGAACGATGGGCGAGATCGACAGATCTAACGTCCAGTTGCCTTGCATGCACCCGAACAAAAACCGGAAAACTCACCGGAAAAACTTGGCAAGGGAAGCCGCGACTTCTTGGTTCCGGCTAGGAGGCGCGACCTCGCGTCGGGGTCGCTAAGCGACGCTCGGCTAAGGTGGACTCCAGGTCTTCCTCTTCCCGGTCACTCTCCGTTTCTCCCCCTCGGGCCCTCGAGCTCTCTCCCTCTCTGTCTCTAGCGCGCTCTCTCTCTCTCCGCGAACTACCCCTGCAAATGAGCAAGACCCTCACTTTTAAGGGTAACCAGCTGGCGCGCATCGCCTCCGCATCTGCCCCTCGCGATCTCCTGCTCCTCTGGCTGGTACATTTCTCCTGCGTGAAGGACAAAGAGAGAGAGGGGAAAAGAAGGTTGGGCTCATCTTGGGCCAAAATAAAAGAAAAGTGGGCCGGCCGAGGCGAAGAGAAAGAAAAGGTAAAGAGAGAGAGGCCGGGCTGACCTGCCCCCGGCCCGGTCTCATCTTTCCCATTTTCCTTTCTTTTTCTTGTCTCTTGTCTCTTTTTTTTTTTTTTTTTTTTTGTAATTAATTTCTTTTGACAATTTTTTGATCTTTTTTTATGACAATTTTTTTGGAAAAAATTAAGAAAAGACCATTCAATGTGCAGTGCAATAATGAAAACAGAATACCTTTTAATGAATTTTTATTTTACTTTTCTTTCTCTCTGTTTTTTTTGTTGTTTTTTTTTTTTTTTTTTTTTTTTTTTGCGACTAATTTCTAACTTTTAATACTATTAAGTCTTAAGTAAGATGGCGAAATTTAAGTGTCAACGTCCCTTAGAAGTTGACGATACTAAGGAAACACAAATTCTAATAAAGATTTTCTAACCGATTTTAATGTCAATAATTTTGAATAAAGTAGTGGCATATTTTGTACATGTAAAAAGATTTAGGACTAGAGTGAAAAGGTTGGAGTAAAATTGAGATTACACCTAAAATTTTGAGTTTTGTTAGAGAATAGGCCAATTTTTTTTTTAAAAAAAAAAACTATCAAAATTTTATCATGACACAAAAATATTTTATTTAAAATGAACTAAAAAAACTAACAGGCTATTATTCGAGAAATGTGCCATTAAATTGCCCAACCTTGCGAGTTGTCATGGCGCATGATGATGGGGCTAACGGCGCTGACCTCTCCGACATGATACATTTCTAATAGCCAAAAGAGTAGCAAATGTGTCAATAGAAGTCAGATGACATTGTTTCTCTAAAATGTCTTTGTTTCCTATTTCTCTTGATCGAGACTAATCTATTTTATTATGTTTCGAGATATTATTGCGACTCTTTTTCTCTCTATTCTCACTTCAACGGATTAGCCTTGTCATCTACCATTTTAGTTGCTCCCATAGAAAATATAAGGGTGGGTGCTTTTTTTAGATCATTCGGAAAGTCGGGGTTATTTTCGTATTATAGGCAAAACTTCAAAGTGTTTCTTTGGGGACTTAGCGCCTTATAACTACAAAACATGCATTTTAATATGCCTTGCATTTTTATGCAAACAAAGTGAGGATATAACGCATATTTCGAAAAAAAAAAAAAAAAAAGATAAGACTTTTAATATTTTGTTTTTTTGACTAGCCAAGTGTTGGCTCTTGTGGCTATGGGTGAACATCCGAACTAGTTTAATTTGGGAACAAAATTGAACCGGCCTTACTCGATGGTTTCAAGCCAGTTTACATGGAGATCGAGTGAGGATTGAAGAACCAGCTTTAACTTGTTTAGTGTCCAGTTTTGTACCATGAACCACTAATTCTATCGAGACATTTTTTGATTGGCTTTTAGTTTTTTTTTTTTTAACTTTGTTTAAAGAAAATGTAGATTTGATGGAGATAATTTTCGAACCCATCGATGGAGGGCTTGTCACAAATGTACCGATTTGGAGTTTTCAATAGTCGAAAAATTAATTTAAGATAAATTTATTACCGATATATCAGTTTGAAATTTTTGACAGATAAATTGTAATACTAACTAGACTAAATGGAAGCCAAAATTACAATACCAAAATTGCATAATCAAAGGTATTCGTCTTTAAGGACAACTATAACCTCTTAAGCAAGTTTCTAAATTGAAAGACTTCCACTTTTTAAGAGAAAATAAACCAAGAGATTAATCTAAAATTTTTTGATGAATTTTAATTTTAAGTTTTTAAGAATTTTTGGGATTTTTCGAAAACCTTTTTCAATTTTTTTCCGAATTTTTTTAGTTTTTGATTAATTAATTAATTTTATTTGTTTTTTTTTCAAATTTTAATTAATTTTTTTGTTCTATTTAATATTTATTTATTGTTGATAAAAAAAAAAAAGATTCGGACCGGGTCATGAGACCCAACCCAACTAAACAGACCCGAACCATATTGTATCGGGTTAAACTAAAAACATTAACCTAAAAGACCGCTCAGAATTAATTGTAAAAGCCCATGAATTTTTTAACTCTTTTTCCGGCCCACATTTGAAATGAGCCCAGCCCACAACAGAATGCCCCAGCCCACAAAGAACACCCTAGGGCACTTTTCACATTTTCTTTTTTTCTCCCTTTTTTATTTTCTTTTAATTCTTTTCTTCTTCTTTTTTTGTCCTTTTCCGTTTTCTCTTTTTCTGCTGCACTCTTTTCTTCTCCGGCGTCGTTTCCTCCCTTTTGTCTTTTTTTTTTTTTCTTTTCATTAGCCCTTTTTATTTCTTTTTCTTTTCTTTTCCTTTTATTTTGTTCTCTCTCCTCCCTGCTCCCTCTTTCTCTTCCCGAAGCGTGTCTTCTCCTTCCTCGCAACAGCTTCCTCACCGAAACTCATCCGAACAACAACACCAGCTGAAGCACCCGGCGTACTTTCCAACACCAAACCACCCCGACTGGCACAGACCGCCGCCGGCCACCTAACTCCGGCGGCGGCTAAACCATTTTCGGATGCAAACATCCCCGGGCTCAAACATACATGATTACTTCACAAAAATCGCATGAAATCGCAATGAAAACATAAAAAATAAGCACGGTCCAACATATACATGAGCAAGCGCGAATCAGACTGAGTTTAAACATGGTTGTTTCTCCGTTCTCTCTGGGACATTTTGTCAAACAGATTAGGTGCATCAGCTAGAGGGAGGACCTAGGCTCACTTAAAACATAGATTTGGGCAAATATCAACCCAACATGCACAAGCAATACACAAGATTCGTTAAGGGACAGGTTAATCACAGTAGGAATAGATATGAACGAAGAACAACTATCTCCGGCCCTCAACAAACTTGCAGAACTCAGATATCGTTTAGGCATTTTCACAAGCGTGCGCGCGCTACTGACATGGGGAATTTTCCACTTGATAGAGACGCGAGCACAAATCTAAACCCCTACGACGCAGCTAGCAACTTTCAAGGACCGGCTCTGATCGAAACTTGCGCGAACTAGTCGGCACGAGCTCCGGCTCGACGCCTCCCGAAAAACAAGGGACACACGGTCGAAACAAAGCCTACCTGGTTCGAGAGGAGGGCTGCGGCGAATGGCGGCTAACGAACGGACCTCCGGCGACGACCAACAACTCTCTCAAGCTTGCTCTCTCTCTCTCTAGGTCGCTTGTGTTCTCTCGACCAAAAACCAGCCGAGAAACCACACCTAATAGCCTCTCCCCCTCTCGCTTTTATGTTCGGCCAACAAGCGCACATGTCCCCCTGCCACCGCCAGCTGCCTTGCCGGCCTGACTCCGACCCTGGGATCATGCTGCGCGATCTGCTGCCCTCGATCCCCTGGTTTGTACGTCTATTTTCTCCTTTTTGCAGAAGCGTGGCTGGTGTGAGGGAAGGAAGAAGACTCACGCATGGGCTGGGCTGAAATAAAAGGGATGGGCCGGCCCAATTGCAAATGAGAGAAGAGGAAAAGAGATGGGTCGATGAGCCCACGGAAGAAGAAAAGCCCTCTACTCGGCCTCATTCGATTTTCTTCTCCTTTTTTTTTAATTAGCAAAATTTATTTTGGAAAAATAAAAATTATCATTAGTGATGTAAATACTCCTAATGCTAAAACGCAATGCAATTTAGTAAAAAAACAAAATTCTTTTTTCTTTTTGACTAGGGTTTGAAAATTAATCCCTAATATTTAAGCAATTAAGTCTTAAATAAATTTGTAAAATTTAGGTGTCAACAATGACATTCTAGACAATTTTCCCCTAAAAAATCTTACCAGTTGTTTACTTATTTAATAATCATACAACGTTGGTAACATCATGGTAAGTTCATTAAAATGGTCCTCTAACGGGGCTCATTTTAATTTTTTTTTTAAATTGGTAGCTTACTAATTAATTTGATGGTGGTAAGTCTTACATAATTGGTAACTTACTGACCTCTAACCAGACTTATTCGTACAATCTAATAGAAGATGGTAATTTATGAATCAACTTGATGTCGGTGAATTAAATAGAATGTCAGCAAATTTCTAACCTTTAATCGTGCCCTCTAGTAAAATTGTTAACCAACTAATCAAATTTGAAGTCGGTAAATCCATTTCAATATCAACTTCCAATCCTCTTATCCTGTCTACGTAAGCAAATTACTTACAATGTTGATAATCTACTAATCTCTACTCAGAGGTAGTTATAAAAATTAAGAAGCTTGTAACTTGCTAATCAATTTCCCGTTGGTGAAAGTTAAAGAAGTTGGTAATTTAGGCCCTATTCATTTAAATCTGTTTCTATTTCCCAAAACACAAATTTTTGTTCTTTTGTTCCAAGGAACAAAAAAAGAATAGAAACACGTTTGTTTATACTTTTGTTCTCGGGAACAAAAAATCTATTTTTTTCTCCCCGAACAGATTTAGAACAGAAATAAGAAGTAGAAAAAACTTGTTTCTAGTTTTTGGGAACAATTTCAAAAAACATTTTTTTCTCATTTTTTTTCTTATTTTTTCTTTGGCCAGTCGTCGGCCTTGGTCATGGTCGACAACTGGCCATTGAGGGCCGGCGACCTCGTCGGAGCGTCGACAACCCCGGCGAGGCTGCCGGCCAAAAGGAAGCAAAAATAAAAAATAAAAAAGGAAAACTAAAATAAAAATATTTAAAAATTAAGGGTTAATACCCCGAAAAACCCAAACCGATACATATGTGACAAATTTACCCTTAAACTATTTTTTTTACCAACAAAAACTTCAAACTAATATACTTTTAACAAATTTATCCCAAACTAGTACATTTGTAACAAACTTACCCTCTGTTAGTTTTCATTAAATTTTACTGTTAAATTATTAAGTTAAATAACACATGATAGTTGACTGATATACAAATTTGGAATTTCATGCTCTGTTTGTCATAGTTTACAATTTTTGTGATTTTTTTGTGGTATTAATCCAATTTACTGGAAGGTATATTTGTCACAAATTTTACTAGTTTGGGATTTTTTGCGGTCAAATATATTAATTTGGATAAACTTATCACAAATGTACCAATTTATAGTTTTTTATGGTTAGTCGGGGTAAATTTGTCACATATGTACCAGTTTGGAATTTTTCAAGATATTAACCTAAAAATTAAAATAAATAAAAAATTTATACAAATTTACCAAATGTGTTTATGTTCTTTTTCTATTCCACGAACATAAATTTTGTGCGATTCTGCAAACGCGTTTTTTATTCAAAAATTGTTCCCGATGCGCCCTTAGCGACGCCCACTAGACTTAAAAGAAAAAAAATGAAAAGAAATAACAAAATACAAATATAGAAGAATTCAATTTTATTATTAAATTGTAAAACTTGTCCACTATATTGATATTGCATGGAAGTGTTATGATACAAATAAGACCCCTATTAATACATAAGTTGCTCTAATCATAATCATACATCTCCTCTTAATTTAAAGGTGGAAATTCAATCTCCAATCCACCAACTACCCCACTTAATTACACGAAATCAAGAATGCAAGCATATGATATACATGATATCCTTGATATACTACATTTGAATTTCCTTTTGGTTGTGGATACTCGCATAGTTAGTTTTTTTATTTTTTTTTAATGGAGGGGTAGTGAGAATTCAGTCTGGAAAATGTATTTGATGTTCATAAATTAAGCTGGGTTTCCCGTATATTAGCACGAAAACATGTCTCTCGTAAAATCCTTTTTCTCCTGCCCATCATGCTTTCACGTATTGTGATGGTTGAGACTAGTTTTAGTTTTGGCATTGACAAAATTTGGTTTCAGATATCGATATGAATGCATTTTGAGTCACACTTTCATGGCTATTTTGACTTCATTGGTAGATACCAAAGGGCGATTCAAACCTTCATGCTTTTGCATTAGTTTTTCATTGAATTGACCTTGGGGTCGGCCAAGAGTAACGTTAACACTACGTGTAAAAGACAAAAGACAGGGCATTGGCCTTTTCTGTGGCTAAAATTGGAGACAAAAGACAGGGCATTGGCCTTTTCTGTGGCTAAAATTGGACATAAGGAGAGGAGTTATTCGATTACATCAATTTGACAATTTTTAATGCTTAAATACACTTTTTAAAAGTCCTGAAATTTAATTCCATTTTCACGACAAGTTTTATAATTTTCTTTATACATATCTTAATTTTATATAGTTAAAAACTTGGGTGGGATTATTTCTACGCTTTTCCTTTATCTTCTTTTGGCTAGCTACCCAAAATGCCCCTTATTTTCGCAATAATGTACTCTTTCTCTCTCCTTAATTTTATCTCTTTTGTTCCTGGTTAAGTCTTCCCTCCTCTTCGTAGTGAAGATTTATTCTGGTCATAGATTCTTCTTTATTCTTGTTTCTCATTCATTTCATCAATTGTAAATTTTTTGAGGCAGTCTTGTACTTTTACGGTCTTTGCCACACCAGTCGTGGCAACTCTCGTCTTTAGTTTTAATTTGAGTGTTGATATAATCATGTTTTCTGTTTGTTGTAGATTAACCTTATAAATATTAACGATGTGTTTATTTCACAAAAAAATAGTTTCAAGAATTTTTTCTTAATTAATTTTTATAAATGATATAAAAAATCATTTTTAGAAAAAAATTCTCTTAATTATTATTTTTATGAAATAAATTCACCGTAAAAGAAAAAGAACAAGATAATATCCTAAAATTATTTTCTATGTCTTTCCCATTTTAATATAAGTAGCTGGAAATTTGAAAAGGAAATATACTCAATATCCATGTGGACAGAGCCAGACCCCTAAAAATTAGGACCGGTCTACCCCAAGTTAGCATGCCTATATATTAAACAGTCTTTGCAAATCAAACAAAAAGAAGTACTTAGATCTAATCTCAGTACTAAATTGGTGATTTCAATTTATGTTAATCATGCCGACATAAAGGAACTTCTATTCTTGAATTCAAGGATGAAATGGCTTGTACGATTCGGTCTTTTAATGTTTACTTAAAATTTTTTGGGAAAATAGAGTATTTACTGTTGATAAAATGGGAAAATGAGAAGAAAAAAACAAAGAGGGATGAAACAACTAGACAAAAAAAAAAAGAGAGTAGACGTAGCTTAGGACTTTTTATACACGTGCTTATGGATGAGTTAGAGGAGATATAATTTCCATAAAAATTTGTTTATTGCAAGTGCAATCGTGCATGAATAACAATTGGCAATCGATCGTGGGATTTGATCCGATCAAAACCACCAACGAAAACCTATATATAGACCAAAGCATGCTTATAGAAAATTTCAAGAGCATGATCTTCGTTTGTTGCTAAAATCTCAAGTTTCATTAAATTTTGAGACCTCGTAATGTTCAATGATATCTTTCTTTTTTCTTATTGTTAGGATGATCTTGGAATATAAATTTTATCAATTTGATTGGTGGATTCTCCCTTTGACCAGTCTCTCTCTTGAGGTATCGAATTAACTTTTTCTGCAAAGATACCACTCTTTTTAATTAATCCCATTCATAAAATGTTTAAGAAAATTTGCGTCCAGCAAAAAGGTGACCGATTTTTTATTTTTTTTTTATACCACCTTAGCGAGAGTGGTTTTTATACAACCCCAGGCGGACCGCACGATGCGACCACGCATCCCTCCATCATCTCCTGTGCTTCGGCAAGTTGCCCACCCCGATTGTCGGCATCAAGCTTTCAAATCATCTCTCACCCGTCTCTGTCTATTCCAATCAAATACTTAGTCACATCTTGCTCATCTATCCTCCAGAGCAGCCAAAGGTTGAAAATTGCGTTCTTTAGAAGTTGACAATACCTACAAAATGAAAAATGGAGCTGCTTTTCTTTATCTATTTTTTTTTTTCCCGATAGATACACGGCGGGCAAAGGCGCGAGAGCCAGCGACCTCCTTTGAATGTCACCATAGAAGTCCCTTACCTGTCAAGACACATTCGGATTTGATTTTGGGTGACCACGCAGAGGGCACCGTGACATTAGTGCGAATTAGAAAAAGAATGGAGTGTTAATTGAATCCCAAAAGGGAAGTGGTGAGCATCTTGATATAAAAGCCGATTCTCCTATCTTATCCTTCTGAAAGCTAAACAAGTAAAGCAAGACCAATCGAGCAGTTATTGACATAAAATATAAGTTTTTATGTTTGCAAGCCTTTGGGTGTGTGTCACAGCGGATTAATGGGATCGCGACCATGCAGTGAGAGAATTATGGGAGAGAATGCTCTATTGATTTTTATTGTATTGAAAATGGAATGATGCAACTGAAGGGAGAACCTTTATTTATATATGCACCACTCTAATTACAATCGAGATTGCCACTTGATCTATCAATAGAAATTTAATTTCCCTATTTACTAACTATTTCATTAATTATCAAAATTTATTAAAACACAAGTGTTCATTGCCCACTATATCTTTGACAACATCCTAGAATACTTATGAAAATTTATATGCTTAGAAGCTCCGAAACATGCCCAGTTAACTTGACCACCTCCTAGGCTTCTTGTACCTTGAAAACTTCCGATCAATGACATTCTCTCACACTTATTGAAGTGACACTCTCCGTGCTCTCGATTTGAAGTTCTTGACTTGCCGGTTCAAATCCTTCACTTAAATTATTGGCTCCCTTGTAAGTTGGTGAATTTTTTGTGTCCCATCTCATCTAATCTTTTGCTTCTTGACTACACGACTAATAGTTCTTGAATCCCAACTCGTTCGAGAAGCAATTCCTCCCTTGACTCGGTCAACTCCATATTTGTGAGCTTATTGTGAACGCTCCAAGCTAGGCCATGCCTATTCGGTGATCGGTCTATGCATATCAAACAAAAAGAAGTACTTAGATCTAAATTTCGATTACTAAATTAGTTATTCAAATTTATGTTAATCATATGGCCATAAAAAGAGCTTCTATTCTCGAGTTCAATAATGAATTGGTTTGCACGGCAGTATTTCTTACGTTCACCTAATAAATCCACAATACTAATCTTTCAATTGAATCAAAACGAAAGATACAGATTAAGAATCGGTAGGCACCGTTGGAACTTCAACTTTTACCTTGTATGGACTACTAAGTGGGTGTGCACAAGCACATGTGTTTTTCTTTTCTTTTCTTTTCTTTTTCTCTAGGAAGATTTCCTCCTTTTGGGGTATGAGTGAGTGTCGCTTTAGAGTAAAATTGGAAACCGAAAAATCAGTTCGGTTCCGAATTCCGGTGAGATCCAGTCTAGTTCCTAGTTCCATATTTTTAGGAACCAGGAACCTACAAAATTACTAATTAATAGTAGACTCCAATCTAAATTAGAAGGCCATATTTCTATTATCATTTCCCTGCTGATTTATAGCATTAGCCGAGCCAATGTGAGTATAAAATAGATAGCACATATCTTGAATGGAACTTCTTCTCTCATTGACCACATTATGACTTTCGACGTACTCTTCCATTCTGAAGAAATTCACGAAGGCTAAGAGCCGATTGATAAAAACTTCTTAAAAATAATTTTTCAAAGGAACAATGATACAATTAATTTCTAAATTTTGACTTAATGTGTAATGTAATTTTTAAACTTTTATTTATTCAATGTGATTATTAAACTTTAGCCTAATGTTCAACATAACCCTTAAACTTTTAATTTGTTCAATATGATTTTGAACTTTTAGTATATGTTCAATGTAGTCCATGAAAATGTTTAAAATGGTCCCTGGTTTTGAATTAATAAACAAATAAGATTAAACATTTTCATATAATTAAAGAACTAAATTGAATATGTATCAAAAATTTATAAATTATATTGAGCAAATTAAAAGTTTATAGACAATACTACATATTTAATTAAAATTTAATGACTACATTGAACAGATTAAAAGTATAAAGATTACATTACACATTGAGTCAAAATTTATGAACTATTTATGTTATTTTTCCATTTTCAACTTTGTTATTCTATCTAAGTACTGATTCGAGAGTTGTCCTATGACAATCCTTTCTGGGATCAACTAAATTATGCATTCCCTTCTTTATTTTCTTGAAGAGGATCTTATCTTTAGTCGCACAAAACACGAGAAGTACTTTTTACAAAAGAAACTTGTCTACGAAGCACAAATCGACCTTCTATAGGCTTTTCACCTACCCTTCCCATTTTATCGATGCGGATGACTATTATACTGGCCTATCAATTTTTCAAATACTTTTGTGGGTGCAATGAAGTCTATTCTTCCCATATGAGAGAGCCCCTAATTCATAGACATATATCTTTCTTCCTCTCGATCAAACAAAGTAGTTTAAGGAGATATTTAGGCTTGAGACCAACCAAATCATGCATTCTCTTCTTTATTTTCTTGAAGATGATCCTATCTTTAGCCGCACGGAACACGGGAAGTACTTTTTACAAAAGAGACTTGTAATGTCGAGTCAATAGTCAAGGCGTTCTTCATTAGCTTGCCTCTCTAAGTTTACACTCCGAAGAATGGCCGTCGACTTCTTTATTTTGTCTTCATCCTCAGAAAACGTAAATGGAGCCGTTTCTTAAACGTCATTTTTCCAAACACTAAAAAATGTATATATTGCATATTTTGAAATTTTTTCTATTTATTATATCATATGTGCTCAACTTTTACAAATTTTTACTATTGACAAATGGAAAATTTCCAATTTTGTTATTGTGTTTATTTTCATTTTGCTTAACTAAAAATGGAATCAAAACAATAAAAAGCAAATTGGCTAATTAGACCCCGATAAATGGGTCATAAATGAATTGCCTTAAGTTATAAAAACAAGCTTAAGTAGGTCATAAATGGGTTGATAACTAATCCAATTTCAACTCATGTGAAAAATTAAAAGAACAAATTCATTTCTAACGCATATTAAGTGGAGTTTGACTTAAGAGATGTCAGGCCAATTTTTATAACTTTTTATAACTTTTTATAACTTTTGATTTTTTTTTCTTTTGATTTTTTTCCTTCTACGAGGATCGCCAACCGACCCTCACCCGTAGACCTTACTGACCACAAGCAAGAGCCCAACTCTTGCATAGTGGTCGAGGAGGAGAGTCAATTAGCGACCCCCACTGGACTTAGAAGAAAAAAAATGAAAAGAAATAAGAAAATAAACATATAAAAGAATTTAATTTTATTATAAAATTATAAAACCTGTCCACTATATTTATATTGCACGAAAGTGTTTTGACAATTTTTTTAAAATCATAAGAAACAAATTTTCCTTAAATTGGATTAAATATGGAAATATTTTAGTAATATGAGTTGAATTGGGTTGATATGAGTTTTTAGATTTATATCGCACAAAAATATGTCAATTTGAATCGGACAATTTATTTCTTGATTCATCCATTTGACTGATTTACCCATAATAAGGTAGGTTCCATATATTTACAATATGCAAGTGGATTTCGAGTTCCAAAAGAATAAGTATTCGATTCAAATAAATTAATTTTCAAATTTCAGATTGAATCTGAATGGAACCTATACTCCCTCACCACTACTTATAGCTTGGTAAAGTTATTTTCCATTTTCAACTTTGTTATTCTATCTAAGTACTGATTCCAGAGTTGTCCTATGACAATCATTTCCGGGACCAACTAAATTATGCATTCCCTTCTTTATTTCCTTGAAGAGGATCTTATCTTTAGTTGCACAAAACACGAGAAGTACTTTTTACAAAAGAAACTCGTCTGCAAAGCACAAATCGACCTTGTGATAGGTTTTTCACCTACTATTTCCACTTTTATTAGTGTGGATGATTATTATACCGGCCTACTAGTTCTTCAAATACCTTTATCGGTGCAGTGAAGTCTACTCTTCCCATGAGAGAGTCCCCTAATTCATAGATATATATTTTTCTTTCTTTCGATCAAACAAAGTAGTTTAAGAAGATATTTAGGCTCGAGACCAACCAAATCATGCATTCTCATCTTTATTTTCTTGAAGAGGATCCTATCTTTAGTCGCACGGAACACGGGAAGTACTTTTTACAAAAGAGACTTGCTTTGCCAAGTCAAGGCGTTCTGCATCAGCTTGCCTCTCAAGTTTACACTCCGAAGACTGGCTGTCAACTTTTTTATTTTGTCTTCATCCTCAGAAAACGTAAATGGAGCCGTTTCTTAATGTTATTTTTCCTAACACTAAAAAAACGTATATATTGCGTATTTTGAAATTTTTACTATTTATTTTATCTACGTGCTCAACTTTTAGAAATTTTTACTATTGACAAATGGAAAATTTCTATTTTTGTTATTGCATTTATTTTCATTTTGCTTAACTAAAAATGGAACCAAAAAAATAAAAAGGAAATGGGCAAATTCCTAATAGATCCCAATAAATGGGTCATAAATGAATTGTCTTAAGTTATAAAAACAAGTTTAAGTAGATCATAAATGGGTTGATAACTAATCCAATTTCAACTCCTATGAAAAATTAAAAGAACAAATTCATTTCTAACACATATTAAGTGGAGTTTGACTTAAGAGATGTCAGGCCAATTTTTATAAGTTTTTATAACTTTTGATTTTTTTTTCTTCTAATTGACCCTCACCGGTAGACCTTGCTGACCACAAGCAAGGGCCTAGCCCTTGCCTAGTGGTCGAAGAGGAGAGTCAATTAGCGTCCCCCAATGGACTTAGAAGAAAAAAATGAAAAGAAATAAGAAAATAAACATATAAAAGAATTCAATTTTATTATAAAATTATAAAACTTGTCCACTATATTTATACTGCATGAAAATGTTTTAGCAATAGAATTTTTTTTTTAATCATAAGAAACAAATTTTCCTTAAATTGAATTAAATATGTAAATATTTTAGCAATATGAGTTGAATTGGGTCGGATATGAGTTTTTAGATTTATATCGCACAAAGATATATCAATTTGAATCGGACCATTTATTTCTCGATTCATTCATTTGACGAATTTACCCGCAATAAGATAGGTTTCAAATTTTTCGATATGCAAGTGGATTTTGAGTTCCCAAGAAATAAGTATTCGATTTAAATAAATAAATTTCAAATTTCAGATTGAATGTGAACAGAACCTAAACTCGCTCACCACTATTTCTAGCTATTTCTAGCTTGGTAAAGTTTTTTTCTGAGGAGGTGGTGGTCTTCCTAGCTTCTGTGTGAAGTTGCTCCGTTTACTTAGCCCTCAAAATCAACAAAAAAGTAAAAGAGAAAAGAGAGAGAAAGGACGGGGAGGAGAAGAGGAGGAGAAAATCTTGGACAGGAAGGGCCGGCCTTTTTTCCTATTGGGAAGAAGAAGAAGAAGGGAGGACCGACCGGCAAAGGCATCAAAAGGAAAACGCTTTGCGGTAAGAAGGCATCTTCCGCCTTTGCCCGATCAATCTCGTCCTCTCAGAATATTTCGCTTTTTCCGTGCCCCCCTTCCCCTTTTCTTCCTCGCATTCCCACTCGCACTTCCTTCTTCCCCCATCGGTCTCCGCCTCTCTCTCTCTCTATATCTCTCTCTCTTCTGCATCTTCCCACCAAGATTTTTCTTGGGTCTCTCTGGTAAGTCCAGCATCGCTTCGAGGAGAAGGGTTTTTCCCGGCGCTCCGATTTGGACATCTGGGTGGGGTGGTTTAGCTTGAGGGCGTTGGTGGGTACTGGGTTTTGTCTCGCTGTCTTTGCTTTTTCTTGTTTCTGCATTTCTGGGTTTTGCTCCGTCTGCTTTGTTTGTCTCGATTTCGGGCGAATTTCACTTGAGACGTGGTCGGGTGCTTCGGCGATTCGAGCTCTGCTTGTGAACTTAGATTCTTGACTGATGGGTTTAGTATGTCCGAAGTTGTGTGGCGCGATGCGGTGGCATTAGCGGAACCTTGTGATTGAAATCATGTTTGCTCTGATTGTTCGGTTTTGCATCTTTTTGGCGGCAATCTGGTTGATGGGTTCTGAAAATTTTTTGGGTTCTGAAAATTTTTTGGGTTCTGGCAGGAGCTGAGGAGGGGGGGCACTGTTGCGATGGGGAAGGGCTCGAAGAACTATTGCAAGTCGGCCTCTCACAAGCTGTTCAAGGACAAGGCGAAGAACCGAGTGGACGATCTCCAGGGGATGTTCGTAGATCTGCAGTATGCTAGGAAGGAGAGCCGCAACGTTGATGTTGTGGTCCTTGAGGAGCAAGTCCATCAAATGCTCCGCGAGTGGAAAGCCGAGCTCAACGAGCCCTCTCCTGCATCGTCTTTGCAACAAGTTAGCTTCTCATCTGCATCGCCCTTTTTTACATCATATGTCACCTTCCTGAACTTCTCCATTTAACTTTTCTTGTTGAAAATTCTGTTGATTGATGCAAATGTGTCAAAAGAGTTCAAGACCAACGATTATTACTAAGTTGCTTTTGACTTTCATTGGAGGACATGTCTAATTGGGAGAGAAAACAGTTTTGTGCATGATCCTGCCAAGGGTTGAGTCCTGGTAGGGGGCCTTTTTATTTCCTTTTGGTATAAAACCAGGGAGTCATCAAACCTGTATCTTTGTTGCATGACTAATTTTTCAAATGAAAGTGGGTTTTAAAACTGTGTCTTAATGGGCCGTATTTTGATTGCTTACTGCAAGTTGTTGCATCCATTTTTGAAGTTATGTTGAGAAGTTTTCTCCTTTATTTGATGGCTATAGGGCGGTAGCCTTGCCTCCTTCTCATCAGATATATGTAGATTGCTACAACTGTGTGAGGAAGAAGATGATGCAACTAGTGCATTAACTCCACCCAAGGCGGAGCCAAATGATCAAAACCTAAACATTGGAGATGGCACAAACTTGCCAGAGGTGCTTCCCACTTAACTTGTTGTGCAGTAAGCTTTTATGTTGACAATATGCTCCATGTAAGTTGAAGTGTTATCCTATCAACACTCTTTCAAATGTAGTAAATTTCTTTTCCACAATATGTTCATCTTATGCTTATGTCTGCTGAATTTACTGAGGTTCATGTGATCCAAGGTTCAAGATATGTGTATCTTAACATCTAAGTGTGACGAGCATGTGTTAAGGACTATGATCTAGATTGAAAAAATGCTGAAGAATTATTTCACTTTAGCTTATTTTGGCCCTGCAACTTCTGATATGACTTTCTGCTCATCTGCTGAATGCTCCCTTTCGTGATTGAGTTCTCTGCCTGCAAGGATGTGCGGTTCACTTTGTGCTTTTAATCATTTGTTGCTTTGGTTCATAACCTGCTCCCTTTTTGCATAACGTGCTTACAGACTTCATAGACTAGATCACTGAGGTTAAATTATCTAGATCTGTTGATCTCATTCAAAGCACTAGTACATTGAAAGCTGAGCAACAATTTGAATGCATGAAAGGGCTCCATTTGGTGTTATGCAAGACTATAAATGCATCGTGTACTTATCTACATGCCATGAGAATTCATGGTGGAATCTGATTGGAGATGATAGTGGTTCTTGATGCCGTCTATTGCTGATTGTCAGACTGAGTTTCATATGAGACAACTAAGAGTTTGAAATGGTGTATCCATCTTTTTCAGGGATTGAATAGCAAGCCGAGGCCCCAGAAACGCTGCTTCCCATCCGCAGATCAGTGCAAGGACTCCCATGTTGCCATTGGTGCTGCAGCAATAGACACTGTAGATGGCATCAACAGCTTGGAACAGCTTCAGTTTGGATTGAATCAAGGGTTCAACCAAAGTTACTATGATAACTACAACAGCACAGGTTTTGGTGGAGAGGATACAATCCCTCATGTGGCCAACTGTCTACCAAGTATTTGCCCTCCACCTTCAGCCTTTCTGGGCCCCAAATGTGCACTCTGGGATTGCCCAAGGCCTGCTCAAGGTTTGGAATGGTGTCAGGACTACTGCAGTAGCTTTCACGCCGCTCTAGCATTAAATGAGGGCCCACCGGGCATGAGCCCAGTTCTCCGACCAGGGGGAATTGGCCTAAAAGATGGGCTTCTTTTTGCTGCTCTTAGTGCCAAGGCCCAAGGGAAAGATGTCGGGATTCCAGAATGTGAGGGAGCTGCAACTGCTAAGTCTCCATGGAATGCACCTGGTAAACTTATAGTTTTTTCCTCTCATCTGGTTTTGTTCAGGTTTACTGTTTCTTCTGGGGGTATCTATTCCCAGGCAACAGATGATGTACCCTTTTAGGTTTTTCTAATTCCCTGGATTGTCTTTTATGATTGCAGAACTTTTTGACCTTTCGGTTCTGGAGGGTGAGACAATTAGGGAATGGCTATTTTTCGACAAGCCTCGCAGAGCATTTGAAAGTGGAAATAGAAAGCAGAGGTCTTTACCTGACTACAGTGGCCGTGGTTGGCATGAGTCACGGAAGCAGGTCATGAATGAGTTTGGAGGGCTGAAAAGGTCTTATTATATGGATCCACAACCGCTGAATCACTTTGAGTGGCATCTCTATGAGTATGAGATCAACAAGTACGATGCCTGTGCCTTGTACAGATTGGAACTGAAGCTTGTTGATGGGAAGAAGAATCCAAAGGGTAGGGTAGCAAATGATTCTCTTGCTGATCTTCAGAAACAGATGGGAAGGCTGACAGCTGAGTTCCCTCCTGATAGTAAGCGCTCTGTCAAGGGGAGAACCAAAGTTAATTCAAAGGATAGTGTTGGATACATTTATTCAGAACAGAATCACGGTGCAGCGGCAAATGAAATAGTCGACTATGGATTGGTTTCCCCATATGACTACCTTGTGGAGAACAAAGGTGAATATTATGTAACGTAAGGGAAGGTAGACGAAGAAGCTGCTCTTCTTGGTCTTTTCTGCATTAGCCTAAGCATTTTATCTCAGGCTGCAACGGAGCTAACCCTTTTGCTGCTTGCATCAAGTCTGAAGTACCTATGAACAATAAGCTCAACTAAACCTCAAATTCTTTTGGGGGGTCATGCAGAGAGATCCATAAACTGGTGTACATTCTAACCTCTGGAATATTAACCTGTCCTTAATTTTTATGACCAATTCTGCTGTGTCGGCGACTAGAAAATGGATGGTGGCGCCTTAAGGTGATGGTGGTGGCCACTCCTTAATATACTGCTCCAATCTTTTTCTAGGTCTATTGGAACATTGTGCTTGTGTTAAAATCTGTAGGACACATTATACTATATGTTCTCGTACTGTCCTCATCGGCGTTTTACAATGAAATATATTATCATTTTCAAGTGAATCGCCTGTGCGATTTGGTGGTGATCTATGTTTATGAGGCTTGCTATATGCGGTCTTCTACGTACAGATTCATGTTCTGTGGTGATGGTCCATGTTTTGTATAGTGAATGACTTAGGGGTTGTTTTGATAACGTTTCTTTTCTCTGTCTTTTTTGTTCTTTTCTCTGAACAAAAAAAAAAAAAAAAAAAAAAAAAACGGAAATCCGTTTAGTGATGTTGGCCAATTTTTTTATTTCCCGAATTAAATCAGTGGTTAGGAATAAATTTGAAATAATAATAAGAACTAGAAAAAAAATTATTTCTTTGTTCTTGAGAACAATTTCTATGATAGTTCATTTTTTTTTTCTTTTCTTCTTCTTCCTCCTTTAGCTGGTCGTTAGGGCTTGATGATAGTTAACAACCGGCCAAATGAGGTCCAGTGATCTCGCCATGGCTAGGTGAAGTTTGACCTCGTCCAACCACGACAAGTTTGGCCTCGCCATGGTTAGGCCCCGAGTGAAGTTGATCTCATGATAATGGGGCGAGGCGAAGCCTCATCGGCTCCTCTGAGGTTGGCGAGGTTGTCGGCTTTCATCTCTAGCCGGTTGTTGAAGTCTGGTGATAGGCTAGAGGAGGAAGGCAATGGCCATGACTAGCTTGAGCTTGAAGAAGAAAAATAGAGGAAAAAAAAAAAAAATTCAAAAATAAGTAAGAAAATTATTTGACTACAAGAAATTTTATGTCACAAAAAATTCATGTAAAAATGCTTTTCTGTTTTTTTTTTTTTTTTTTTGGCCTATTCTAGAAATAGAAGTTTTGTGTAATTTTCAAATGCGTTTAAATACTAAGAAATTATTTTAAAAAATAGAAATAGAAAAAAAACTATTTATCAACAGAAATTATTCTTGAAAATAGAAATGTTATCAAATGCATTCTAATTTAATCCTAATTTGGGGGCGATCTGAACAGTAAAAGCATTTAGGATGATCTCATGAGCAATGAGCTCAGCCTCACACGTGATGCATGTTCAAGTGATCGGAAGCATCTGATTCTTCGCAAGATTCTTTTTGCTTATCATGCTTTTTCTATCTGTCTATGCTGTGTGAGCACCCAAAAGATCATTCAGAGCCAGGTGAGTCTTTAGGAATACGATGATTACTGGAGCACCGCCTTGGGGCCTTTTCAAAAGTGGGTTTCTTTTTTGAGAATATCAAGATAATTTGTTTAAAATTCGATGCGATTGGTTGTCCACGTGAACTAAAGATTGGACGGTGAAAATGCATCCCGTAGGTCTCTCTTTTAGTAAGTGGACATGATTAGCATCCAATACAAGTCTTGTCAGAGATCAGTGTAATTCAGTGAATCTTACTCTACTAAGAATTTAGCTTTGGTTTTTACTTTGGGAATCGGTTGGTACAAGTTGAGTTGAAGTCAAAATCATATGAAGTGACAACTAAGTGATTCGTGAACTATTTTTTAATATATAATATAATTTTTGAAATTTTTATTCTTCCATCACTTAAACCTAAAATCCAATTAATATAATTTTTTCGCTGAGAATTTAGATTTTTGTAATTTAGTGAATCTGACTATACTAAGAAGTTAGCATTGTTTTCTTCTTTGGGAATCCGTTAATGCAAATTAAGTTGAAATCAAAATCATATGAAATGAAAACATAGGTGGTTCGTGAACTCTTATTCAATATATAATGAGGTTTCTGAACCTTTTATTATTCGATCTAGTTTGTAAACCTTCAAATCCAACTGGTTTAATTCTTTTGCTAAGAATTTCAACAATGTCAACTAACACGGCCATATATGTTTTTGTATTAACAAACAAATAAACTCTTCTTTTTCACTTATATCTTCTTCTTCTTCTTTACACTAATTGATACATATATAGAATGACCTTTATGTTATAATGTATTCTTTTCCTTTCTTTTCCCTCACCCACTCAACATTATTGAAATACCTCCAAATCTCTCTTTTTTTGATAATTATTTGAATCCCTTTTCTTTCTTTATCACTCCATCCAAGCTAACTGAGTGTAAATAAATGAAAAAGTGAAGAAAAAACCTGCAAAATTAACTTAATAGAATTTTGGGATATATGTATCGAAAATTCTAAAATTTATCAAGAAAGTACAACTGAGTAATAAGACTTACAAAAAGTGCAATTGAGTTTTAAAATTTATTAAATTGATATAATCAAGTCATTCGATTAACATCATTAGTTTGTATAATGGAAAATGTTAACGTGGCATTCTTAAATTAATTTCTCCATTCAATGTGGCATTTATTATTATTATTTTCTTCTTCAAATCTTAGTTAAATTAAATTAAAAACAAATAAAGCTAAAATTTGTTTTTAAAAAATTGAAAAAAGAAAAGAGAGAGAAGGGTAGGGTAGGGCCTCATTGTTAACGAGGGGTTGGCAAGGTCACTGGCTTCGGGCAAGGCTTGGCAATCCTTGCTATGCTCAAGTGAGGGGTGCCTAAATATGAGTGACACCGACCTTCTCCTGGGGTTGGTGGCCATCGCCTGCCTTGGGCAAGGCCTCATCGACCCTAGGAGACAGCGACGAGGCCTTCATCTTCGTGCCCACCCAAATCTAAGTGGCACAAGCAACCATCTAGGGCTAGTGAGCCTTGCCAGCCTCATTAGGCCAAGTGAGGGCACCTAGACACTCTCTTGGCTCAGACAAGCACTGATGTCTTCCAAATTTGGGCATCCTCACCTAGGCCTAGCGAGGGTCGTCAGCCCTCGCCCAAGGTCTGTAGAGTCAGCCCCTCTGGCAATGGGTGGCGGCAGCGACATCACCTATTGGCAAGGCCCTATCCTATCCTCCTATTTTTTCTTTTCAATTTTGTTTTTTAAATAAAACATTAGCTTTTTTGAGTTTTGTAATCTAATTTAAATAATAGTCGAAAAAGAAACTAATAAAAAATGCTACGTAGGAGAGAGAAATTAATTTGAATATAACGCGTTAGTAATTTGACAAGTTTTAAAACTTAATTGCACTTTCTTAGTAAATTCTAAAATTTATGGTGAGTTTATCCCTATAATTTTTACATAGAAAATGCAGAAAGATCATCCGAGTCTGAACCATATGGCTGTTGACAAGCCATGTGGCATAGCGAACTGCCATGCGACTTGGAGCTGCAGAACACGATTCCAGCACATGGGGGAGAAGACGGCCAGCAGCCATCGCTAATTGTAACCCCTCAATGAGTGTCAATGTCGTCATTGCAGCGACGTACAGATCCAGCACCGCTTAGATGCCTAGGATACGGGAGAGAGAGACTGAACTGTTGCTTGCGAAACAGTCGACGGACTGTTGTTGTTGCCGGCAATGACGCCGGCGAGACCGGCTGTGATAGGCGACATTGTCGATAGCAAATGGGCATCGCCGGCGGCAGCTCTCTTCATCCTCTCTCCATCTTTTCTTCGATGCTTCTCTGTTTCTTCTCAGATTTTCTTTCTAATTCTTCTTCCTCTAACATAATCTTTAGGCAGCAACTAAGTTGGGTTTGTCATTGACCTATTTTGACTTATTTTCAAATTTTCAGACCACCCGTAAGTCATCCGCCCATTGAATTCGAGTCTAATGCAGAATTTTGCCACCTCTAACCGAACACATTCACAAGCTGCAAGGGCAATGAGGCCAGCATGTAAAACAAGTCGAAACCCAAGAAGCAAAACCTCTGCTCTTTACATATTGAAAAAAATTATGATTATTATTATAAAATATCCTAAATCGGTATGTTACAATCTCAAACTAATACACTTATGACAAATATATCCTCGATTAATTTATGTTTAATTGGATTAATATTACGGAACCACAAAATTGGAAAATCCTAAATTGATATATATCAATTATCATATGTCATTAAAACTCAGTAATTTAATAGCAAAATTAAATGAAAACTGATGGAAGATAAATGTCACAAGTGTATCATTTTAAGATTTTGTGCAAAGGAAGTATGAAATAAATTTATTACAAGGTTCTTCATAGTATTAATCCAAAAATTTACTTTTGTTTTGACTCTATAGAAGAGAAACCATGCATCCTTTTAGTTGCAGAAAATACTTTCAGATTGTGGCCTCAAAATTTTGACAGGATTACCCTCTCATCGGAACGTTTTGATAGACTTTTTCCAATTTGCAGAGTCTTCATCGTTTCTTTAATCAATATGGGCCTCAAGCAACGAGAAATCAAGAGCTACAGGATCTAGGGGAAAAGCCCCACATGTTCGCCCAACCATGACGTTCTCACTCCTGAAGGAGCTCGTTTGAAATACCAAAGTACCCGCCTTCCCCTATGTATGTTTTAATGTTTTCTCCATCTTTCTCATCGCCAAGCATAATAACACAGCACGTCTCCTACACTAATTTGTCTAAGACATGCACAAAAATACATTGAGAGAGAGAGAGAGAGAGAGAGAGAGAGAGAGATGATTTTCGCGATCTAATGTATATACACCAAGATCAGGGTAATCTCAACGTCTGACATATACAATCAGAGAGTACTGGGTCAGACAAGCAAAGACTGCAGCAAGCGTAAATTCAATGCGCCAATACACACCCCAATCATGGTGTCCTTTAACTCAGACAATACTCCAGAACAACTACACTCTAGTTAGCCCCGCATATTAAAGACATGGTTCATATGCAATACCGCTAGGGACCTAATTACAGACTGGAAGGACTAGGAGCTATTTGCATCTAACCCTAAATGCATCTGGGCATTGAGGCTTCAGCCTAGGCAACATCATCTTCCACGGTGTTAACCCGTTCACATTCATCAATCCATTCGCTGTATCTGCAAGTTTGCAAGGTCTGTATTAGGACATGAGAGACATTTGAAAGACCTAAAAAGGGATTCTGGGCAGATGAACTTACATGTCTATTGGCTCAGTCAAAGCTGTAAAGACATAGATAAGACAATAGAGTCAGTACAAATTCAGGATGCTCCTCAAAGCACATTATCTGTCACTTTCACGACAACTCTAACCAGATGAACTACAAACACAGAGGCTGTCCTAAGAATGAAGTTAATTAAAGGATTTGCGTAAGGATAGGGAACACGATAAGTTCCCACACCTGTCTTAAGTCACAACCAACTCTAACCAGATGAACTACAAACAAAGAGGCTGTCCTAAGAATTAACTAAATTTAGGGATTCGCATAAGAATGGGGAATACTATAAGTTCCCAAACCTGTCTTACACTTACCCATACAAACGTATAGACATGAGAAAATACCTGTAATTGAAGTGCTAAACCTTTCTTGGCATATCCCGCATACAGCTTCACCAATTAAGTTCTTCATATCACTGAAACCACAAATGTGCAAAAAGTCATAAAATCACTCTCGCCAAATTATACCTCATTGTAAGCAGCCTTGTTTATTGCAGTTACAATGAATTCTGAATTAAAAGTTTCATATGCTATTCCTACTCTTTCTTACTCTCAACTATAAGTCCTAGATTTCAATGATGTGATTCACTTCTTTCAAGGGAAAATGTTCTTTACATTCCTTCTCTGTGAGAGATAATTTGACCTATTTTCTTCTAATTAAGTTTTCCTGATAAAAACAAGTGAAAGTCGTAAGGCAACTGTTTTATCTAGCATCTCTACAACTATCGGTTTGGTTTTAGGCTCTATAAGGCTGATTAATATTCCAAAAAGATTACTTGAAGAGGAACTCTCCGCATGGTACTGTAACACATCAGGATTGGTAAATGCTTGGAAATACATAACATCAGATGAGAGGGCCTCATCTGATATTCTAAAGAAAATATCAGAATGCACTTCAGCAGGAAGATGGTCTTGAATCCATAAAAAGCTTTTCATGATATGAATCATGCACTGTTTCAAAAAACAAAACATGTCGCACAATTTCTGACTTAGTGTTCAAAGGATAAACCTATAGAAGCCTTATTCCTATGAGAGGGTGGAAAAACAGAAACAAGTGGAACGTAAAACTTACAGGCGGCACTCCACACTTGTGCCATGGTTGCAGAAAGGGCAGCTGAAAACTGTATCAAGTCTGTCCATCCTCTTCTTGGGAGGTGGCTTTGCCCGAGACTTTCTCTTCCCCATAGCTCAAGTTCCTTCTGCTTTTAGTCTGCAATCAAGGAAACAAGATCAATCCACAAATCCCAAATTTAATGCTCACACAAGCCTAACCCTCGCACCCGCACATTCAATCTATGCAGTTAAGGTCAATAATACAGGCCAGAATTACTCAAACCAAACAAGTTCAAAAATTTGTAATCCAGCATAAAAAAGAGATTGCAAAAAGTCAATTCAAGGAAAAATAAAATAGACACGGATAAACCCTGGAAAAACTCAACCTCATAGAAAAACCTAATCGAGAACTCTCACTATCATGGCCTCTGAGGAAATTCTTTCTGATTGCACTCGAGTTTGTCAGGAGAGATAGAAATCAATGCATTACGTGCGACTCTAAAAACCCCATTTTTATTCAGTTTCACTCATCAAAAATATCACAGGATCAAGGGAATAAAGCCTTCTGCTATCATGCCGTAATAAGATTCAGACTACCCTTCCGCGAAAACCCTCACACAATCCAATCTAATCTCTCGCAACAACACAAGACCCCGAAAGAGAAAAATTCCTTCTTTCCCCTGCTTCTTCCATACCCCCTCTGTCCCAAGCAAATACCCACAGAAGACAACGATTCAAACGAATTTCGCAATCGGTGCCTGGTTTTTCCACGAGAAATCGAAAGAAAACGACGACCAGAAAGGCCGAAACTTCCCGCATTCGATCGCGAATACCGAACCACGCATTCTACGGAGAGACTAACGATGCATCAACCGAACAAAGTCCCATCGAGTTTTGCTCAAGAACATTCAAGAATCAACGGGAAAAGCAGGAACACGTACCGAGATTGATGAACGACGCCTGGGTTCTTGAAACGAGAGCGCAAACCCTAGCCCTGAAGAGGAATTTGAGAGATTCTTGGGAATGCGAGGAGGCAGCGTGGTCGGTATTTATAAGGTAGAGTCGAACGTTACTTCTTCGAGAATGACTTTGAATGTTCGATTCGGCCCTTTGGATCTTAAAACTTTGGTCACATTAAAGTATTAAAATTTGTTGTGGTTTTTTTTGGCGCTAGTCTCTCTATCTCTCTCTTTATTTTTATTTATTTTTATTTTTTTTGAAATTTCGTTGCCTTTTAGTGGACGGAGCCGACAAGGGCCCGAGCATCATCTAAAAGTGGGCCGAGTAAGTCCGAACCGGTACTTATTTTTGATGGCGTGGGTTCCTTGCCCTAGCCGGATTGGAACCCTAGCCGGATCGGAAGGCGGGCATGGGGAACTCATCGGACGGTGGCAGTAGTGGCTCTTGTTGCCATCGGGTGCCCTCGAAGCCGGGGCAAGCAAACCGGGTTCGGTGGTGGCGCCTTTATTTTCTTTTGCTACATTGATATGGATACTAATTTGAAAAATGACGATAAATTTTATAACTTAAAAAAAGTTTTAGGACCCAAATTATTGATCAACACAAGTTTATTATTTTCATCGAAATTATCCTTCTTTTTAGACCGCGTTATTTCCACCTCTATATTTTGGATAAAACACTTTTTTTTTTCAATTAACTAACTGAATTACCATTCTTTTCTCTCTTCAATATATTGTTTCTTTTTTTTAAAATAGGCTAATTAATTATAATTGCATTCTTTCTATTTTTATCAATCTTTTTTCTAGTTAATCTTTATATAAATATGGATTTGGTCGCGAGGAAAAATTTGATCAAACTATTTGATAAATGTCGATTTGGTCCCTCGAACTTTCGACGGCCATTTTGCCTCGATTATTGATAAATATTCGATTTAGTCCTTAGTTACTGTTTTTCCTTTTTTATTTTTCCTTTTTTATTTTTTTTAATTTTTTAATTTTTAATTTTTTAATTTTTTTAATTTTTTTTTGCTTATTCTCTCTTCCCTCCGCCGGCTCCGGCGAGGGTCGCCCTCGCCGGCTGGCCCTCGCCGGACGCAGGCGAGGGCGCCCCTCGCCGGCGTCGAGCGAGGGGCTCCCTCGCAGATCTGGCGAGGGAGCCCCTCGCCGGCGTCGGGCGAGGGGCTCCCTCGCAGATCTGGCGAGGGAGTCCCTAGCCCGACGCCAGGCTGCGAGGGAGCCCTCGCCCGACGCCGGCGAGGGGCTCCTCGCCAGATCTGCGAGGGCGGCCCTCGCCGGCGTCGAGCGAGAGGCTCCCTCGCAGATCTGGCGAGGGAGCCCCTCGCGATTTGCGAGGGAGCCCCTCGCCGGCGTCGGGCGAGGGGCTCCCTCGCCCGACGCTGGGGAGGGGCTCCCTCGCCAGATCTGCGAGGGAGCCCCTCGCTCGACGCCGGCGAGGGCCGCCCTCGCCTGCGTCCGGCGAGGGCGACCCTCGCCGGAGCCGGCTTCCCTCCGCCGGAAAAAATTTAAAAAATTTAAAAAATTTAAAAAATTTAAAAATAATTAAAAATAATAAAAATAATAAATAAAAAAGGAAAAACAGTAACTAAGGACTAAATCGAATATTTATCAATAATTTAGACCAAATCAGCCCGCCGAAAGCTCAGCGACCAAATCGACATTTATCAAATAGTTCGAGGGACCAAATCGGCGATGAAATCGATCGAAATCTGGACCGAATCGATATTTATCAATAGGGGCTTCAAGACCAAATCGAAATCGAAAGCCAAGATCGACCAAATCGCACATTGTAATAAAGATAAGGACCATTTGTGACATTTTCCCCTTTTTTTAGTAGGCTAATTAACTAAAATTGCATTCTTTCTATTTTTATCAATCTTTTATCTAATAAATCTTGATAAAAATGGAAAGAAAAATTGATCAAAGTATGAATAAGGTTAATTTCTTTAAAAACATGATCAAACGTTAAACATGCTTATATTCAGATATATTGATATTTTAACAAAAGCACAAAAAGAGGAAAAAAAAAAGGGAACTTTGTTGCTCTACTCCTGCCATGAAGAAAGTAAATGATATCAATTGTAAATTCACCCCATAGCAAGTGGATCAAAACTTTCAAATATATTATAAACTTAAACTGAGTTTGAGAGCAAAGAAATTGCAACTAGATTTTAAACTCCAATCTTGCAATTTTAGATTAAAAAAGAAAGAAAAAGAAAACACCAAATGAACAATGTTTAACATTAAAAATCTACAAATTTATTCTGAAAACATAACATGATGTAAGATGAAATGATACCTTGTTGAATGTAATTGGGCATTTATTTTATGAAACTGATTAATAAGATAATAGAAATAAATGCAGTTTTGTCGATTTTTTTTTTGTTGTTTTTTTTTTGTCGGCCCTACTCTAATCCTATTCTAATACATACTCGGACTTTGCCCCCGCTCCTTACAGCTAGGAACCCACTTGAAATGAAATCGTCACCCTACCAAGAAGGTGGGGAACCCCAACCTCCCCTTCCAAGTTGGAAGGGGTTCAAACCCCCTAAGTTTTGTCGATTAGCCTTATAAGAAACGGAACAACAAATTGAAGTGAGAGAAGTGTATTTCAATAAGTTAAATGGGAAAAAAAAAAGGAGTGCCGTAATCCAAATAGGGATGGAAATTACACTACCTTTTTTAAGGTGAAAATTCTAATGAGTGAGAGTTTATAAAAGTACAAGAAATTTTTTTCCCTTCCATTATATTTTATTATGTTCTCTTCATTTTCAATATTTGGAAAAAAGATAAATATAAATAAAAAGATCTGCGTTTCACTAGTCATCTAGTTTAAAGCTTTTATACTTCAAAGAATAATTGTATTAGTTTTTCTTATAAATGAATACTGGTGTTGAGGCACGTTATAGACGAGTGGGCTCTCCTCAACGAATTATGATAAATGGAAAGAAATCCTTTTTTTTAAAGAAGCATAATGATTATTTGATAGGTAAATGTACAGTGGAGAGTCATTACACAATAGTTAGAGACAACCGCGGTGCGAATACCTTGTGTTAAATTGACAATAAAGAAAGTTATGTATGTTATCAATGTTTCATTGTGCTTTCCGGAAAATAATTGTCCAAACGGTTTTTCCAAAACATAGGATTTTGCTCAAAATGAAGGCTGAAAAATATGAATATTATCATGTGTGGATGCAAGCCAATAGAAATATTTCCCATGATATTGGAAATTGATAATGAAAAGAAGTTTTTCTCTTCATAGTTTAATGGCTCATTTAACGATAACCTTTAATGTACACATGAATGCAATGAACTTTTGCCTTGTTCACCGTTATGTTCACCATTAATGGCATGGAAGAACAATTAATTGTGAATGAACGCGAAGAATTCGCAATTTCTACTAACGTCAGGAAAAAAAATTTGTGGCAAAACCTCAAAGAGTTTTAGACATGCTGACGTCGAATTTTCTGATAATGACTTCATTAGCCTTCTAGGGAGCTCATGGCTTATTTCATTAAGAAAAAGATTCGTAGTTTCTTTAGCGTTGACCGTGGCTCCCCGAGGACAGATATAAACTGAGGAAAGGCTTCAGGTTTTACTTTTTAGTATAAGATCCAATTAGGTCTGTTAAACAAGTGGGTCGATCAAATTTGAGTCAAGTTGAAAATAATTCGATCTATATCGACCTATTTAATCCGTTTTAACTCATTTTCATGCAATGTAAATCAAATAACCTATACTCGATCTAACTTGTACCTGAACCGACTCGTATTTTCAAAACACATTAATATTCTAGGAAAATCAATTTTCAGGAAAATAATCATATTTTCCGGTATTTAACTCGAAACCCGAAAATAAACTAATAGATATTTTTTGTTGTTTGGTAAGAAAAATAATTTTACTCACACATCCCTTTCAATAATTTTTTAAATCAATATTTCAATTATTTTCCATTATTTTTTATTTTCTTTTCTTTTTCTTCCTCATTGGCGATTGCCAACCATAGTGGCGGCCCCTTGACTAGCCAACCTTGCCAAAATCCAGAGAGCTTGAGCCTCATTTGTGGTCATTAGAGCCTCACTGACGTTTGGCGACCTTGGGCTATGCTCAAGCCCTTGCCTAACTTGTTAGATAAGGTGAGGCTTTAGCTTGCTCGAGGCCGGTTGGGCGAGCTTGGGCCTCACCAAATCCAACGATCTAGGCGAGGCTTGACACTTGCCCAAGGTCACTAGGCGTCGGCGAGGCTTTGGTGACGTCGAGTGAGGCTCAAGCCCCACCTAGGTTGCCAAATCGGGTGGGGTTCCAACTCGCCGGCGTTGAGTGAGTTTGACCTCACCATAGGCTGGCAAGGCTTGAGCTCGCCTATGGTCGATCACTGGCCGCGTGGCCAGCGACCATATAATGAAGAAGAAAAAGAAAAAGAAAGGAAAGAAAATAAAAAGAAAATAAAGAAAAAGAACATAAAACTGAAAAGTAGTGGGTTTGGTTGGATTTTAAATGAATTTGGGATAGACCCATTTATGACCCATTTTTCAATTGGGCTCTATTATAATAAACCTATTTCCAACTCATATTAATGTTTTAGTTAACTCATTTTCTACATAATTCATTAAATGTGGGTCAAAATATGGGTTACTGACCCATTTTGCCACCCTTAGACTCAGCATATGAATATTTATCCTGTTGCCCATTATACAATGATTTCAATCTTCTGTTTTATTAAAGACACTATAAGAAAAAGGACGGGATTCAAATCAATGTTTTTCATTGGCTCCTTGAGATGATTTAGCAGCCATGAAAGAGTGACATGACTTTTTTGTTCGTAATACTTTTTCTACCTTTCCTCCCGACCAAAAGATAAAGCACCCTTGTCTGAATTTTTTTCCATAAAGCTTTGGCCGACAAGTCGAAATTCAATTTTAATCCGTACATTTTAACCTTCAATCAATTTTGTTGTTGTCAACCCTTCAATCATATTGGAATCTAATTATATACTCCATATTTGAAAAATAAAAATTAGGAAAAAAATCACCAAAAATTTTAAATTATATCGACTATGACACACTTACTTTAAACTTTTTTTGTGATATAAGTATGCTTACTCTAACACATTTACCTTAAAAATTTTCCAATAACGTAAAAAACCTTAAACTTCAATAAGTTAAATGAAGAAAAAAAGGAGGAGTGCCGTAATCCAAATAGGGATGGAAATTACACTACCCTTTTTAAGGTGAAAATTCTAATAAGTGAGAGTTTATAAAAGTACAAGAAATTTTTTTCCCTTCTATTATATTTTATTCTGTTCTCTTCATTTTCAATATTTGGAAAAAAGGCAAATATAAATAAAAAGATTTGCGTTTCACTGGTCATCTAGTTTAAAGCTTTTATACTTCAAAGAATAATTGTATTAGTTTTTCTCATAAATGAATACTAGTGTTGAGGCACGTTATAGATGAGTGCGCGCTCCTCAACGAATTATGATAAATGGAAAGAAATCCTTTTTTTTAAAGAAGCATAATGATTATTTGATAGGTACATGTACAGTGGAGATTCATTACACAATAGTTAGAGACAACTGGTACACGGCGCAAATACCTTGTGTTAAATTGACAATAAAGAAAGTTATGTATGTTATCAATGTTTCATTGTGCTTTCCGGAAAATAATTGTCCAAACGGTTTTTCCAAAACATAGGATTTTGTTCAAAATGAAGGCTGAAAAATATGAATATTATCATGTGTGGATGCAGGCCAATAGAAATATTTACCTTGATATTGGAAATTGATACTGAAAAGAGCGTTTCTCTTCAAAGTTATATAGTTTAATGGCTCATTTAACGATAACCTTTAAGGTACACATGAATGCAATGAACTTTTGCCTTGTTCACTGATATGTTCACCATTAATGGCATGGAAGAACAATTAATCGTGAATGAACGCGAAGAATTCGCAATTTCTACAAACGTCAGAAGAAAAAAATTGTGGCAAAACCTCATAGAGCTTTAGAAATGCTGATGTGAAATTTTCTTAAAATGACTTCATTAGCCTTCTAGGGAGCTCATGGCTTATTTTTTTTGGTCGAAAGCTCATGGCTTACTTCATTAAGTGAACAAATTGTATTTTTAATACATTTTACTTTTTTTACGGGAAAGATATACCATACGGTATATAACAAAGATAAAAACCATTAAACCGACATGTCTTTACATAAAAGAGATTTCTGGAAAAATCTGTGAATTATGAGTGCTTTTTTTTTTTATTTTTTATAGTGTCAATATATCATTTCCCTTCGAAAGATTTAAAAAAAAAAAAAAAAAAAACTATTCTTATGGGATAAATATAGGGATTTCATGTGGGTAGTGGAATGTAATAATTATAATCAAAGGCAAGTCATCCCGGCGAAGAGATCTAAACAAATGCTCCACGGCGAGTGGTGAATACGTGCTCAGGCGGACCATCTTTCTTTTTCTTTTTTAGGAGGATGCAACAAATTCATTTATTTGCAATTAAATCGAGATTCCTTTTCTAGATATTTAACCTAATTAATTTCCGTTCACTGCTCGATTATTCGTCTCCGAAAGACTACAAACATCTTCTAATCATCTGATTTCTTTTTTCTCAGAAAGACTATGAGCTTTCCAAATTATCTGAGAGTTTATTTCATTCTTCCCCGTGTATTATCACATATTCAAATGAGCAATCTTGGGGTTCTGCTACTTACATAAGGAAGGTTTTCATTAATCATAACCATAATTTTTAAAAATTTTTTGTTTCATTGCTTCTATATAGGGCTTCAAAATTACTTTTATGTATGAGAAAAAGATTCGTAGTTTCTTTAGCGTTGACTGTGGCTCCCCGTGGACAGATATAAACTAAGGAAAGGCTTCAGTTTTTACTTTTTAATATAAGATCCAATTAAGTCTGTCAAATGGGTGGATCAAATCGAATTTGGGTCAGGTTGAAAATGATTTAACCTATATTGACCCATTTAACCTATTTTGATTCATTTTCATGCAATGTAAATTTAATGACCTACATTCGATCCGACCCATACTCGAACTAACTTGTATTTTCAAAACACATTAATATTCTAGAAAAATCATTTTCAGGAAAATAATCATATTTACTAGTATTTAGCCGAAACCCGAAATTAAACTAGAAGATATATTTTGCTGTTCGATAAGAAAAAATATTTTACTCACACACCCCTTTCCATAATTTTTTATTATATATTTTTAAAATCGATATTTCAATTATTTTTTATTTTTTTCCCTCATTGGTGATCGCCAATGGCGGTCGATGACTGGCCAACCTCACCAGAATCTAGAGAGCTCAAGCCTCACTTGAGGTCACCATAGCCTCACTAATGCTTGCCAACCTCGGGCAAGGCTCAAGCCCTTGCCCAACTTGTTGGATTTGGTGAGGCTTTAGCTCACTTGAGGTTAGTTGGGCGAGCTTGGGCCTCACTAGATCTAGAATCTAGGCGAGGCTTGAGACTCGCCCAAGGTCACTAGATGTTGGTGAGGCTTTGGTGACCTCGGGCAAAGCTCAAGCCTCACCCAGGTTGCTAGATCGAGCGGGGTTCGAACTTGCCAATGTCGGGTGAGCTTGACCGGCAAGTGGCTTGAGCTCACCTATGGTCGATTCTCAACCGCATGGCTAGCGACTAGATAATGAAGAAGCAAAAAGAAAAAGAAAGGAAAGGAAAAAAGAAGAAGAAAAAAAACATAAAACCGAAAAGTAGTGGGATTGGTTGAATTATTAATGAATATGGGATAGACCCATTTATGACTCATTTTTCAATTGGCTCTTTATAATAAACCTATTTCGAACTCATGTTAAAGTTTTAGTTAACTCATTTTCTACTCAGTCTATTAAATGTGGGTTAAAATATAGGTAATTGACCCATTTTGCCACGCTTAGATTCAGCATATGAATATCTATCGTGTAGCCCATGATACAATGATTTCAATCTTCTGTTTTATGAAAGACACTACAAGAAAAAGGACGGGATTCAAATCAATGTTTACCATTGTCTCCACGAGATAAGTTAGCAGCCATAAAAGAGTGACATGACTTTTTTGTTTGTAATACTTTTTTGTACTTTTCCTCTCGACCAAAAGATAAAGCACCTTTGTCTGAATTTTTTTCCATAAAGTTTTGGCCGACAAGTCATAATTTTAATTTTAATCTGTACATTTTAACCTTCAGTCAATTTTGTTGTTGTCGACCCTTCAATCATATTGGAATGTAATTAAATACTCCATATTTGGCAAATAAAAATTAGAAAAAAATCACCAAAAACTCCAAATTATATCGATTGTGATACATTTACTTTAAACATTTTTTGTGATATAAGTATGCTTACTCTAACACATTTATTTTAAAATTTTTCCAGTAATGTAAAAAAACCTTAAACTTGTACTTATGGGAAACATTTATCCTCCATCAATGTTCTATCAAAGGATTTGCGCTTCGACCTGCTTGATAACCATTGCAACTCCCCTCATCTTACAAGACATCTTTTGAGGTTGAGTCCCCCTAGATTGGTATTAGAGCCAGGTTAAGGTGAACTCAAGTGTGTGCTAATCCCCATCCGCTGTTATGCAAGGCAATCCTATATTGCTTGGGAGAAGCCATATGATCTACTCGATAATTGCTGCGGCTCTCCTCACTTCACAATACGTCTTTTTAAGCCGAGTCCCTTAGATTGGCATTAGAGCTAGATTAAGGTGAATCTAAGTGTATGTTGAACCCTGTCCGCTGCCATGCAAGGCAGTCCCACATCACTTGGGATAAGCCCTATGACCGTTTTTATTTCATTTAAATTATGTAGACGTCATGTCAACATTATTTGTTTTCCACTATTCAAATAAGCATATTTTTAACGATATTCAATGATAGAATCTTGATAGAGAGTAAACTTCTCGCACAAGTATAAGTTTATGATTTTTAATGTCATATAACAAAGTTAATTTATGATTTTTGGTGATTATTTCCTTAAGAACTACTGCATGATTTAAAGGAGAGACTTAGGTTAAAGACTAAGAATAGATAACTCATCATTCTCAAATTATTGTATTTGCACACTCATAAAGCAATTTTAGAAGTCGGAATTTGTGTTTTTCAATACGTGCATGGAATGAGGAAATAGCACATCTAATGAGAATTAATCGAAAATTCAAAGATTCATTGATTATTTTTGTTGAATAGTAGAATAATGACATTGCAAGAATCTAATTTTTTTATTTATTGATATTCAATTTAATGCACGGTTTTCTTTGTTCAATCAAGCACCTAATTTTTAAAAGTTTGGCATGATGTGGTCATGGCGTGCCATATCATGAGTTTTTCCCTAACTTAGGTCAGCCACTCAATAAAAATCAAGAACTACCACCCAGTAAGAGGGTCAATTCGAGCGACAACGAATTTGAAATGGACCTTTCTTTCTTCTTCCTTTTCCTCCATGCTTATGCGGTCGCCACAACTTTAAGTCACCTCACCCGCCACGCCTGGCAATTGTCAATGCCGATGACATTCTCTTTCTCTCGCTCTAGTTTTTTTTTAGGGTCGAAACTTTCTCTCTCGTTTGAGGGCTTCAAACTGAAGTCACCTGACCTTTAGATCTAACGTTGTGAGACTTTCAATCGGAGAGAAAGAGAGAGAGAGGGGCAGAGAAACTTGACCATTAAACATGTCGAATGCTAAATTTAATAATGGAATAAGTGTATTGGAAGTTTTAAAACTTATTATAAAAATATAATTGAGTTTTAAAACTTTCAAAAAGTGTAATCGAATTCTAAATTTGTCACGAAAGTACAATTATATCTTAAAATTTTCAAAAAGCAGTTAACAAAAGGATTTGATTGAATGAATTTTATAAACTTTTGGACTTGATTACATTTTTTTTTAGTTTTAGGTCTTAATTACATTTTTACGATAAGTTTCAGAAATTAATTATACTTTATGAAAATTTTATGATTTTTCATTTACTAAACAAGCGAAAGTTCGGGTACTTTAATTATACAGATGAAATAATTGAGGTACCAGACGTACCAATAATTAAAGTTCGGGGTATCTGCATGTCTTTGTCTTAGAAAAAGATGAGATATGTTTGAATAATTTTACTGCTAAGGGGAAAAAAGTGTGCTGTTCAATTCGGTCAAGGCCAATTTCAAGTGCTCTCGACAGAACTTAAAAAGGTCCAAAAAAAAAAAAGAAAAAAGATCCAACGATCGACTCCTCGTTAAATATCTGAATCTAGCGACCGCACGCCACTAACGACATTTCCATAGACGACCCGACCCGAAAATACGACCCGACCCGACCCAGCTTGCTAGGGTTTTCCTGTTCGGATTCCGATTCGGAGATAGTGGGGGAGGTGAAAAGAGGGAAGAAAGAATCGATTCAGCTCCATCTCTCTTTGGCTCTTCCGCGGAAGATTCTTTGTTCCTCGCGAAAACGATAACCACCCAATCGCGTTGGGAACGAGGACGATCGTCTTCTTGCGGATCTGGGTCGATCTTCTCTTTCGTGCCCGAATCGTGTTCTGCAGGGGGGGGAGAAGCGCGTCTCTGAGCCATGGGGAGGGGAAAGTTCAAGGGCAAGCCCACGGGTCGCCGCCAGTTCTCGACTCCCGACGAGATGAGTAAGCTGAGAGCGCAAAGATTTGATTTTTTTCTTGCGAATTTCGACGACCCTCTTTCGTTCGGCATCGCTTGTGATTGTTGGGAATAGCCCATTCGTTGAGCGTCGGTGGGTTGTTTGTTTGGACTTGGTCGGGCTGGATTTGGGTGTAGTTCTGTTTTGCTGGATCTGTTTGGTTTTTTGAGATCTTAATGATTGAGGGAATAAGTGAAACTTCGGAGGAGGTGGGGTGGTTGTTTTTAAGAATTTATCTGGAATGATGTTTTTTTTTTTCTTGCGGTTGAGTTATGGTTCCATTGTCGTGATGTCGAGAAAGAAAGAACGAGGATGGTAGTCGGATTTAGACTGTAGTATGATTGTCCCGTTGCAACAGGAGCGACGCACAATTTGATCTGAGCCTAGATAAAATAGTTGTCAGCTAATGATTATAATTTCTTTCACTAGGAAAATTCTCGATAATGGTAATGGTCTGGCATGTCTATATAGAACCGAATGCGTTTTCTCTTTCAACCTTATTCCTTATGGGACAAGCCGGGTTATTTTGTCAATTTGATGAATAGGATTACTTGATATCCATGATAGCGATGACAATGAGAGAGAGAGAAAACTGAGTTTAAGTTTTGTGCTCTCTTACTTCTAAATAACCTAAAGTCAATATTCAGAGAGATTGCACTTGGCAAGCTCTTGCAGTTGCTATCTTTTGAAGAACCTGTTGTGTTTTTGCCTGACTTTACACTTGGCTAAGCTGGCTTTGTTGTTTATACTGTTGCAGTTGCGGGTACTTCCAGTCGTCCTCGCTCATTCAAACAGGTCTCTCTCTCTCTCTCTCTCATGGAATCTTGATTACCGGAGGGCTTTTATTTTATTCTTTGACGCTATTTTACATGATATTACACTACAATAAGTGTATATTTTGTTCTCAGGAAGAAGCTGAGCACGTAGAATCAGAAGAAGAATCAGAAGAAGAATCAGGAGAAGAATCTGGTGAAGAGACTGAAGTGAGTAATGCCCACCTACCTATCTCGGTTGAAAATGTCATTTGAGTGCATTCAATTGTTTATGGCGAGACTTGATTTTGTTGAACTTTGTGGTGTATTTGTGCCAAATAATTGCAGAAGCGGAAAGGGACTGAAAGTGTTATTCAAATTGAAAATCCAAATTTGGTGAAGGCAAAGAACTTGAAAGCTAAAGATGCTGATGTAAGTTTGTATAGCCCCAGATACCTTTTAGCGTTGCCAAAATATTGGAGATCTGCTTCTTAAAAACCCACTGGGTGTTGTGTTTCAGGCGAGCAAGACAACGGAACTTTCAAGGCGGGAAAGGTTTGTAGATGCTTATTTGCTTCTCTCTATGAGATTGCTATTTGTTTGCATTAGGGTTGAGTGAGAGTTTGGTTTTTTTAGGAGTTATTTATTCATATTGCAATTTGACAGTTTTCTGAGGAAAATAAGAATCCCCACCGGATAAAACTTCTTGGTTTTTATAGCTCGAATTTAAAATTTTTTGAATTTTTTTATTCATTGAAGAAGTATTCATCTGTTAATTGTCTTTACATGAGCAGGGAGGAGATAGAAAAGCAGAAAGCTCACGAACGATACATGAGGCTACAGGAACAAGGAAAAACAGAACAAGCCAAGAAAGATCTAGGTAAGCAGTGTTTGGTTGAGCAGAAAGAAGATTTCATGTGTCAATGAATATTTATATTCTTAGTTTTCATAAGTCATATAGGGTAATTTGATGTTCACATGTGCAACATATTTGGGTATTTATTACCTATATCATGGAAATTGTGGTGTAAATACGCCCTTCCTGAAATGGTTTTGATAGTTTTTAGCTTCTACTGCAGGGAGGCAGCGGACTTTCTAGCTAGTTTACTGTGATATTGAAGTTATGATTAAAAAAAAAAAAAATACTGTACGCGAGTAATTTTTGATAGTATTAGCTGCGTAAAAATACAGACGAATGGCCATCATGTTAAACCTCTTATTGACTTTGGGAAGGAAATTGGCTTGCTTGCTCACTTGCTATTAGGCCACCGGCTTTATTGCTTTCCTGTCTTTAAGTAGAACTACGGCTATGCGTTGAAGTTAGTAGTATGAACATCTTGGTGGGTTTGGATTGTGTATTAGAATGATTAAGTGTATCAGACTGATGGAATGAGCATCTTCATTTTGATGAAGTGGGAGGGAGAAGTCGAGCAAGATCGAGGTTGGTAGACAAGTTGTTGCGTTGTTGGTGAAGGGGAGGGAAAGTAATAACTAGAATTGTAATCCATCAGATGTAATTAAGTCAATCAATGTAAACATAAAAAGGGAGCAGGATAAGCAGTGTTGTGTCTTTTGTCTTTGTTGATATGCCAGTGAGGCCTAACATACTTTAAATTCTCATTGCTAAATTTTACTGCCGCAAAGTTTAATTTGAACCCTTCATTTTGGGCCTCCTATTGAAGTTCAATGTTGAAATTATTCACTTTTAGTCAGTCACTCATGATATATAATATTAAAACAAAATCCCAGATCTCATGACTTTTATTCCAAGTGAACACTAGCTAGCCAGGGTCAGGTTGGATATTGGTGGCTAAATAAGTGCTTGCACAAATTATGTAAGTGGCATCTGAGCTTTCTGTATGAGCCTCATCTGAGACAAATCCAACTACGAAGAAAGGGACCAGAGAATGGGAAATGTTATTGTCTTCACTTTTCTTTTTTTCCTTCCCATATAAGTTAGAAATCTTTCTTGTCGTTTGTTCGCAATTTAAACCGTACAATTTGATTCAATTCGTGTATAACCAATTTGTTTCAGGGGTGTGAACCAAGTTAAAAAAAGAATTGTCCAATTTTTTCGTGATTTATTTAAGATTCGGCTGCTGATGGATCAATGTAGCTATGAATGTTTCTATCAAGTGTGTCACTTAATGTTAATCTAAAATCTTGTGGTCGAGCAACTTGAAACCTAATTTGAGTTTGATAGGTAAATTCATACACTGAACAACTAGATGAAATACAAAAACGACTGTTGGAAAAGTGATCATATTCTTATAACCATGCAAACCACAAAGTCAATCTTGACTATACTTGTCCGTCAGTTTCTTCTCGTTGGTGTAATTGAATGGTCATTTTTCATATGCATTCCCTTCTCCTTTCTAGTATTGGTTTTTGGTGCTCATTATTGTACTCTTGTTTCCTGCAGAGCGTTTAGCCCTCATTCGGCAACAAAGAGCAGAAGCTGCCAAGAAGCGAGAGGAAGAGAAAGCTGGTAAATTCTTTGAGGCCGCTATATTTGTCGTTCTGGTTTCACCCTTGTCGCTACAACTGATTCAAAAATTCTCTTTCATCTACAGCCAAAGAACAGAAGAAGGCAGAAGCTCGCAAATGATCCTTAAGAGAGGGCGCATGGAGGAGTATTCTCTTGCAGAACATCAAAAAGAATATGTGAAGATTAAAGACATTACTTTTCTATTTTAGCAATTGGTGCAAACAGTATATTTTATCTTCCCAGTATTACTCCTAAAAGCATGTGGTACTGTTCTCGATTGGCCTTCCTATGAGTAAAGGCGTTTCTGGTGACTATTTTAAAAATCTGTGGCGTTCGGCTTGTTTGCAGAGCAATGTTTTGCTCAGAAGTGGCTACATCAGGTGACTGATCTTTCCCGTGCTACTTCATGCTAAGAACCGCGCGTGTTGACTGTCCACTAATATATGGACAATGCGGATAAAAAGATGATAAGAAGTGTCACGACTTGGTCCAATGAGGGTGGAGAGTTATCGTCGAGGTCAAAGGGCCTAGATAACAAACGACTCTTGGCAGGCTTTTAGTATTTTTTTTTTTTTTTGAGCAAGGGCAGGCTTTTAGTATAACAAACGACTCTTGGCAGGCTTTTAGTATTGTAAGGGGGTAGGAATGAAACGAGTCGAGGTCAAAGGGCCTAGATAACAAACGACTCTTGGCAGGCTTTTAGTATTGTAAGGGGTAGGAATGAAACGAATTATGTACTGAAGAGGGGGAGAGTGATTATGAGATATATATGTGAGGGGAGAGTTATTTTAAGATATATATATGTGAAAAGTCTTTTAATGCAACGGTATACTTTGTTTGGGCACTCTAAAATTAAGCGAGCCTAGTAGGAGTATTATTAGGATGGATGATTTCTTAAGAAAGTGTCTTCTAAAACTGTGAACTTTGACATGAGACGGGCCAAAGCAGATAACAAGGCTCTTTGGTCAATGAACCCAAGTTTGATTTTGAAATTGGGATATGTTGCTTCAAGGTTAATTCAATCTTCTATGACCATATATGAGAAACATCTCGTACTCTTACGTTGAGGGCTTTTCTATTATTTTAAAGAATAGTATGTACCACTCGAGGTACCACTTGAGGGACGAAAATGGCTACAGACAGCAAAAATTTAAGCTGATTTTGAAATGTCACATGTTGTATACACTTGGCATCATTGTTCAATCAAACTTCGCACGTCCCAAAAATTACTAATTTCACGAGTCGATTAAGTATTGGTCAATCAAATCAAATTGCTGCTGTGTATCATCGTATGGATGAAAGATGTTAGCGGTCCTTTTTGTCCCTCGAAAAGAAAATGTACATCTTTTTGGGACATTCGAAAAGTGATGCCTTTACTGTCCTCAACTTGCTTTTTTCCGGACATTTTCTAAGGGAGCAATTGTAATTGGGATTTGGCCAACTTTCTGTAGCATTAGACAGAGAGTTTCTTCTCTATAGTTGGTGGATGTACTGGGTTGGAACCGCGTGACTACAAACCCGACCTTTCCGTTTACTTTCTTCACTAAGAGAATGTGTTTTCCTAAGGAGTAAGGGCTTTTGTCGATAATGTTAATTGTTTTTTGTTGATTGTGCTAAAAACACCGGAACAACATAAAATAGTAGGGGTGAGTAGTTCTAAATTCCGTTAGAGGTGTCAAAATGGGTCTTAAACCCATACATGACCCATTTAAATCATAAATGAATCATATATGGGTCACTTGTTTTTAACAAAAAGTAGTTAAATGTGTTTACTTTGATAGGTGGGTTTTAAATGGGTCTTAAACGGGTTTTAAATGGGTTTGCTTTTAAGTGGGTCTTAAGAGAGACTCTCTCTTTTCTGTTTAACTTTACAAAAATATTTTTTTATAAATACCAAAATTATAATTATTTTTTTATTTTTATTTTCTTTCTTCTTCCTCCGGTCGCCGGCATGGCAATGGCCGGTGACCGGCCAGGCGAGCAAAGAGACTTCGCTGAAAATGCATATCGGTAAGGACGACGTTATGCTGGATAAATTACTCGTTAAGTTCATGCTGTTGAATGGTGTTGATGTCGACATTGTGCGGAGTTCATCCTTCATTGACTTTGTGAATGCTGTGGCTGAACATAGTTCCCCTTATAAGTTGCCATGCTGTTCAGTGTTCAAAACAAAGTTAGTGCCTAATTTGGAAAAGGAAATTGGAGAGTATGTGATTTATGTGAAGAAATCATGGGTTAGAACTGGTTGCACACTCATCTATTATATTTTGACGGATAAGTGTGAGGATAGATCCTTCTTTTATATCTTTGCTTACTCTATTGAAGGGGTGGTCCTATTGAATGCGTTAGAAATCCCCCTTGGTGGGTCAATGTCATATTTGCCGAATAGATTTCATATTTTGTCACTCAAGAAATTGGGGCCAACAACGTCGTGCGGTACATAACCCTACATGATGACAATGAAGAATGTTATTCTGAAATTATGCCAAATAACGACCATCCCCATGTGTACAAGACTATATGCATTGCCCATGAAACACAATCTTTCTTCCTGAAAATAGATTGGTGTATCCCATGGATTCGAAAGACAATTGATCGGGCAAGAGCAGTTCTCACTAATATTCACGAGCATGATGGCATCTTATCAGTGACAAAGCAGTTCACAAACTACTGGGGATTGCAACAATCATCAAGAAAAAACTTTTACTCAAACTATTATATGCTTCAGTCAATCATGCGGCTTGAAACTGAGCTGCAATTGCTTGTTTCGTCATCTGAGTGGCTTTCGTTGGGTTTGAGAAGGATGAATCAGGCAAATATGTGGGTGAAATCATTCGCAGTTCTGAATTTTGGAGTGAAGGGAAAGAAGTCTTGCATGTTCTAGAACCAATATTTCTTGTACTCTGTCTACTTGATGGCTACGGCGCTACTTTTGGGTTCTTGTATGCAGCTGTAAAAATGGCAGCTGAGGCTATTGGACAAATATATGAGACTAATATTCCTTAGTATGGGCATTTATGGGTACTATTTGAGGTATGGCGAAAAGATATCATTCATCCAATACATGCTGCTGCTGCTTTTCTCAACCCCGCTTACATGTGTGGCGAGAAGTTCATAGAGAATAATGAAATGAAAAATGGCATGAATTTCATGTTGGAAAAATTGGTAGGTGTTGAAGAAAAGACAAATTTTGTGCAAGAAATGATGCTCTATCGTAACAAAGAGCCAAAGTTGTTCACTAGTATAGCAAAGACAATGTTAAGGACATCTCACCCTTGTAAGCATCTATTCTTTAATCAATTAACTGTGTTGATTTAATTTCATATTTTATTTGTTTTCAATGTGAAAATTGTATATTAATAGCGTTGCTTGTAAAGGTGACTGGTGGGACTATTGCAGTGATGTCCTTCCTGTATTGAAGAAGTACGCAATTCGAATCCTAAGCCAACCCTGCAGCACTTCGTTCTGCAGGCAGAGTTTGAGTGCATTTGAAACTGCTCAAACTGAGAAGAGGGAGCCATTCGTGCCTGCAGTGATGGACGCTTATCTATATTTGAGGGCGAATGCGCTACTGATGGAGAATTTCAACACCATGAAAGAAAAAATTAGGAAGCCACTTGATCTAGAGAAACTTGGTGAACTTCCTCATTTTACAGAGTTTATGAATAAGAATTACACTCGTGATCTACTGAATAAGACCAAAGTTCCTTTATCAGATGGAAAGCTAAATTGTTGGTAAGAATCTTTGTTGAGACAATTTAGAGATGATTGCCATTTAAATGTATGCCAAGCTGATTAGTCACCAACAACTTGGGATGATTTACTATAGTTAGAATCAAGTACGACTGTGGTAAATGATAATGTCACTAAGAATATTTCTGCCTTTTTATACTGATCTTTCGCAGGGATTCACCTTAGTTTATTTGCAACACAGCTTGAATTTGTGAATTCCTTCCAAGTATATTTCTATTTATCAATAACGGAGATAGGGACATAATCATTTCTTTTGATCATGAGTATTGGTGCCTATGCTTCTTCTCCATACTTTAGAAGACTAAATGAGATGATTTGTTCAAGCTAATGATTGCTAAAAGGCCGTAAGTTCTGATCGTCAGTTGATTCCAATTATTATGGTAATGTGAATGACCTGATAGAATGACTTCATATGTTGGATTTGCCGTTGGCATTCTCTTCCTTTTTACTTTTCTGATGTTGGCAAGAAGGCTGTCCTCATATTTTGTGTACTAGGCACTATCTTCTGCAGTGCAGATTTTTATTGGGTGAATTGTAAAATTAGTATTTCTATCGACAGGTCTGCATCAGCGAGAAAAGATGGTGAGAGCGAAAGGGATTTACGTCTTCATTTTATAACTAAACTACCATCGAGCCTAGTTAAAGGTGATGAGGTTGTGGGGGAAAGAGGAACTCCTATTCATGTCATCTTGGCAGATTCCAGTACAGGTAGGGTTGTGCAATCTGGACCCTTGTCAGCGCTGAAGTTGACAGTGACGGTGATTGAAGGTAACTTTGGTGAAGAAGCTGGTAAAATTTGGACTAGAAAGTTTTTTGTAAGCAATGAAATAAGGGGTCGAGAGGGGAAGATGCCACTCTTGATTGATGAAGTGGGAGGGAGAAGTCAAGCAAGACCGAGGTTGGTAGACAAGTTTGTGTTGTTGGTCAAGGGGAGGGAAAGTAATAACTAGAATTGTAATCTATCTGATGTAATTGAGTCAATCAATGAAAACATAAAAAAGGGAGCAGGATAAGCAGTGTTGTGTCTTTTGTCTTTGTTGATATGCCAGTGAAGCCTAACATACTTTAAATTCTCATTGCTAAATTTTACTGCCACAAAGTTTAATTCGAACCCTTCATTTTGGGCCTCCTATTGAAGTTCAATGTTGAAATTATTCACTTTTAGTCAGTCACTCATGATATATAATATTAAAATAAAATCCCAGATATCATGAGTCTTCTTCCAAGTGAACACTCGCTAGCCAGGGTCAGGTTGGATATTGGTGGCTAAATAAGTGCTTGCACAAATTGTTTCAGTGGCATCTGAGCTTTCTGTATGAACCTCATCTGAGACAAATCCAACTACGAAGAAAGGGACCAGAGAATGGGAAATGTTATTGTCTTCTCTTTTCTTTTTTTCCTTCCCATATAGGTTAGAAATGTGCCTTGCCTCCTCAAGACTGTAAGACTAATATCTTTCTTGTCGTTTGTTCACAATTTGAACCGTACAATTTGATTCAATTCGTGTATAAATTTGTTTCAGGGGTGTGAACCAAGTTAAAAAAAGAATTGTCCAATTTTTTCATGATTTATTTAAGATTCGGCTGCTGATGGATCAATGTAGCTATGAATGTTTCTATCAAGTGTGTCACTTAATGTTAATCTAAAATCTTGTGGTCGAGCAACTTGAAACCTAATTTGAGTTTGATAGGTAAATTCATACACTGAACGACTAGATGAAATACAAAAACGACTGTTGGAAAAGTGATCATATTCTTATAACCATGCAAACCACAAAGTCAATCTTGACTATACTTGTCCATAAGTTTCTTCTCGTTGGCGTAATTGAATGGTCATTTTTCATATCCATTCCCTTCTCCTTTCTAGTTTTGGTTTTTGGTGCCCATAATTGCACTCTTGTTTCCTGCGGAGCGTTTAGCCCTCATTCGGCAACAAAGAGCAGAAGCTGCCAAGAAGCGAGAGGAAGAGAAAGCTGGTAAAGTCTTTGAGACTGCTGTATTTGTTAGTCTTGCTTTGCCCTTATCGCCATAACTGATTCAGAAACTCTCTTTCATCTACAGCCAAAGAACAGAAGAAGGCAGAAGCTCGCAAATGATCCTTAGAGAGCGCGCAGAGTAGTGTTCTCTTGCAAAACAACAAAAAGAATATGTGAAGATTAAAGACATTACTTTTCTATTTTATCTATTGGTGCAAACAGTATATTTTCTCTTCCCAGTATTGCTACTGAAAGCATGTGGTACTGTTCTCGATTGGCCTTCCTATGAGTAAAGGCGTTTCTGGTGACTATTTAGAAGATCCACGATGCTCGGCTTGTTTGCAGAGCAATGTTTTCCTCAGTAGTTGCTACATCGGGTGCTGCTCTTTAGCGTGCTAGTTCAGCTTAAGAACCCCGCAGTCCATTAATTAATAGGCACTGTGATTGCAAGAAGAAAGCTATTTGTGTTAAAACTTAATTATCATTGCTACGATGGATTGACGCTGCTAGGCATCTCTGCTCAATGTACCCAAGGTTGATTTTGTAGTTATATCATGAGGTTTCAAGGTTAATTCAATCTTATATGATGATGTCTGTGAAATATGGTGTACTCATACGTTGAGGACAAAAATGACCCACTTTTCAAATATTCTTAAAAATATTTTGTTCAATAAAAAATGGCTGTAGACAGCGTAAATTTGAGCCAATTTTAAAATGTTACATATGGCATCATTGTCCAGTCAAACCTCGGACGTCCCATGGATGTTCATAAATTACTAATTTGACCGGTTATGTAAGTATTGGTCAATCAAATTGAATTGCTGCGGTGTATGATCGTTTGGACGAAAAATATATCAGCGGTACCTTTTGTCCATCGGATAAGAAAATGTGTTTTTTCTTCTTTTTGGGACGTTGGAAAGGGGATGCCTTTACTGACCTCAACGTGCTCTTTTTGGAACATTTTGTAAGCGAGACATTATAATTGGGATTAGGCCAATTTTCTTTAGTACTGGATGGCTCAAGAATTTCAACCTGAAAAAAAAAAAAAAGATGGCCCAAGAAGTCTCTAGTCATGGCGAATGTACTGGGATGGAATCTGGTCTAAAGGTACTCGCCTATCGGAGTATACATGGAGGTAAATGTAGTGTAGAGTGACATATGGCCGATTTTGTTGGCAGCTGAAACACAACAGAGAAGACAGAAAAGGTAAGAGAGAATGTGTAAAGCTCTCACAGTTGGGTAAATAACACAAAGGGTAGTTGAACTGTGATACAATGTGCAATGTGATTCTGAACTTTCAATTATTTAATATGGTGTTTGAAAACTTTAGCTAAATTGACAATTTCATCCCTGAACTTTTAATTTGTTTAATTTTGTTTTTTGGACTTTTTGTATATGTTTAATTTAGTCCATGAATTGTATGAATATATTTAATGTTGTCTTTAAACTTAGGGACAAAAAGTGGTTTTCAATGACCTTGTTATTTAAGTTACACACTGATGAAACAAATTCCACAATTCTGCTGGAGGTGATCTTAAAAAACCAGCCTCAACTCTTTGAAACAGAGATCGATTCTAAAGATAAAGACATTTTCCTTCAATTTTGAACTCAAACGCACAGTAACCAAACCAGGGGGAAGTGCTGGCAACTCATGAAGCATGTCGCAGTGAAGTAGATCAAGAGTCTCCAACTTGGACAGATGCTTGATTTCAGAAGGTAGGCTGCAAATACCAGTATATTGCAGCTTCAAGATTCTCAGATGAATTAGCTCCCCAGTGCCTCTAGGAATCTCACCTTTTAAACTCCTACATGAGGAGGCATGTATTTCTTCAAGGCTATATAGACGCCCAATAAAACTAGGAAATTCTATTATGAAGCAATAGTCCATCTTTAACACTCTCAACCTCTGCAAATTTCCAAAGGAATCTGGTAATTTTGAAACGCCTGATCCCGACATGTCCAGCTCCTCTAAAGAGTTTAATTGCCAAGGCATTAAAAATCTTCTTCTTAAAAACCCACTGGGTGTTGTCTTTCAGGCGAGCAAGACAACAGAACTTTCGAGTGCGGGAAAGGTTTGTAGATGCTTATTTGCTTCTCTCTATGAGATTGCTATTTGCTTGCATTATGGTAGAATGAAACTTTTGGTGTTTTTTTAGGAGTGGGTTATTCATATTGCAACATGACAGTTTTCTGACTTTCTTCAAATCTTAATGTTCCAGTCACTCTTGTTTTTTTTTTTTTTTTTTTTTTTTCAGATTGAATTTGAAGTTTTTGAATTTTTTTATTCATTGAAGGAGTATTCATCCGTTAATTGTCTTTACGTGATCAGGGAGGAGATAGAAAAGCAGAGAGCTCACGAAGGATACATGAGGCTACATGAACAAGGAAAAACAGAGCAAGCCAGGAAAGATCTAGGTAAGCAGTGTTTGGTAGAACAGAAACAAGATTTCATGTGTCCATGTTTATTTATATTCTTAGTTTTCATTAGTCATATGGGTAATTTGTTGTTCAAACGTGCAACGTATTTGGGTATTTATTACTTATATCACGTAAGCCGTGGTGTAATTAAGCCCTTCCTGAAATGGTTTTGATAGTTTTTAGCACCTACTACAGGGAGGCGGCGGACTGGCTAGCTAGTTGACTATGATATTCAAGTTATGGAAAAAAAAATAAAAAATACTGTACTCGAGTAATTTTTGGTAGTGTTTGCTGTGTAAAAATACTCACAAATGACTATCCTATTAAATCTCTTATTGACTTTGGAAAAGAAACTGACTCGCTTGCTCACTTGCTATTAGCCCCTGACTTTATTGCTTTCCTGTCTTTAGGTAGAACTACGGTTATGCTTTGAAGTTAATAGTATGAACATCTTGGCGAGTTTGGATTGCGTATTGTAATGAGTGAGTGCATCAGACTGATGGAATAAGAATCTTCATTTTGATGAAGATGGAGGGAGAAGTCAACCAAGTCCAAGGTTGGTAGACAAGTTGCGTTGTTGGTGAAGGGGAGGGAAAGTAATAACTTGAATTGTTGTCTGTAAGATGTAGTTAAGTCAATCAATCTGAACAAAACAAAAAAGGAGGAGGAGGAGGATAAGCAGTGTTATGTCTTTTGTCTTTGTTGATATGCCAGTGAAGCCTAAAATAGTTTAATTTGAACCCTTCGTTTTGGACCTCCTATCGATGTGTAGTGTTGAAATTATTTACATTTAGTCAGTCACTCCTGATATATGATATTAAAATAAAATCCTGGATGTCATAACTCTTATTCCAAGTGAACACTAGCTAGCCAGGGTCAGGTTTGATAGTGGTGTCTAACTAAGTGCTTGCACAAGTTATTTCAGTGGTGTCTGAGCTTTCTGTATGAATATCATCTGAGACAAATCCAACTAGGAATAAAGGGACCAGAGAATGGGAAATGTTATTATCTTCTCTTTTCCTTTTTTCCTCCCCACATAGGTTAGAGAAGTGCAGTGCCGTCCATAGTAGGATGTAGAGTTGCCTCCGCAAGACTGTAATAGTAATATCTTTCTCATTATTGGTTCAGACTAATATCTTTCTCATTGTTGGTTCACGATTTAAACTGTACAATTTCATTCAATTCGTGTATAAATCCATTTGTTTCAAGGGTGTGAACCAAGTTAGAAAAAGAATTGTCTAATTTGATCTTGATTTTTTTACGATTTGGCTGCTGATGGACCAACATAGCTATGAATGTTTCTATCAAGTGTGTCACTTTATATTAATCTAAAATCTAGCAACTTGAAACCTAATTTGAGTTTGAAGGTGAATACATACACTGAACAACTAGATGAAGGCTGAAAAAACGACTGTTGGAAAAGTGAGGATATTCTTATGTGTTATAACCATGCAAACCTTAAGTCAATCTTGACTATACTTGTCCCTCAGTTTCTTCTAGTTGGTGTTATTGAATGATCATTTCTCATATCCATTCCCTTCTCCTTTCTCATTTTGGTTTTTGGTGCTCATTATTGTACTCTTATTTCCTGCAAAGCGTTTAGCCCTTATTCGGCAACAAAGAGCAGAAGCTACCAAGAAGCGAGAAGAAGAGAAAGCTGGTAAAAGTCTTTGAGGCTGCTATATTTTTTGTTCTGGTTTCACCCTTGTCGCCAATAACTGATTAAAAAATTCTCTTTCATCTACAGCCAAAGAACAGAAGAAGGCAGAAGCTCGCAAATGATCCTTAGAGAGAGCGCATGGAGGAGTATTCTCTTGCAGAACATCAAAAAGAATATGTGAAGATTAAAGACATTACTTTTCTATTTTAGCAATTTGTGCAAACAGTATATTTTATCTTCCCAGTATTACTACTGAAAGCATGTGGTGCTGTTCTCGATTGGCCTTCCTATGAGTAAAGGCGTTTCTGGTGACTATTTAGAAAATTTGTGGTGTTCGGCTTGTTTGCAGAGCAATGTTTTGCTCAGAAGTTGCTACATCAGGTGACTGATCTTTCCCACGCTAGCTCACGCTGAGAACCGCGTGTGTCGACTTTCCACTAATATAGTATAATGCCGATAAAAAGATGATAAGAAGTGAAATAATCCGGTCTGATGAGGGTGGAGAGTGGTCGTCGGGGTCAAAGGGCTTGGACAAGAAATGGATCTTGACGAGCCTAGGGGATAGGAATGAGACGAATTATGTATTGAAGAGTGGGAGAGCGATTCTAAGATATATATTGGAATTAACTCACAGAGGCATTTTTTAACACAACGGCATGCTTCGTTTTGGAACTTTGAAGTTAAGCAAGCTTAGGTTAGAGTATTATCAGGAAGGATGATTTCTTAAGAAAGTTTCTCCTAAAACTATGAATCTTGACGTGAGACGGGTCAAAGCGAATGAGTTAATGTAGAGCAAGGCTCTTTGGTCAATGTACCCAAGTTTGATTTTGAAGTTGGAATATGATGTTTTAATTTTAATTCAATCTTCTATGACCACATATGAGAAATATTGCGTACATTGAGGACTTTTCTATTATTTTAAACAATAGTATGTAATTCCACTTGAGGGACGAAAATGGCTATAGACAGCTAAAATTTAAGCTGATTTTAGAATGTCACAATCGTATGCACTTGGCATCATTATTCAATCAAACTTTGGACATGTCCCACAAATTACTAATTTTACGAGTCGATTAAGTATTGGTCAATTAAATTGAATTGCTGCTGTGTATCATCGTACGGATGCAAGATGCTAGCGGTCCTTTTTGTCCCTCGAAAAAGAAATTGTGCATTTCTTTTGGGACGTTCGAAAAGTGACGCCTTTACGGTCCTCAACTTGCTTTTTTTCGGATATTTTCTAGGGGAGGCATTGTAATTGGGATTTGGCCAACTCTCTGTAGCATTGGACAGCCAAAAAGTTTCTCCTCTATAGTCACGGCGGATGTACTGGATTGGAACCGCGTGATTACAAACCCCAACTTTCCGGGGCTTCTGTTGATTATGTTAATTGTTTTTGTTTTTGTTTTTGTTTTTTTTTGGGTACCCAGGAAACCTCCGTGCGCTGCTTCACGGCGGAGTAAACCCTGGAGGAGTAGAAGAGTCACCACCACATTTTCTACTCCGGGCAAGTCGTGGGTTCCTTTCCAACAAGGCAGATGACGCAGAGATTCAAACTCCAGACCTCTCCCGAAAGGAATTGAAGCTCAACCACTACGCCGCCACCACGGGTGATATGTTAATTGTTTTTGTTGATTGTCTTAAAAACATCGGAACAATAGAAATAATAGGGATAAGCGGTTCCATATTCCGTATATTCAAATTTTGTATGGATTCTACTTGGAACTTGAAATCCATTTTATCAAAAATTATAGGGTCGGTTCTGGCTTTTACTCATGTCACCTATATTATTAATTGAATCATTACCTTTAATGACTATTACTTATTGTTATAATTCATTGACTACAATTTATATTGGACATACAAATAATATTACATATTAATAAAGTAAAAATCTCAATTATAAATTGTATTTCAAATTATACATTTGGAATATCACAAAATTGCATAAAGATATAGACTAAGAAAAATACAAAAACTTTAGATTCTAGGTTCTACCTACTTAGAACTTGAAATCCACCTGCCGAAACATGTTTCTCAATTTTTGAAATATGAAACTTATCTTGCGTACGTTGAAATTTATAATCGGAGTTTGGTTCTAGATTTTACCCTGCAACCATACTCACCTCAAGAAAATAGGTCTTGTCCACCTATTGTCCCCCTAAATGAAACAAAAGCCTTTCTCCGTCCCACGACCAGTTCTCATTTGCTAAAAACTCTACGGACTAGGTCTTTGAAGGAAAAATAACAAGGTGCTTAATGTCAGCACGAGCAACATATTTGTTTGAAGAACATCTAGCAAACATAGGTATGCTATTAGCTTACCTATTTGTAACGACCCGTTTGATGAGGGTAGTGAGTGGTTGCTGGGGTCAAAGAGGACCTCACAAGTAGTGGCTCTTGACAGGCTTTTAAGATGATTAAGTGGATAGGAATGAATCGAACTGCACCCTGAACAAGAAGAGAATAATTATAGAATATGTGAAAATTGGAATTAACTCACAGAGGCTCTTTTTGACGTAACAGCAACCTTTGCTGTGGAACTCCAAACTTAAGCGAGTTTAAACTAGAGCACTTCCAGGATGGATGATTCCCTAGGAAAGTGTTTGCATAGACATCAAAGGACAAAATTGCGGGGCTCGGTATAGGACGGGTTAAAGCGGACAATACCTTAGTGAGTTAATCTAGATATGTCACACTAATTGCGTGATGATTTGTCAAGGCCAGCTCTACTCTGAAGCATTCTGGAGCGAAACCCACCTTGAAGCATGAAAATCGAATGCTTTTTGACTCGGTTAACCAGATGGCTTATTACTGTGTCTAGTTTGTATGGATTTGCTGCTTTCTCATTTGGTTTTCGTCAGCACATGTCCATCGTCTGGTCTATGATGATTGATGACATCGCATTTTCAGTATGCATTCTGAAGATTGAGACTACCTCTGCGGCCCTAAACTTTCCGATTCAGATTAAGCGAGGAGCTAAGTCCCGTGTGCTCAATGAATTAACTAGGACGAAGGCGCGATGACAGTCCCAATGCAATGCAATTTTGTTTGTTCCAGTTGCATCTAATGAATTCTTGTCCGTGGTTGATGTAGTATCACTAAATAGGAGCGGCGAATCGGAGAGAGTAAGAGGAAGAGGATGGAGAATGAAGCTATCAGTGTGAAGAAGCTTGAGAAATCGAGACCCTGGAAGAGTGCGCGGAAGCAAATGGGTGCCCGCCATGTGCGATTTATTTGTACATTTTTCATCGGTGCTTCTTGAAAGGTTTCTGAGTACTACTAATTTCACGTGAGAAGGCGAACCTTAGACTTCGTGAACAGGGTCAAGAACCTAATAGATCAAAACCGTTTTTCTATGAGACATTTCACTTTTTAAATGAGTCTTTTTCTTTTATGGGGAACTTCTGATTTTTGCCATCATCCAGTTTCGGGCAACTGTCCTTTTCCCTCTCGGTTCGATACAGGTTCACTTCGACATGGACTTGCCAATAATTAGCATGTAAGTGTCACGGCCGGGTGAATCGATATATTCCAGAGTTTTATGAATGAAGGCCGTGACCGATCCTCGAACGAGCAATCTAGAATGAAACATGTGCTAAAGATACAGTAATAAGCCATCTTTAGCACTTTTAAGTTCTATCCTCAAAGGATATTCCCTCTCGGTTTGATACAGGTTCACTTCGACATGCTAAGGTCGTCAGCACATGTCCATCCTCAGCCTATATTTCAAAGTCTTAGGGTTTTCTCGAGCTATCTAGAATACTCTAGGGTGGGCGATATGGTAATTGTATTTGTATACAATAAATATGGATAGTTGATGGTTGGAGAGATATAATCTACATCGTTAGATCAAGAGAAGATCTATGGCTACAATTAGTTTTGTACTTGTATATATAGGGTTCCTTCCCTCATTATATCAACTCATTCACAAGTAGACTATAAGTCCAGGACTTCTAGAGTTTCTCTCTAATGCTTGTGAGTTGAGTGCAGAAATCCTAGCAACCAAAATACCAAAATCCCTAGAACTTAACCAAGTAACTTGTGAATTTGAGACTCCACTCTTGTAGGGATCGTAGTGAGAATTTGAGACTCCACTTTTGTAGGGATCGTAGTGAGAAAAATCTTGGTCACTATTTGTGCTTTTTAAAAGATTCTCAGAGAAATAATCCTATAATGGTCGCAATGTTGTCGATTCAGACCTCCGCATAGGGTGAAATCCAACTCTTTGAGCAGATCTTTTATGGCTTTAGGAAATCCTTTGAGAATAGAATGAAACATCTTTAGCACTTTTATGTTATGTGCATTCCTTGACACAAGAAGGCAATTCATCAATTGAGGCGTGTGACCGGTCCATTTCTTGTAGCAGAACAAGCTTTCCAAAGACATGTCAAAATGTGTTTAGTTGATAGTAAGTAAGCTTTTGAATATTCTTTAACAATTGAATGGAACTAGTGCATTTACGCAATGCTTTACATTTGCAGGCATTGAGAATTTCAAGTGTTGGCCATGAGCCCTCCTCAAATTGTAGTTTTGCAATATTAGTTCCATCAATGGAACACAGTGCTTGCGGCAAATGTTTAACCCATTTACCATGCTCCAGTGAAACTAAATTCTCAAAGTTAGAATTGGTTGCATCTAACTTTAAAAGTAAAAACCTTCCAGGATCAAACATTTTAAAAGACTTGAGCCAGGAAATTTCAGAGATGCTTTGATCCAAGTACAATCTTTTAGCTTCAAGACTTCCAAATTGTGAGCCTTATGCAAAAGCAATATGATCATATGTTTATTTTCTACTTTAAGTAGTACCGATATCGACATGTGACACACGATATGATACAACACATCTACACATCTTTTTCAAAAAATAAATAATTTCGACATATTGAGACACGTTATATATTAAATGCGTATTTATATATATGATTATTTTAACCAAATTATTTTGATTTGAATTTACAAATAAATAAATAATAAAAAGAGCACGGAATAAATTTATATTAAAATAATTAATGCACCATTTGTTAATATCATTAATTGCTTCAATTTGACGAATTCAACTCCACTTCAATAATCCATAAACTTTGGAGGGAAAAAAAAACAAGCAATCCAGATTTTGGACTCACATGTCGAACATGTCGAAAGAGGAGAAAATCAAATTTGGGGGATAAATTGTGTGTTATAGGAATTGAGAGTTGAAAGAGAAGAGAATACTAGATTTTTTTCTTTCCCATTATTTTTATTATTTTTTTCTTAGATATTTATAGTTTGACCCTTATTTATTGAATTTTTAAAATTGACCCCATGTTTGTTGGAATCACGTGTCGGAATTCGAACTCGCATGTCGAAATTCTCGACTTGTGTCAAAGAGTGTTGGGAGAGTTAATCAAGTGTTGGATTTTTCGATGTGTTGAGTGAGTGTCGGACACATGTTGGAATATTTGACACGATATAATGACTTTTAAAAAGTGTCGGTGCTTCTTATTCTCTAAAGGTATAGTCCAGAGCACATTTGTACATACAAAAAGTGCACAGTCGCAAATAAGCCTTGCCTCCATAAATTGTTCCCAGTCTTCCACGGTCAATTTGTCTGGGCTGGAGCACAAGTTGACAATTACCAGTTTTTCCATGCTGAATGCAGACAACTTAGATTTCTCAGGGCATCCACCAGATTCTTTATGGCCAATCAAGTCATACAAGGTCCGGAAGAAGATCCACAGTATTTCCTTCAATATCAACCTCGTCCAACTCTAGAAACCATAGTTTCGACAGATCACGAAATACTTTAACATCAATTTTTAAAAAATCAGGGGATACACGAAGAGCTTCAACCTTGCTAGTACCCTGCCAATTCATTGAAAAAGTGGAAGTGTGAAATTCGAACAAAGATATGTGCAATGAAGTGATTATGTAAAAGGAAAACTTGACAAGAATACTAGAGAAATATGAGTGTGATTTTATCTTCTTTTCACACAATGTTCTTTGGACATCATTATAATCCCACAGCTGCTGCGTTGCCTGGGGTCTTCATCTTCTTTCATGACAATCTCTTCCCAACAATTTTAGTTGGTTGTGCATCCCAAACTCATTTTCTTCCCCAATCCTGTGTGGTTTTCATCCACAGGTATCTCACATGTAATAGGGGATTCTCTTTTCAACCCTGGTAAAGAAACACGCTGTATGTAGGAATATTTTTTGTGCGCTGGCACACAAATATTTAAAGTAATTCATCAACATTGGTTCTGATTTTCTTTTTCTGGCCTACTTTTTAATTGATTCAAAGTCTCTTGCGAATCCTCCTCGCTCTTCCCGTACAAATATCTTCCCACCATCTCAATGGCAAAAGGATGATAATCGACAGCAAAAAATGATTTCACTTGACCGATTTTCGTAGCCCTCTGGGCAACGGTCCGGTGGAAAAGCGTGCTAATAGAAAAGATCAAGAGCATCATTTTCATTCTTTTCTTCTTTTCGGTCCTCTAACCGGTCAATGGCCTTCGGTGAGGCTCGACCTTGTGGTGGCTGGGTGAGGTTGGGCCTTGCTGGGGTTAGGTGAGGTCGTGAGGTTGGGCCCACAAGGCTCCCTCCTGAGGCTGATGAGGTCGTCGCCTCTTGTCTTTGGCTGGTCATCGGCCATCGTTGAGGCCCAACGACAGGTTAGAGGAGGAAGAAGAAAAGAGGAAAAAAAGAAAAGAAAAATAAGAATAAAATCTCAGAAAATTATTTAAAACTATAAGAAATTCTACATTACAAAAAAATTGAGGGTTGCACCAAATGTATTCTTGTTCTTTTTCTATTTCGGGAATAAAAACTTTGTGCAGCTATCAAACTCATTTTTTACTCGAAAATTATTCTAGAGAATAGAAATAGAAAAAATTAAGTCTGAAAAAAAAAAATTGTTCCCGATAATAGAATTGTTATCAAACGGATCCTAAGGCTGCGTTTGTTTTTGTTCTTTTTTTTCTGTTTCTAAACAACTTTTCTTTTTTTTGTTCCTGAACAAAAAGAAACAAACTTGTTTGGGTGCGTTTTTGTTCTAAAATTATTTTTTTGTTCCCGAAACACATCCTAATGTAAACAAGAAAAAAATTGTTTCTTGTTTCGAAACAAAATTTAGAAACACTTTTTTATTTTTATTTTATTTTTATTTTCTATTTTTTTCTTCTTCTTTTTTCTTTCTTTCTTCTTTGGCCGATCGCCGGCCTCGACCATGGCCGGCGACCAGCCGATGAGGGCCGGCGGCCTCGCCCAGCCACGCGAGGCTCGCCGCCCTCGGCGAGGCCGAGCCTCGTCCGGCCGGTTGAGCTCGCCCGGCCAAGGTGAGGTCGAGCCTCGCCGGGGCCGGCGACGCTCGGCCTCGCCGTGTCCGGGCGAGGCTGTTGGCCCCCGTCGGTCGGTCGCCAGAGGCCGACGACCGGCCAAAAGAAGGAAAAAAAAAAAAAAAAAAAGAAAGGAAAAAAATGAAAAATAAAATAAAAATATTTAAAAATTAAAGAAACAAAAAAGAATAGAAAATCTACCAAACGTTTTTCTATTCATTTTTTATTCCTGAATAAGTTTACTAAACACGTGTTTCTGGTCAAAAATTGTTCCCCGAACGTAAACACTTTTTTTATTTATTTATGTTTTCAAACAATTTTGAACGTAAACGTTACCAAACGCGCCTAAGTCTTGTACAACTATAGTCCAGTGTCCACCGTAAATGAAATGAAATCTTTCTTCATCCTACGACCTGTATTCAGTTGTTGGATAGTTTATGGACTTGACACTAGAAGGATATATAACAGGGTGCTTCGTGGACACCGGAGCGCCGTATCCCTTCAAGAAACATCTGGCAAACGTGAATATGCTTATTAGCTTGCCTGATTACGTGATGGTTTTGTGAGGCCTGTCTTCAATATCTTGGCTCCTATTTGAGCACAATGCCATGAAGAGCAAATAACTTTGTGTATTTCGCTGCACAGCCATAATTTCCCATGAAGACCAACACTTGGCCTGTCCCTAAAGTTTATTGTCCGTCTCTTCAGCAAAAGCTGCAGGGTCATCGCCTACGACAAGAGCCTTCTTGGCGACCGCACGACAGATGTGAGTCAACACTTTCACGAAGGCACTCGTGCCCCGAAAGCATCGTGGTCCATAAGAAAACGCATCTCTACTCAAAACTGCCTGGAGACGATGCAGGTCCGCGTTGTTTCCACTTAAGGCCATCACTTCACATTCTAGAACATTTTCAACAATGTAATAAGCTCCTGCTATCACTTCATATTCTTCGTTCAGCAATGGGGATATATATTATGGATTCTGTGGAATACTGATGCCCTCAAAAGAAAAAAAAAAAATTCTCGGTCGGATGCTAGGCATTTTTTTATTTTCCAACCAGAATGAGAAGCTCAATTCCTAAACCAAAATGAGCACCTACACCGTTCATTTCTGAAGGTCAGGACCTCATTGAGTGTTCAACCCACTAAATGCATGAGGGACCGCTTTCCTTTGATATCATGGGTCACGTGTGGATTCATGAACTCTCAAACGAAACAATTTACAGGAAAGTGACTGTTGACAAACCAACTACAGTGAAGATGTGCTGTGACTATCAGAAAATTTAGGATATGACAAAACAGGAAGAGGACCACTATAACAATGAAAAAAGAACATGTTATGGGGCAACCATTTCTAGAGCTAGGAAGCCCAGTTGGCCTTAGCAACAGCTTGCTCGATTTTCCTTGAGATTAGTTTTGCATCAGCACCTATGTACAACCTGAATCAAATCACAGGATGCTGCAGTCAGCGAATTAAGGAAATAGCATTTCGTCATTCAAACTCAGCTTCTTGCATTTCCAGAGAAATTCTCTCTGCATTGTCTACTATCACTTCAAAATAATTTGGTAGCCCATGCTTGTAGTCCTAAGAAAAGCAGAAAGCTGAGAGTGATACATGAGGCTACAGAAGCAAGGGAAAACAGAGCAAACCAGGAAAGATTTAGTTAAGCAGTGTTTAGTTAAACAGAATCAAGATTCCATGTGTCCATTTACATGTGAATTCTTAGTTTTCTTTAACCCCTGGCTTAGTTTGACGAGTCATTAAAACAATTTGCTGTTTGTGTCCAACTTTGGTATTTTTTTTACTTATATCATATAAACTGTAATTTAATTACGCCTTTGCTGAAATGATTTCGATAGTTTTTAGAATCTACAACAGGGAAGGCACCAGACTTTGTAGCTAGTTAGCCACTATACTCAAGCTATGGCAAGAGAAAACACTTACTCTACTCAAGTATCTTTTGGTAGTGTTGGCGGTGCAAAGATATGACTGATCTTGTTAAACCTCTTGTTGACTTTAAAATTAAAGTTATTAGGATGAACATCTTGGCGAGTTTAGATTGCATTTTATTAGAAATATTTTGTAATATGTATATGAGGCTGATTGAAGAAGTAGGGTCATTTTGGCGAAGATGGAGGGAGAAGTTAAACAAGACAGGTTGGTTAGACAGTTGCTGCCTTGTTGGTGTAGGGGAGGGAAAGTAATAACTCGGACGGTTATCTGTAAGATTTAGTTAAGTTAATCAATAAAAAAAAAAAAAAAGGCAAAGGTAAGCAGTGTTGTGCCTCGTCTTTGTTGATGCTCCAGTGAAGCTCACAAAATTTATACTCTCATTGCTAAAGTTTACTGCCAGAGTTTAATTTGAGCCCTTCATTTTGGATCTCCTATAGAAGTGTAATGTTGAAATTATTCACAGTTAGTCATAGTCAATTTTGATATATCAGATTAAAGAAAGATCCTTAATAACAGAATTTAAAAGCTACAGCAAGTCATAGCTTATCCCAAGAGAACAGTTGGCTGCTCAGTCCATATTTTGTATTTTAGGTTATATTGCATCCCACTAGCTAGCAGCCTCAGGTTTAATATCGGGGTCTAAGCAAGTGCTTGCGTATATTTATCAGGAGTATCTGAGGTTTCTGTATGAATCTCATCTGAGACAAATCCAGCTAGGAAGAATGGGACAAGACAATGGGATATCTTAATGTCTTTTTGTTTCTTTTCTTCCTTCCCAAATAGATCCGGAATCTGCATCGCTCTGTAGCAGGATGGAGAGTTGCCTCCGTAAGTTTTTAAGAGCAAAGAGCGCAATTTACACCCCATAATTTGGTTGACTTCATATATAAATTGACTCTTTTCGAGGGTGTGAACCAAGTTGAAAAGTGTGAAGATGAAGATGAAGAAATGAATCAAGATACAGAAGAATCAGCAAAGGAAAAAACTTCGAATCACTCTATTTCAATATAATTGTAGTGCAATGACAGCTTATGAATACAAATCCTCTGTTTTACATCCCCTGTTCTTCTATCTCTCTATCACAGCACGTATCAGCTATTCAATGCAGAGCATCCATTGATGATTACTTTCTGAGCTCTATCTCTCTGTTTTTTGCTTCTATCTTCGCTCGCCTCTCCATCGAAGAAGAAGAAGACTACTTATATCAGAATAGAACAACCAACTGAATACAACTAACTGTTTCTTAATTTGTTTCACCACTCTAAACCGAATAACAGCACGTGAGTTAGTTGAGATCTACACGACTTGGTGACTTGGCGATCCACATCTTCTTTATTTCAGGCTTTCTTAATCATTGATAACAATCCATGTCTGCCTTCATCACGAGCTCTTCACCGTTGATCCTCAGCTCATTGTTACTTTCCCGTTTTTGTTTTTCCCACGTGTTCTTTGCTTCGCTTTGCTGCTCCGTATAACTCTTTCTCTTCATAGTTCTTTCTCTTCCAGCATCAGTGTTATCTGCTGAATTTATAGTGGCTGAGTGAGACTTTGTTCCTATATGCTTAACAAAAAGAGTCATCCAATTCAGTCGTGATTCATTTACAATTCGGTTCCGATTGACCAATACAGCTGTGATTGTTTCTATCAAGTGCATCACTTAATATTACCCTAAAATTCAGTGGTCTAACAACTTAAGACCTTATTTGAGTTTGATAGTTAGATACATACACTGAACAACTAGGTGAAGGCTAAAAAATGCACGTTGGAAAAGTGAGGATATTCTTATATGTTATAACCATGCAAACTACGAAGTCGATCTGGACTATACTTCTCCATCGGTTTCTTCTCTTTGGTTTTGTTGAATGATCATCCATCGTATTCATTCCCTTCTCCTTTCTAGTATCGGTTCTTGGTGCTCATTGCCGCACTCTTATTTCCTGCGGAGTGTTTAGCTCTTATTTGGCAACAAAGAGCAGAAGCTGTCAAGAAGAGAGAAGAAGAGAAACTGGTAAAGTCTTTGAGGCTGCTACATATGTTGTTCTGGTTTCACCCTGATCACCAGAACTGATTCAAGAACTCTCTTTCATCTACAGCCAAAGAACAGAAGAAGGCAGAAGCTCGCAAATGATGCTTAGAGAGAGCGCACAGAGGAGTATTCTCTTGCAGAACGCAAAAAGAACATGTGAAGATTAAAGACATTACTTTTCTAATTTAGCAATTGGTGCAGACAGTATATTTTCTCGATTGGCCTTCCTATAAGTAAAGGCGTTTCTGGTGACTATTTAGAAGATCTACGATGTTCGGCTTGTTTGCAGAGCAATGTTTAGCTCAGTAGTTGCTACATCTGGTGCTGCTCTTTTGCGCGCTAGTTCAGGCCAAGAACCGCGCATGCCGGCTGTCCATTAATTTTTGGGTAATGCTGATAGAGAGTTGATAAGATGAATAGGCACTGTGATTGCAAGAACAAGGCTATTTGTGTTAAACTTCACTACCATTGCCATGATGGGTTGACGCTGCCAAGCATCTCTGCTCAATGTACCCAAGTTTGATTTTAAATATGGAATTTGATGTTTCAAGGTTTATTCAATCTTCTATGAACAACTCCGGAAAAAATCGCATACTTATATCTTGATGAAAAAAATGACCCATTTCTAATATTTGCTAAAAAAGAAAGCACATCCTTTTACTCGATAGACAAAAATGGCCGGAGACGGTGATAATTTAAAATGCCCCATGTCATTTACCCTTGGCATCACTGTCCAATCAAACTTTGGACATGTCCCCTAAGTTAATGGTCAATCAAATTGAATTATCTGTAAATTAACAAGTATCCAATTCGAATTCCAACTATATTAGATGATTCATTATAAGTTCAAAGTCAAAAGAGATTGGATGATCATTACAAACTCAATCTGTAATAAACCGAAGAGATTGGATGATCGATCAATTAAAGCTGCTCTCTTCCCCTGTGGAATTAGTAGGCTTTGATTCATTTCTTGACCAGAAGAAATCAGATTAAATGATCCTTCATGAAGAAATAAAAGAGAATTCGATTAAGCCATCTTAAAATGTCAGATTCCAAGGAGGGTAATGAGGAATAAGTTGATCTGCTAACGCTGAGCCAATTGCTGGGTTGCATTCGGAGTATTACTTATTCCATGGGCGAAGGCAAGCCTTGGACTCGAAATGAACAAAATCAAAAACCTACTGAATCGAATCCATGCTTGTCTGCTATGAAAGAGCTGAGCCTTGCTTATCTAGACACTTCACTTTTTAAACGAGACTTTTCCTTTTAAGAGGAACTTTTTATTTTCATCATCAAGAAGCAACTCTCTTTCCCTCTCACCCAATAGAGGTTCCAGTTCGACGTGGACTTGCAAATGACTACCATGTAAGCTTACAACCACTCCACTATTTTAAGTCATTGGAACTAAAATATTTTGGATTCTGATGGACCATCAATCCCGAAACTTAATGAGCTAGCTTTGTGAATTTGAGACTGCAGTAGGGATCCAAGTGAGAAATCTTAGCTAATTAAGGCCATCGCTTCATTGCTGTTCAAAAAAAAAAAAAAGGCCATCGCTTCACATTCTGCCATATCTTCAGCGATGTAATAAGCTCCTGCTGTCGCTTCATTTTCATATTCTTCATCCTTTATCGTGCATACACCATGTGAATCCTATGGAATACTGATGCCCTCAAAAAAAAAAAAAAAAAAAAAAAAAATCTCTGTTGGCCGCTTAGGCATGTTTTTATTCTACAACCAGAGCAAGAAGCTCCATTCCGAAACCAAAAAGAGCACCTAGACCGCTCATCTCTGGAGGTCAGGATCTCATTGAACGTTCAACCCACAAAATGCATGAGGGACAAACCTTCCTTTAATATCTAGGGTCACTAGGGAATTCATGAACTCGCAAAAACCATTTACAGGAAAACGGAAGTGAATGACGAGCAAGCTTCAATAGAAAGATTACTCAATCCTTGGATATAATTGTTGACATATCAACACCAGTGAAGACACGCTATGAGTACTAGAAAATTTAGAACCCGACAGAACTAAGGAGAAGACCACTATAGCAATGAGAAAAAAAACAAAATGCGAAGCAACCATGTCTAAAACTAGGAAGTCCAGTTGGTTTTAGCAACAGCTTGCCTGAGTTTCCTTGAGACTTGTATTGCATCTAACACTTATGCCCTACCCGAACTAAATCATAGGATGCTGCAAGCAGCAAACCAAGGAAATAGCATTATGTCATTCAAACTGAGCTTCTTGCATATCCAAAGAAATGCCCCCGCTTTGTGCTATATCACTTCAAATTGAATTTGGCAGTACATGCTTGTGGTCCAAAGATGGGAAACATTGTATTGGTATGTACGGATCTAATGTGAAAACATCATTTACTTTTACTTGCTGCTGATAATAGGAAAATGCAGGAAAATGCAAACAGAGAGAGTCAAGAGAAAGAGGAAAGAAAACCAATCAAGTGACGGCAAGGAAGAGAAAAGAGAACCAGTTGCATAGATGATGGAACAAGTTAATACGAAAATGCTCACAAAGTTTGAGGTAAAATTCAACACATAAAGATCACAGATACAAGGAATAGACTAAGAAGGTCGCATACATGCTGTCCAAAGCAGGGTCCCCAGGCACAAAAAATAAAAATAAAAATAAAAAGGAACAAAGAGCAGTGTCTTTCCAAATGTAAGATCTCTCTCTGTGTTGGCTTGTACTTCAAATCATTCCAAAGATGCTTCAATTTCAACCTCTTCAGAAACATAGCTTGAAATCATTTATAATCATTAATGCAAATTCTGTGGCTTTGACATCAGTAGAGTAATCTGTCGAGGAGCAATTTGATAAAGTTAACTTTCTCTGTTATCCACTTGCTCGTCTAAGCCCGCACGGATAAGAAATTTCCAAAACATACCTTAGTTATCCACCTTCAAGACTAAAGCATGACATACACAGGATCATCTGCATTTTGTCAAAAACAAGGTCTGAGCTACAGCAAAATTATGAAGCCGTCTGCCCAATGTCACTATTATCGTACTCAAAGATGCGGAGACAAAAATTCCCAATATCTGTGTAGAGCACACGAAAAATTCCTGTGCCTTTCAATCTCAAGATTCTTAAAGAATCCAATCCTGTAATGATGCATTCTCCCTTCATACTTACGCAGTGGGTGAAATCCAACTCTTCAAGCTTCTTAAGATTTTTTATGGCTTTAGGAAATCCTATTAGGGAAGTACGAACCATCTTTAGCACTTGAAGATTGTCCAACTTGTCGACTGATGGAGGTAATTCCCCAATTAAGGTGTGCGACAGGTCCATTTCCTGTAGCTTAGTAAGCAATCCAAGGAAAGCTGGAAGTCGTTTTAGATTTTTGCAACTTCTTAAACTAAGCTTCTGAAGGGTCTTTAAGAATGTAATGGAATTGATGTCAACCAAATCTTCACATTCGCAAGCACTGAAAATTTCAAGTGAAGGCAGAGAGCGTTCATTGAATTCAAGTTTTTTAATTTTAGTTCCATCAATGAAAAGCTCTTTCAATGCTTTCAGAGAGCACAGTGCTTGTGTCAAAGATTTAACATATGTGCAACCCTTCATGTTCAGGGTAACTAGATTCACTAAGCCAGATGTCAATCTAGGATCTGTTGGAATTTCTAACAAACAACCTTCCAGGATCAGACGTTCTAAAGGGACTGGGTCAGGGAATTTAAGAGATGCAAAGATCGAAGGACAATCTTTTGCGTTGAGGACTTTCAAAACCTTAGCCTTCTGCAAAAATGACATGATTTATATATTAGTTACTACTTCAACTATAATGTCCTAAGATAAAGTGCGGAGTGCACGTGTATTGAAAAAGCACACAAGCACATGAATGCCTTACCCTTATCAATGTTCTCCAGTCTTCCAAGCTCAATTTGACTTGGCTTGAACTCAAGTCGAGAATTACCAGGTTCTCCATGCTCAATGCAAACAACTGTGATTTCTCCCTGCATCCATGCCATTCAAGCCATACTAGGTCCAGAAGAACATCCTCAGTATTTCCTCTAATATCAACAATGTCATCCTCAGAATTTCCTTCAATTTCAACACCATCCAAATGAAGAAACGTCAGTTGCTCTAGATTAAGAAAACTTTTCCAATGAAAACGATGGTTGATTTGGGAATCTCGATTGCGATTGGGGGTTACACGGAGAGCTTTGACCTTTTCCTTAACCTACCAATTTGTGGGAAAAAGGGGAGCGTGAAATTAGAACAAAAGATATATGCAATGAAACGATGAATAATCATCGCATCAACAGGAAAACTTGACGAGAATACTGGAGAAATCTCGGTGTAATTCTACCTGCTTTTTCCGCAATGTTGTCTGGACATCTTTGTAATCCCATAGCCTGCTGGGCTCTCTGGGGTCTTCACAATTCTTATTGACAGTTTCTCTTCCAAATATTTGTAGTTGGTTGTGCATCCAAAACTCATTTTCTTCTCCAATTTTTAGAAAGGATATGTTTTGAAGCTCATCAACACCAGTATACGGTTGACGTCCTTGAGCATTCCACATATAATGGGGGTTTCTCTGTTTAACCCCTATAAAGAAACATGCTACATCAAGGAATATTTCTTTTGTGTTCTTCCGCAAATGGTCATAGTTTTCCTTAAATAACGGTACCACTCGTTCTTCCAGTTCCCCTTTCAATCTACCCGGAGCCTCCACCCATATTTTTTTGTCCTTCCCGCGCAAATAATCTCCCACAATTACAATAGCGAAAGGAAGACATCCCACAGCAGAAGTGATTTTCCTAGAAAGATCATTGTAATTCTCTGGTAGATCATCCGGTTTAATAATAGCATGTTTATAGAAAAGTTCAAGAGCATCATCTTCATCCATAGATGAAACTTGATGTTCGCGCTTGCTATTTTCTGGAACCTTGTAGTGTGTAATGATATCTCTTCTTCTGGATGTGAGGATGATTATGCTTCCTGGACCAAACCAAGTAACTTCCTCAGCCAATGGTTTGATTTGTTCCTGGTTCTCCACATTATCAAGTACAATTAGAACTCTGTCTTCTCGGAATAGGTGCTTAATCTTTGTGGTACCATTGTCGGAATATTTCACTTCTTGACATCCTCCTCCCCTAAGGTCATGAATCAACTTGTTCTGCAGAGATAGCACGCCTTCATGTATGGTCTTGTAGTGAACATTTTCGAGAAAACTGCTACAATCAAAGAGGTGTCTGATATTGTCATATACCTCCCTTGCGAGAGTGGTTTTTCCTACTCCAGCCATACCCCACACTACAAACACCATCCTCCCAGTCATCTCCTGTTTTTGGATGACTCGTCCATTCTGATAATTGAAACCAAGTGTTCGCACCAATTTCGGCACATGTCTGTCTACTCCAACTAAATTTTTAGTCTCCTCTTTCTTATCCATCAAGAAATTCCCAAGTCGGGAAATGAAATCCTCTAGTTCTCGAAACCTACAAAATGAGAAACGAAGTTTGCCTTTTGGAGCGGTTAGATCTCAGGGAAGGTACGAAGGGTACTGGTGACTATCATCAATTAAGAAAATAAACCTGAGGAAGACTGCTTAGAGAAACTGTACGATATGCACACATGCATGGCGATTTAAAAAGAAAATGGAATCTCCAGAAGTTAATTGGATCTCAGAAAGAGTGTGGTGAGCATCTTAATAGACAGGCCAATTCTCCAATCTTTCCTTTCTGCAAGCTAAACAAGTAAAGCAATGTCAATCGAGTGATCGCATTACCCGCTGAAGAGATCATTGTAGAATCGTCCCTTTGTACCGCCCATCTCTCCCAGGCCAGCCTTCTCAAATTCCGGTCGCTCTACAACACCAATCTCTCCAAGAGCAGCCTCCAAAGCAGCCTCCAGAGCAGCCTTCTTCAATTCCGGTCCCTGTATAGCATCAGTCTCTCCCAGAGCAGCCTCCAGAGCAGCCTGCAGAGCAGCCTTCAAAGCAGAGTCCAGAGCAGCCTCCATAGAAGCCTTCTTGAATTCCAGTCCATGACCAATCGCCCCCAGAGCAGCCTCCAGAGCAGCCCTCAGGGCGGCCTTCGGATCAGCCTTCTTGAATTCCAGTCCCCTCATATCAGCAATCTCTTTCAGGGCATCCTCCCACTCTTTGATAGTTGACTCGGAATATCTCTCTTTGCGCTTGTGCTCGGCGAAGGACTTTTTATATGTTCCCAGCAGGTGGCGAACATAGCAGGGCGCGACGAAGAAGAATATGGGAAGAATTTTTTTACCCGACTCCACCATTTGGGCCACTTCCATCAGGCAAGCTGGGCTGGAAGCGAAGTCCTGGGAGAAGACGGGGACGCAGACGTCGGAGCGCTCGATGGCTTCCCTGATCTTGCTACTGATACCTTCACCGTACTCGATCTCGTTGCTGTCTAGGAACACGTTAACCCCCAAGCGTTCGAGCCGGTCGTAGAGGTACTGGGCCAAGTTGTCGCGTGTCTCTGGTCCTCTGAAGCTGAGGAACACATGATAGCGAACCATTGGAACACGGACAACCAATTGCAACACAGGCTCTGGCTCGAATGGAGATGAAGATTATCAAAACTTGATTGAAGTCGTTTGGAATCCACAAATCTGAATCTGGTCCAGCGTTCACCTCACTACCCCTCGAGTCTTGACCCGAGCGAAGACTTGTCTACTTCTCTCTCTTCTTTTATTTTTTTATTTTTTTATGTTTTGATCTTTTTGGCAGTTCTATCCTTCCAATCACCCGGTCAGGATCTCCCCATGGAAAATGTTTAGAGAAAATATTGGGTATCCTAACAGTGCCACGCAATCGGTGATTTGAACCATTCAAAGCGTGACACCTGGACAAGTGTCACTTCTCCGTTTCAAATCAACGGCGCGGGAAGTCCTCCCTGGGTACCCTAACAGTGCCACGTCATCAGTGCTTAGAACCATTCAAGCGTCGACACCTGTCCACGGGACCCGCCACGTCTGCTCTCTCTTCTCTCCGTCTTCTGCGCTTCTGTCTCTCTCCTCTCTCTCCTCACGAGAAAGTAGGGGGCGGGCTCGGCTCGGCTTGGCTCGGCTTGCTGCAAAAGAAAAGACAAGTCACGACTTCCGCCTAAAATTTCTCTCTCCTCAGTTGAAATTTCTGCAATTTTCTCTCTCTCTCACTTTCTCTCTCCTCGCAGGAGAACAAACAGAGAACGATCGAGACCTGCGTTCTCCTCTCTCCCCTCCGCCTCCGCTGGTTGCTTCCATTGCCCCCACCCTAACGCCGCCGCCGCCGACGCCGCCGACGCTCCTCCTCCTCCCTCTCGCGACGTCCGCTCTGCTCTCTCTCTCTTCCCCCTCCGCGAAGTCGTGCCTCTCTTCCAGCGAAACGCGACGCCGACGGCCCTCCGCCGGTTGCCTCCGTCGCCCTCGACTCCGACACCGACGCCGACGCCGACGCCGACGCAGCCTCCGCCTCTCTCTCGCGACCTCTTGTCAGCTCTCTCTCTCTTTCGTCCTCGAATTCACGCCTCTCTTCCAGCAAACCCCGACGCCGACTCCCCTCCGGCGATTACCTCCGTCGGCGTCGGAGTCCGTCGCCCCCGTCCCCTCCGCCTCCGCCTACGCGCCCGACGCCAACGCATCGAACCACGACGGCGAAAATGGAGAAGAGAGAAACGACGAAGCAGAAGACGGAGACGAAGAAGCAGAAGCGCGCGCGCTCGGGGCTCTGGACATGGGTCGTCGCGTCGGTCGCGTTCCGGCTCCCCCTCGTCTACCTCCCCAGGAACCTCCGCTGTCCACCCGCCCCGAGGTCGCCACCCCTCTCACTAGCATTCGCCGCCGTAACGCCGCCTCTCTTCGCTCCGTCGATCGATTCCCCATCCCCCATCCACCGTCCCCTCCTCCCTTGAAATCTTGGAGGTCCATTTTCTGATACGATTTCTGGTTTTTCTTGTTTGTGCCGCCTGCAGTTGGCGAAGGCTACTGGTTGAAGCAGTCGATGATGTCTCCCTACGCAGGTTCGGCTCTGTTCAATCTCTGTAGGACGGGAGCTACTTGTTTGCCTACTGGTGTGTCGCTGTTTGATGCTTTGATCCCTTCCACAGGTTCCATGTGTCACGGTTTTCCTATGCTGTTGCTCGTTCTCGGACTTCTCGCTGTCAAAAGGTAACTACCAGAGTATAATCGCTGATGCATTTTGAAGGCTAGGTTGATTGTGAGCTTCGCTGGTTATCTGCTCGTTCTTCGCTGATTATCTGTTCGTTGATTATGGCTTTTAGATGGACCAATGATGACTCTGTGTCTTACTGAAACCTGTTGCATTCACATTGCCTCTTAAACTGAAATTGTTTTTGTTAGTCTAAAGAATAACTGAAAGCCATAGTATATCCCTCTTGTTCTTTTTTTGTACAGTATATTTTCTGTGATTCAAGTGTTAGCTTGGACTCTTATATATTTCACTTCTTGGCCTTTCCTATTGCTCTTCACTGAATGAAATTACCATTCAGTAGATTGCATTCTGCTTGCTTGTAATGTAGAATTATGATCTGAAACTGTTTATAAATGATTCTGGTTTATTGTATGCATGCACATCAAATTTGACCTTTAGCTGCTTCACAAAGTAAATAGAGGCAACAGATCACTATAGAAGAGGATCCAACTGTTACACAATGCTAATTTATATCTTAAATTGCAGGGCCACAATGTCGTTTTGATATCCAACCACCAAACGGAAGCAGATCCAGCTGTTATTGCTCTGCTTCTTGAAGGAACACATTCACATATTGCAGAGAATGTGGTACAGATTTTATCTTTTATTAGACTTGATTATTACCTCATTCGTGAGTATAGGCCACAAGTGGGCCACTTGCTTGAACATATCTTTTATCTTCTAGTGTAGACTTATGTAGCTGGAGATAGAGTTGTAACAGATCCACTCTGCAAGCCCTTAAGTATGGGAAGGTGCTTAAAATCTCTATCCTTATGAGTAGTTATAAAGTTTAGCATGCTGATGAGTGATTAGGCAAGCTCATAACTCGAATCTTCTATTTTTTCTAGGAACCTTGTTTGTGTATATTCGAAAAAGCATATGTTTGATGTTCCAGAGCTTGTTGAGATGAAAAGGAGATCAAATACACGAAGCTTGAAGGAAATGGCTTTGCTTTTAAGGTACTATGTTCACAGCTTTTCATGTGAATGCAATCTCATATATGAAAACAATTGAACGGTGATGTATCTTCAGCTCCTGTGAAAATGCACTGATGGTAAAGATCCTATTTAATGTGAACAGTTGGTCACCTTTTGCCTCCTCTATTTGTCCTTACATTGATTCTTCATGTTCATAAGTAGACCAATGCTCTTACTACAAGTGAGATGATATGCTAGTTATGCCTGAGCATTGCAGGGGTGGATCACAACTACTGTGGATTGCGCCAAGTGGTGGCAGATATTGTCCTGATCCTCTTACAGGAAAATGATATCCGGTAGGTTTTCACTCTGCTCTCTGGGATTGTGCAGCAGAGTTCCTTTTCTGCTGCTGCTCTTTCTTGAGTATGTCAAATATGCTTTACCGAACTTCCATACAGTACCATAGTTGTAATCACTTGTGTTTACTTCATTCTGCCACTCGAAGATAGAAAAGTTTGGTCTGCTCACTAAAATCCATTTAGTTCTCTGGTCGTTGTCATCTGCCATTTTCAGCGATTCTGATATAAAAGAGTGGGCAGGCACCCTTTGATTCTGATGTGGTAGACAATATGAGGAGGCTTGTAGAACATTCTGCCGTGCCAGGACATCTCTACCCATTAGCATTATTGTGCTATGATATCATGCCACCTCCACCCCAGGTTTGGGAATCTATATGATGTACGTATCTCTTATTGTAACATCTTTATTCTGTCTCATAAGGTGCAACTTTACAGGTGGAAAAAGAAATTGGTGAAAAAAGAGTGATTACTTTCCACGGTGCTGGGTTATCAGTTGGACCGGAGATTAAATTCAATGAAGTTACTTCCGCCTGTTATGACTCTGAGGAGGTTACTCCTTATTACTTTACCCTGATATGCCTTAACTTTTCTAATATATAGTCTCTATCCTTTTATGCTTTTCTATAGCAAGTATTATTGGTGCTTATGTTGACTCGTGAACAGGTCCTTATCACTACTTGTTGCAACTGACTAGTATTTTATCTCTTTGGAATATATCTACCTTACTTTTCCAGATTTCTTCTAAATTAAAATAATTGAATTCCTAATTGTATAATGTTTTTGTTCTTGTGAGTTTGGTTTGATTTACAATAGTTGGATGGCAATAAGTATCGGCATTGTTTTAGTGATGTCAGAAAATTTGCATAGAGAAGCCAATGCAGTGGTATTTATACAGATCTTTCCAGGTCTTCCATTTTTAGATTCTTTTCTTGCTCGAAGTGAAAATCAATAATCTTTATTGTGAAAAGACTAAGCTGGTGTGACTCTTTACATGCTATTATGGTACTGTCAGAAAATTCAAAAAACGTTTTTTTTTTTTTTTTGGTCGGTAACCAATGAGAAAACCACTGCTCTCTCTTTCCTTTCTTTAACACTCGTTGCGTCTTCCAAGCATGGTCCCTGACATGTCCTCATTCCCTTTGCAGGCAAAGGAGGTATATGCACGGGCTCTTTATGAGTATTACTGCGCAATATAATATTCTCAAATGTGCTATACATGACAAAAAAGGACTTGAAGCATCAACTGCAGAGGTTTCCTTGTCGCAACCATGGAATTATGAGAATTAGTGGCATCTTTCCAGAGGTATTTTTCACTTCAATATATTTAAATAGAAAAGGTGCTTCATGAGATGTTTCTGGTATCAGAATCTGTTCTTGGTTGTGTCATGTCAAAACTTCTGTTGGAGAATGACTTTGAAGCCAGTTTTAGAGATATGATCAGAAGGTAATTATGAGCATATCAACTCTTTAAAAAGAAAATGTATCAGCTTGTTAAAACTGAAGGGTTTGGGTTGTTTGGTTGGTTGTGCTTTTAACGACGGCATTTTGTGGATGTGAAAATTTTCCATTTAGCATCATGCACATCGATATACTTCTTCAATAAGATCAAAGGTCCACCTGACAAGCATCAAATTCTGCCTGGTTTGATGAGAAAGGCTAATAGAAGTTTGATGTTATATCAATTTGTCAACAATGTTAATTAGAAGAAATCAGTGGAAGTGCTTTTCTCATTCTGTACCTTCTCTTTTTCGTGCTGTGCCAATAATCTTCTTTCTTGTTCAGATAAAAGTATCATGATGATGCGTTAATTATCTATCCTGGGTTATTTTAAACACCATCTACCTTGACAGGACAGGCGTATGTTTTTTTGGTTTCCAAACTTCTTGTCTTGTTCATTGCCCATTTAAATGATGTGTCAGCGAAGTGGTGTTATTTGCTGTGCTGTTGTTTGGTTTTTCTTTTAGTGCCACTGTTCAGAAAGTTTTGTGTTCCCCTGCAAAATGAACTTTTCCACTGCCCAAAAAAGATGTTGCTACATATATTAGATGTTCAATCTTCTGTGTGGATCCACTTGGGGTTTTGCACTGATGAAGTACTGGTCCAAGACAGCATTTGTACTGTTGAGGAGGGGGAAGCCAGGCTTATGCTTCTTGGTATCCGTCTTCTGAAGCTTGATGTTCCGTCTATGAGCCTGATCTGCTACGTGTCTATGTAGGGGGCATGAAAGCTTCACTCGAAACTGCACATCTAAGTTTCTAACTCGGAAAAGATCATGCGATTTGCATGTTGAACATACATTATATACTCTGTAACAATGTCGGTTCCTTGGTGTTGTTTTGCAGGGGAAAGGTTCCCTTTTGGACGTGTATTCATAATTCATTAAGTAGATATCTTCTGATCCAATTCAAGTACATACTGGAAAATGGAGCTTTCTTTCTGCGGACCTTTTGACGAACTCCTGGAAGTACTCGAACCAGCCTCTCTTTTCTCCTTCCGTCCATAGCTTCTGGGAGCTGACTAGTCAGAAGCCCAGGGCTGCCTCAATGTGGCGCATTGTATGCTGTACAGCAATAGGTGGAGCTAGTCACTGATCGGCCATCTTACAGTCTCACATGTATATGGTCTGCTACATAACAGCCATCAATTAATCGCTCTAGTTATCTTCCGTAGCTTTTTGCCTAAGTCTTTATCTTAGTCTCTTATTTGAACATGGCATATGACATGATTTGGTGCCGGAAGGTGGTAGATTTTGCCTTGGCAGGTGGGTGGAAAGCCCCTCGGTTTTGTTAGCCGTTTAAGACATTCGTTTTTCCTGACAGGAGGAGCAATGGATAGTTGCCCTCTTATCAGTACACGCCAAAGAGAATACGCTTTCTTATGATATCGATACTCCCCATCCTCATCTCTGGCACTCAACTCATGTCATGATTTTCATTCATTCATTCACTTTACAGCTTGCTGTATTGATTCAATCTGCCAAGTGACTGTTATAGAGATGAGGCATATATTAGCCACTTACGACGGCCCTTTAGCTAGGGAATTGCTGCTATTGGCACTCTAATCTTAACTCGAGGAGATCAGCTTCCTTTTGTCTTTGGACGACTTGGAGTGAGTTCAAATCCACTACGATGTGCTCTAATCGGGGATTATGGAGACCTAACATCTCAAGTTTAGGCCTACATCCTCTCTGATTCATGCGATTTTCCTGTTTAGTAGTGGGGGTTTGCAGGAGGTAACCAAACGTTATGCGATAAAACAAACCAATTAAAGAAAAGTGATTGTGCATCCGTAAGATACATGGCCATCAGATAACCTTTTTTTTCTGGTGCACAGGCGCGGAAATTGCCATGAAATCATATGTCAGAGCGCCATTACTATAATCCCATATCAACTAAGTCTATGGATACCAAGTAAGAATTTCGTGATGCAATATTTAAGCTGCAGAGTGCGCTTAACGCTTATGATCGCATCATCCTCATTCGAATACCTGCGCTTAACGCTTATTATCGCGTCATCCTCATTCAAATACCTGCGCTTAACGCTTATGATCGCATCATCCTCATTCGAATACCTGCGCTTAACGCTTATGATCGCGTCATCCTCATTCGAATATCGATGAACGTAATAAGATCACCTAACTTGCCATGGTACGCCATGTCAGCGACACGTGAGGCGTCGGATGCATAACTCATTCAAGCATCCGGCAACTTTTGTCCCCAAAAAAAGTTTTTGAGGCGCATCACGTGTGGAAAAATGGAGCCAGTCCAATAGCTTCACGAGAAAATATTGGGTACCCTAAAGGGACCACGTTATCGATGCTCTGAACGAGTCAAATAATGTTTTATGGAGCCGAGGGGCCAAGCTCTTAGTATTTTCAGATGCCTCTAGTACTTGATTGTGGGAAGAGCCAGCATTTCACTGTAGAGCAAGTATGCTTTTACAGAGAATTGACAATTAGGATATTCTTTAATTGGAAAATTCTCATAGTTTATAAGCTTGTTTTGCTATGAAACTCTCAATGGTATAGATCTGTATATGCATTACACCCTAACTCCAACACCAACAGTTTTGCTCACTCGGTTAGGAACATTGAGCTGGAGCAAACACCTATTCTTGTGTTCCGTTATCTAGTAAAATCCCAAGTAATACCTTTAGTCATTTACACACCAAACACTAAAACGCTATAAGGTACAAATGCCACAGGGCAAGTGTGGCGTGGTAGTATAGATTTTGGAGAAATGTTTCAGGAGTACATTATCCAAGATCCTCATTTCTAGCTTGTTTAGAACTGCTGTGAACTTCCATATGTTCATACCCTCTTCTGTGTGAACCGTAAAGAGGTTGCGATGCCCTAAAGCTGAAAATGTTATCTATTCGTATTGTGTTTGGTCCAATTGCTTCATTGTTATCCACTTCAAAATTTGATGTATGCTTGCTCCCATAAACTCGTACACTAAGCACCTTCCTGTGCTCCAATTCGTATGTGCTCGTTGAAGAAAGCTATCAATTCTTGTTTTGCCAGCTTCCTTAATGTTGCGACCTGGTGCAATGCAAACGAAGTGAAGTTTTGTGAGTTGCTTTGCATGTCCAGCTTCATGAAGATAAATTAGGCAATTTCAGCTGAGGGAGAGGGCATACTGCCAATTGTATACAGGTAACTTTAGTTCCATAAAAAGAGATCAAGCAAAAGATGAATGTAGGCGAAACCAACAGTAGATGAAAAATAGTGTCGATTTGCTCAGTCCCTACTGAGAAGACTAGGATTTGATGTCCGCAATAGAAAGAGAGAGAGAGAGGTAATATCTTGTACCTCAGTTTCTATTCGATCAAATAGGAAAGTTCTATTAGTTATCTCTTCCCAGTGATGCTCAGATTCTTCCCACAAATTCTTGTCCTTCTCAATCTTTGATTCAGTTAGTGTTTAAATGGCTCTGTCAAAGGCAGAAATTCCACAGGTTTGATGTAATGGTTTAAAAATTATTTGACAAGCTGACATGATTTTCATTATGGAACACAGGAGAAACAACTCACCTTGAAATCAACCTCACTCATCTTAAGGAGTTTACTTTCGAAAGACTAAGAAAGCTCTGGACCTGTGTGTCAATGTACCTTGGACCCCATTAAGATTAACAAAGTGAAGGAGTTAAAGGTGATGAGGCAGTCAAAACACAGAGAACCTTGCGGTATACCTTCACAGCAGACAGAACAGTGAACTGCAGATCATGCACACCGAGGTCATATCTGCACAAAACCCTTAGAATAATTAGCAGAACACACATCTGGGGAGAAGAAAGGAGAAATGAAATGGTTTTACCGATGTGTGACCAAACAGACATAACCAAGTTGCTCAACTGTTCTGAGCTGGTGGAAGGCTTCATGCCATGCAATAAAAGCCAAAAGCTGAAGTTGTACATTCAAAGTAATGTCATCTTGATGGATCTGCAATTATCCATGGGGATTGTAATCAAATACATACAGAAAAAGACTAAGTAGACCTACCAAAATGAAATACTCCATGATTTTTAATGCTTCTAATCTGATGAACTTTTTGTCTTTGCTAATGTACAAACATATACTTTCTCGAAAGTGAATTGGTGAGTCAGAAATCAACCATCCCAAGGGGGTAAACCATGCGCAAGTATAATTGTTGAACCTACCCCCAAGGGGGTAAACCATGCGCAATGTGTCACCAGATAGATTTTTGGCCGAAATTACAAGCAAAACACAGCCTCACATACCCAGAGAAACATACTAGCAGATCAAAGGTGGCCTAGGCTAATTAAGTTCATTGGAGCCGGGAGTCATCTTGAACATCTATTCAGGAAAAAGACAGGCCAGAAGATTTCATGACAAAGTTACGCGGAGAGAAATTTGGTCTTTTCATTAATATTGTTGAGTAAAAGTACCTGAATAATGTGAAGCAATGCAGAATTCTCATCATTTGAGTTTAGGCCTTCAGTTGAGTAGACGTAACTTACACCCTCGTCGGGTGTGACGAGTCTGCTTGTCATGAGCTGGATTGGAGCACAGGCTTGCATATAGGATGAGAACCATTAAAACATCTTCAACATGATGAACAATTGACTCTGCTTCATCATGCTCTATATTCCCTAGTGAGTGATGACAAAATAAAAGTAGATCAAGATTCAAATATGAGAGAGTTAACTTAAAAAAGAAAGGAATAACTTCTAAAATCACTGAACCTGCTATGTAACACTCTAAGAATGCTCTCGAGAGCATTGTAGGTGCAAACTGAGAAAGGTCTTCAGGCTGAAGGGTCTCAAGTATTTCTAGATCTTCCTCCCAAGGCCATGAATGGTCATTTAATATTAAAGAGAGATAATATGAGGCATGATATCTTGGCTCATCAAACTTGAAATTCTGATAACTTTTTGTCAACTTCTCCTGGAAGACAATAAAAGATGAGTCTTAATAGTAATTGGTGCAGCCGGCACATAGCTCGGGAAACTTGACAAATAAGATTACTTTATGATGTTTTCTAGGTCAAAGCATAACAGAACCAATCTGGAAGCTACTGCTCTAGTGGCGGTTCTTTTTAAGAGGTATTGCTTGAATCAGCAAAGTGTATTTGGACCCTTTACAATTTCACGACTTAGTCATGTACGAAGAGATTTCCTGATTAGATTCGGCATACTCGAAATAATAATAATCTATTATATGACCAGGTAAAAACATTACTCTGCAAAATGATTGGCATTTCTGCCTAATGTCATGGAAGCTTCTTGAGAAAAGTTGACCAGAGTTCACAATTAATTGGTCTTCTCCAAGCTATTTGATCACGAAGAGAACATGGATTGTCAAGTTTATGGCACTTTGTGCCAAGATGCACTTTGAGAATAAGGCAAAGATAATATCAACATTTCTTAAAGTATTTCAATACATTAAACTTGTTAGAATTTTAAAATTTTAAGTTATGTCTCCATCTAATAGCTTGAACTTACATGGTCCTGCAATTTCAACATGGTATTATAATAGGTCCTGACAAACCTTTCCTGAGCCCCCCGATCGTAGTCAATTTCCACGCCTCAGTCTTAGGTCAAAGTTTAGCCTATGCATGTGGGGTTGTTGTGTTGGAACATTTAAACAGTAAAATACTCCTTCACGTAATACCTTGAGCTTTTAGATCAATTAGCAGAAGTATCCACAATTTCCACCAATAAAAAACCCACATAACAGGATGCTTCTCCTATTATTCTGCACTCCTGATGGCCCCCACAAAAAAATTTATTTTGCAGTCCTTATAGGAACTAATGCAAATGTTTTGGTAGATCATATAACAAAAGTAAAAAAATGTAAAAAGTAGTTGCTGCTTCTGGCCTGCAGTTATCCAGCTTTCCTCAACCAAGCGTATGAAAGATTATTGATACACAGGAACTGATATAAGCTTCTTTCTGCAGCATAAATTTCATGATTATCTTGATCACAGAAAATCTTTCTGGCTTCACTGTAAAATCTACCATTGCTTTCAGGATGGTATCCAATAATACCTGCAATTGTGATAATAGCCACTGACTTCCAGCTTAAGAAAATCAGAAAAAGAGTGAGCATGTTGTAAATGGAGAACCCCACTTACTGGAGGAATAAGGATGTGAAAAAGGAAATATTTTTGCATCGAATCAATGCCCAATTTGTATATGTATGTAAATACACACAAAATAAATGTACATATATGTGTGTATTTTTTTCCTATGGCCAGAACTCTCTACATAAAAGAAGCTGATTCTTTCACCCAGGCAGGCAAATCAGATAGTCAGAATAATTTATAACACATTCAAGAAACCTTGGATGGGTAGTGGGCTGGGGCCTTCTGTAGCAAGATAAAGTATCTATATGCTGGCATGGGACAGAAAAAACGAATGACTAACCAATAGCCACAAGCAAAAAATCTATAGGTTGATGCAGGCATTGTATATCGTTCCACTCTTACCTCAGTTGATGAATGTGCTAAAACTAACCAGGAATCAGCAGTTATTGATAGAAAATGAAACTAGTTTGATGGCAATCATGCATGACAAAATGAGGCTGCAGATATGCACACTAAACAGGTATGCACACTAACATGCACAAACCCCAATCTTCTTAGACACCAGTACATACCATGATCATACTTCTGTGGTACAACCAGATGTCTATATCAATCATTGTTGATCACAGACTTGCGCGCTCTGGGAAAGACCAGGAAGTGCTAGTAGAATGGAATACGGAAATTTGGACGCGAAGGACCTCATGAATGGCACCTAAAATGAAGCACGCTGAGGACCTCATTTTCCTGAGGCAATGCTAGATCTTGCAGGGAAACTGAACGAGAATGAGACTCGTCTCGCATTCGGAAGCCATAGAATAATCTGCCGAGCTTCCACCATTTGACACTCACTTGATGTTGTGAGATCTTGCTATTCTGAAGCGCTTCCATGACATGCTCAGCCTGCAAAATTTCTATGATTATTTCACCATGGAGTAAACTCCAACCAATCTCTGGAGTCTCTGCGACATGATTCAATGCATTGGTTAATGATAGAGCGATATTCCTAACTGACAAGCCAGAATGAGATCTCTACCCTTAACAAAACAGAAATCAACAGGCAAATTAGTAAAGAATCCCATTATGATTAGCCCATATCTGTTCATTTGCATGGTGCGATTCCACAAATCAAAACCAAGTAACTCATATTCAAAGGCAGGGCATTACGTATAGTATGCAAATTTAAAATTTTCATTTATCATTCTTCTTTTCAGCAGTATGTAGCTAAATAAGAGGCCAGACGAACAATCAAGCTATAAATATCAACTTCGAGATTGACGAAATTTGAGACTGACACAAATACAATCTTCAAAAAGCAAGTTCTCTCATAGAGTGATGCACAATATTTGCGAGGAAAGGTTTATACCATATACACAATCTTTCATTTTCCCAACAGATGAGATGACTTGCTGAAGAGATTTTTCTCCCCAGTGTAAGAGGAGAAGGAAAATGCTACAGCCATAACAAACACAAATTCCTGCTTTTGTTTCTGGACATTTTAGCACCATTCAAAAGTTCTACACACCACATTCTAGCAAAGCCGAAACATCAAAGTCTGCTCAACGACAGTAATTGAAAGCAAAATGCCCATTTGGCAGTTATGTGCGTCTTTCCTCGGTGCCCAAAAGTAAACAGTTGCTTATTGGCACTTCAAGCCAGTGCATGCAGTAATGCAAGCCGACCAAGTTCAGCAGCACATTCACTTCCAGCCTGAACAGAAACATTTCGACGTCCTTGAATCCGAGTCGCATAGAGCTCAAGTGCTCGATCGCTTTTAGGTAGTCCCTGATCTCGAGCGAATCGGAAAACAGACATTGCTCGACGTGCTGAACAACCAACGCAGCTTGCTCGGCCATCTCGGCATGCCAATTCATTAAAAGTCCCTCCATCCCTACTTTCAAATTCCAACCACCAACAAAGTACCCAAACCTACCATGATCAGAATTTCTCCCTCCTCGCCGACAATTGCACGATCATCAAAATAAGCAATTTTCATCATAAAAGATTAACACGAACCAAACCCAAACCCAAAACCCGAGACCCGATGCTGAAAGAGAAGATTACCTTGAGAGAGGAAGAGTCGCCATGATCAGCCGATGAAGATTCAATCAACGAATCCAGAGAAGGCCATCTCCGTCGCGCCAGAGGCTCCCACGGGAAATCCGACCCACACAAGTTCCGACTTCCTCAACCAGTAGTGCCCGACCATGCAGCCCTCGCCCAGGCCGGGTTCGCGATCGCGCCCTTCTCCAGCTCCTCCATCGCCTTGAACGCGGCCCGGAACCGAGGCTCCATCTTCTCCACGAACTCGTTCGTGAACCCGATTCGGCTCAAGTCCAAGGAAAAGCCCTAGCTCCAGTGCTGGTGTAGCCAGTCCACGTACCCCGTCCACAGCGAGCGGGAATCCTTCTCCAGCCCTCTAGCCCGCGCCTCTCCTTCTTTGCCGCGCCATCGGCCCTGCCCAGGTCTACCGAGATCTCCCTCGCGACCGATAGGGCCAGCGACAGGGATAGCACCCGGTCGACGGCGGGGGCCTGGCGCCGCTCGGGAACGAGACCGAGGCCCAGAAGTTGCCGAGAGACCAACGCGAGCACAAACCTTATGCTTGATCTCCGCGTTGGAAACAGTCGGAGGCGAAGGCGGTCCGGAACCAGCTGCGACTGGCGGGGCTCTTGGAGGAGGCGACGTGCCAGAGGTAGATGACTGGCGAGGCTTTTGGGGGAGGCAGAGGGAGGCGGAGGCGGAGGGGGTGGGACGCGCTGAGAAGGAAACTGAGGCAGCTCGTCCACGAGGAGAGAGAGCCCAGAAAATATTCAAGTGAGGAGAGAGATTTTAAGCGGAATGTTGCCCATTTATTACCCGTGCAATCTACTGTCAGCCCAGCCGAGCCGAGCCGAGCCATCAGCCGAGAGTTATTTCGGAGAGAGTGAGAAGCGAGAGGAGAGAGGCAGAAGCGCAGAAGATGGAGTGAGCGGACGTGGCGGGCCCCGAGGACAGGTGTCGACGCGTGAATGGATTAAAGCATGGTCCTTTGAGGGTACCTAATATTTTCTCAAGTTCTCCCTATCCTCTCTCGAGCATAAGCCCTCTTACGCTCTCTCCTCTGCAGATCGTCTCTCTCCTCTCTCTCCTCTCTGTCTCTCTCCCCTCCGGCTCTGCTGGTTGCTTCCATCGTCCCCCACCGACGCCGACGCCGCCGACGCTCCTCCGCCTCCCTCTCGCGACCTCCGCTCTGCTCTCTCTCTCTCCCCTCCGCGAAGTCGTGCTTCTCTTCCAGCGAAACGCGACGCCGACGGCCCTCCGCCTCCGCCTCCTCCCCTGAACCCAACTCTGACGCCGACGCTCCTTCGCCTCTCTTCTAGCAAACCCCTCCGCCGACGCCCCTCCGCCGGTTGCCTCCGTCGGCGTCGGAGTCCGTCGCCCCCGATTCCGACGCCGACGCCTCCGCCTCGGCCTCCGCCTACGCGCCCGACGCCGACGCCGATACCAACGCCCCTTCGCCTCCCTCTCGCGACCTCCGCTCCGCTCTCTCCCTCTTTCCTCTACGGAGCCCCAACCCCGACGCCGACGAACCCCTGCTCGCGTTTTGGCCTCCCTCTCCGCGAGCGAAGGTCGCTCTGCTCGCTCTTTCTCTTTCCTCCGCGAAGCACCCCTTCTCCTGAACGCGGACGCCGCCAACGCCGTCGCCTTCCCATCCCATTGGTGACTCCCGTACGTCCCAAGGTTCGTTTTCTTTTTTTTCTTTTTTTGGATTCTACTTGGTAGAATTCGGTGCCATGTTAATACTCTATGGCTTTTCTTCTGGGATATTTGGGGTTGTGTGGATAAAAGCGGTTAGTGCATGATATTAGAAGAGCACCGACTAGGCGATGTAGTGACAGAAAATGCTCGACAAATTAATATCTATGTATGTGTTCTCAGTTAAGTTTTTCTCTATGCATGCCATCCTTTCTATCTGATTCTGGAATTGAACTTTTTATATCAGGATGTTCGTGAATTCTGTGAAGAGACTTCGAATTACGAGGACTTCTGAGGCTAATGGACTTGGTACTGAATTACAGAGTCAATTTTCTGAGACTTGATCATGTACATGGTTTTGTATGATCATGATATTTAAAGCATTGTTGAGGATGAGGGCTAACCTTAAGCTGGGTAGCTCTGAAGCTATCCAGGTCCTTGTAGAGCATGGTTGCGAACTTTTGAGTGAACGGTGTGTATAGCTTGCCCATTATACGGTTGTGGAAATGAAAAGACTGGATAAATGGAGCATTTTGAAAATCATGGTTGCTCCTCTTGGTGTCCCTTTTCTTTATCTTTTTGTTGAGGTGACACTACCCTTTCCCAACTTTCGTCACTGTCGGTTAAATCAAACTTTGGAATGTCCTATGTATGTTGTGTGTACATATATTCTCGCAACTTATTTCTTGTTGATATGTGAGAGAGAGATGGACACTGTTCTTTCTTGTGGATTGTTTATTGGTTCTCCATATTCTCTGCGAAGAAATGAGATTTCATATTAAGAGTCTTTCTGATCAAGCCCACTTGAATTGCTTATCAAACTGGAATTTTGGTTGGCATGAGATTTGGCATGTAAAAAGCCGCAAGTCTAGTATTGAGGTTGAAAACTGAGGTTTTCATTTTCTTTGGAACTGAGGTTTTTCTGTTTCCTCTTAACATTGATCTTTATTCATTGCTGCAACTTTCAGCACATCCATGGGTCAGAGAAGGAGGAAATGCATCAGATATCCCTATTGATATATCAGTTTTGAACAATATGAGACAATTTATGAAGTACGGTCGACTGAAACAATTTGCTTTACGGGTAACAAAACTGCTCTGTAAGATTTGTTCAAGGAGGAAAGGATATTATATCATGTCAATGTCTAACAAATATTGCTTGCAGGCACTAGCAAGCACACTTGATGAAGAGGAACTTACTGACCTTAAGGATCAATTTGCTGCAATTGATGTAGATAAAAATGGTTCTATTAGTCTTGAAGAAATGAAAGAGGTATCCATTTCTTTCTCATTCCACATTCACTCTGATGAATATTTTAATTACATCATGATCATGAGTGTTGTATGCATGCAGGCCCTTGCTCAGGATCTTCCCTGGAAGATGAAGGAACCACGTGTCTTAGAGATTCTTCAAGCGGTAACTTTTATCTTTACCTTTGTTATGGCCTTGTTTTCTCCTTGTGTATTAGCAATTGAGATTTGTTTTTCTGGTGGGTTTTGTGGAATACCATTTCTGTCAGTTTCACTTTCTTCTTTTATTGTTTTGGTGATTCTCTTTTGTTCATATTCGATGCTTGAAGCTTCCATTTAGTTCTTGCTTCATGTTTCATCATTTTGAAAACTTGCTTGTGTTGTTAGCCAAGAAATGTTGGACTGATTTTTTCGTTCATAAGATGAGCTGCTGCCAAGCTTAGAGATTTTGCACAAACATGTGAGTCCTGAATGGTGCATAAGAATCTCTTTTATTTTTCCTTCATGTAGATCAATAGCAACACGGATGAGCTAAGTGGATTTTACTGAGTTTGTTGCAGCTACTCTTCATGTGCATCGAATGGAGGAACATGACTCAGAAGTGGCAGCTGTGGTCACAGGCTGCTTTTTGAAAAATTTGACATTGATCGTGATGGTTATATAACCCCAGAAGAACTTTGACTGGTAATTTTGACTATCTTCATTTATTCATCCCTTCCACATTCATTTGCCCTCTAGTTCTCATTTGTGTCACTATGGGTATGGGTAGAGTGAAAATTAAATTACGTAGACAGGGCTAAATGTATTTGTTTTAATTTGTAACTGAATTTTGACCCTGTCTCTTGGGAGCTTGAAGTTTGTTTCTTGCAAAATTGCCCAAAAGTTGGGATAAGTCGTCTGTCTTTTTGCATATTTGGCACAAAATAGTAGCATAGCTACTTTCTGTTGCAGCTTCACATAAAGAAACTGTTCAGCTTGTGACCTTGATAATTTGGTTATTGTCTCATATGAAAATACTAGCCGAATGTATTGCCTCTTGTTGTATATTCTGCACAAAGTAGTGGCGCGGGTTTTTTATGTTGCTTGGTACAAAGAAATGGTTAAGCATGTTAACGTGTAACCTTGACATGATGCTCCCATGCCCTTTTCAGCAGACAGGTTTGAAAGGCTCCCTCGGTCCTCTGCTAGAGGAAGCCAACGTCAACAAAGATGGGAAAATAAGTTTATTGGAGTTCAGAAGGCTGTTAAGAACTGCAAGCATGGGCTCTCAAAACTTGCCGAGCCCATCTGGTTATTGGAATTTCAGGAAGATATAGATCCATTCTGGAGCTTTTGGGTGTTAAAAAGAGAGGAGGGAGCGCGAGACAGGTTACGTATTTTGGTTACTCAAGATATACTGGGCCAACCATGATGACCGCCTCTGTACTCCGCTCCATTGCCAGTGGAAATCCCTGTACAAAAGTTAGTAACAAGGGATTTTGCATGGCACCCCAAGTTAGCCGAGAAGTGCTTGAGGATGAAGGTTTGGAGAGATTGCTGGCTGTGGTCGTTTACTTGGTGAGAGGGAAGGGCTATACGGGCGTACGTCTTCTAATGAGTGTGGGATGTGTAGACTGCGAGTGTATATTTAACGCCCTCGAATTTGAGGGCTGTTCTATTACATAATGGGCAATGCTTTTTTACTTGTAAGGCCTTCTCTTTTCCCAATTTTTTTGGCATTGCAAATGAATTAAGTGTAAACTTTTTTCAGTCTCTCTTAGAGATGGGCAATGCACCTGCTTTTTCTGTGAAGGATTTAGAGATGTATGCTGAGCAGCCATTAACGAAAATAAATTGATCATATTATTTAGGGTGACGCTTCTTGGTTTCAAGAGCCATTCATCATCGCGTTGAATCATGGCCAATAGAATAGCGAATGTAGGAGGTGATGCGCAGAACATAAAGAATTCGCCTTTTTCTGCTCCGGTCAATGATGATGGGAATACCCAAAAGCGTATGCTAGCTCGCATCTCCATCGGTACACTGATTCGTTACCTCTTGACGACAGCATCTCTGGAGACTTTTTTTATCTAATAACCACCAGGGCATCACAAATACACGATGCGAATGACTCATGCAGGAGTACAACCTAGCTTATGCCTCATGGCAGGTCAAAAGTCGCAAGATAGTTTGGATGCAAAATCTGAGCTCCAATCAATTATGTCATGGTTGCTGGAGCTAAACCTTAAAAAAGTAATGAATGTGCCCTTCATTGTTCAAGTTTCAGGCATATGCTCTGAAATCTATACAAACTAAAAAAATTCCCTGTAAGTTAAGCAAACGCAACATAATATACAACTGACCAGCCTCGGTTAACTAGGGTACAAACTACGAAAGGACTAGAAAATGAGTTAGGCCTGTAACAGGAAAAGAAAATTGTGGCATTAAGATTTTCTGGACTTAACTCTTCATCTACTGGACTTTGGGTTGTCACTAACACTATTGGAGGAACTATCTGGAAAAGCCTGAGATGACGAAAGCTTGCTCGACGAGCTCCCATCAGTAAAATACTTATCTCCTTTCTCTGGGTCTGCTTGCCCTTCTTTTCTCCGGACGTTAAGTCCTGCATAATATATACTGTTATGCATATTGTGCCAATTTACAGAGTAGATCTAGCTGTGGTTCAGAATATAAAAAAACCTGCTGTGATGATGTTCCAGGCATCTTAAGTTCAAGGTCTGTTGCCACGTCATTTGAATCTTCGTCTTGCTCTGCAATGCTGCCCCTTTGATGATCTGAAGACTTGCTTTTGGAGTCTTTTTTATTTGACACGTGAGAACTGGAAGCTTATTGGGTTGACTGCTGTTCAAATGTGGGATCGGCAGGCATTGAATTTGGGATAAAGGTAGAACACGGAGCGGGAATAGCACTTGCATTCTGATTTCCAAAGAAAGGGAAAGGCTGAAGTTGTGAGTGCATGGGTATTGGACCTGGAGTGACGGGTATTGGAACTGGATATGAGTAGGCTGAACCCATGACGACGGATGGATCCATGGCAGCTCAAGGGTACATAACCCTCATCCTTTGCTGGTACTGGACATTAAGATTTTCAACTTCAGATTTTAAAGATGATTTCTCTTCTCTGAGCTCATTCTTCTCCTGCATCAGCTGGTTGTAATGCAAAGTTACTATTAGCATCAAGGCAAACAATGGACATTAGAACCTCAGGATACTGGATGAAGATAAAATCACCTCACGAGATTCTTCAATAAGAGCTGCACATTCAGCTTTCAATTTGTTAACTTCCGTGGTTAAATCCTTCAGCACCTGGATTGTGTCCGTAAGAATGGTTGCCTTGTCATTCTTAGGTCAATCAGGATCTGTAGTTCATATAGGAAAGGCAAAGCAGTTGTTCAAAAGTCTAGCATGAACAAAAGGCAACTCTAATTACAGAGAAACTGCGCATGCTAAATAATATAACCACAGCATTTATGTCCCTGCAGTAGCAAACAATGCAATGATTTTGTATGATACCTCCTTCCCAAATACCCTTTTGATGAGACTTCAATTTTGTTTCTCCACGGTTCATCTGGATCAGATTAAGAAGCCATGGGTGGAACATCTTTTAGCCTCTGAGAGAAGAAGGTTTGTCTTTGAACATCTTCTGGCTAAGCGCGTTCAGCATCGCTCTCGACTACTGGCGTGAAGCCATTTTCCAGTCCATGACCGATTTCATCATGGCCTTGAATTCGTCATAACCGATTCGACCATCCTGGAATACATCCATCACAGAATGAGCACTCTATTTCGTATATGAACAAGATATACACAGATTCCAAATTGCAGGTTGTTTTGGTTATGTATTACCTTATCTAGATTAGCATCGAAAATGATGTCTTCAATAAATTTTTCGTTGTTCAGACCAAGATTGTCATCTATCAAAGCTTCTTTCAACTCATCGAATTCAATATATCCGCTTCAATTCTTGTCAAAGAATTCAAAAGCTCGAGTAAGATGGTCATCGTTGCCAATCCTTCTCAAGTGAACTGACATAGTCACAAACTCCTTTAAGTTCAGTGTTCCGCTTCCATCTTCATTAGCCTGTTCTCATATAAGATGGAGTTCTATTTTTAGATGCTAATACAAGAAATTGTGACTCATCAAATTATTAGAAACCCACTTGATTTTACAAGAAGTTCTATCAATTATGTGAAATGGTGACACAACCTCATGATCAAATCTTTGACTAACTGATGAAAAATATATTTCTGTATTATGTAATCCATCCATAATCTTCCAAATGCCTTGCAATTTAAGCAAAATCATGCACTTCACAGCATACAATGCGTCGACATGGAAGAAGAAAACATAAACCATGTCCAAAACAAAATGTGCTAAGCTGTTGAATAGGTGATCTTACTGCATCCATCAGCATCTGCACATCAGGATCAGCAACTTGCTGTCCATATTTGTGTAGGCCATGTTTCAACTCTTCAAATGTCAGATCTCCATTTTTATTGGTGTCCATCACGTCAAACAGCTCTTTCATATGATCCACTTGCTCATCAGGCAAATTGTCTACTACTACCTACATTAACAATGCGGGAAACACAATTCGAGTTTAACTTTGCACTAAGAGCAGCAATGAAATCCAACAAGGCAATGTTCAAGGACTCACTGTGAGAACTTTCTTCTTGAACTTATTCATCAAAGAGAATTGCTTTATCCTCGTCCGGACATTTTGTCCTAGTGAAACGTTGGGAGCCCTGTCCACATTCTGTATCCACTTATGCTCTGCGTGAATCAATTAAAAATCAAGAGAACTGCAATGCTGTAACATGAGAATTTTTTATTTGAGCTTCCCAAAAGTGCGTCTTACCTTATGGGGGGACTTCCAGATCTTCATAGGCAGCAAAGCTTGTTCTCTGTCTATACTACTGTGCGTCTTATCAGTTACACCTCGTGGGTTGCAGCTCTCAAGAAACCTTGATCCTTTCCTGTTTCCAACCAAATGATAAATAAGCATCGGTCAAATTTAGCATATCACTTGACAAGGAAGAAGTCAAAAGAGAAGAAGAAATGGCAAAGGATTATGATCCATGTTCATAGAATTGTTAGCAGGGTTGATGCCACACCTTAAGGAAGAAGCAACAAGCACTTGAACCTTACAATACTAGCGGTCACAGAAATAAATGTAAGTATAGAATTGGATTCCGAAGTTCGCGGTCACTCATTAAGGTCACATATATGTTTAATCTTAAGACTTACTTGCAAATGTAGAATCAAGGTTGGTAAAGGAAGAACACATGACAAGATAAGCAAAACAAATTATTCGATTGACATCGCCACAAACGTGCAGCAGTTGGTAGTTCATGTGAGTGGGTCATCTTTCTGTATGCGTTAGTATACCCAAGGCATATTACCAAGAAGGACCTGTAAATGTGCTTCAGCTTTGAGGTGCTAAGGAAAAAGTGAACTGCACTCAGGGCAGTTTTGGATCACTTAGGCACACAGTAAAACTAAAATTTGTTTCTTTAAAACAGCTTAAAGATGAGCCACTCTAAATAACACGAAGAAGCAACCCGTGGCAAGCATAAAGAAAAAGGAAGATACTACATTTGAGGTCAATAATAAGCATACAAACCTTTCTGGGTGTCATATGAAAAATAAACTATTGCACCAGGAATGAAGCTGGCAGAGTAAAAGTCCCGAGACAAGTCTTTTATTTGCTTCTTGGGTGGAGCAGTATCTGAAACATGATCAGATATTTGCGTTATGCTTTAGCTTCCAAAAACACATTCTCGAGACGTGAATATCAAAATCATTGAAATATTGCAAATTAGTTACATCACATGAGCAAAGAATCAACAATTACAAAATCAATTATTCTTATTAATGTGAACATACTAGAAAATGGAATTAGAAAGAAACTCTTTCATCAAACTAAAATTTCAAACCACCAATAGCAATAATGTGAGAAAACAGCACTCTAAGAATGCACACATAATCGCAGAGAACATATTTTACACTCCATCCTAATTTGTATGGCAGGCCAGGGATTCAAGGTCCGAGAAGGAAATATATCTGTTAACTCTATACCCCAGTCGATTAGAAATCAGATGTCTTTTTCCCTAGACATCCAAAAGGCACGCTATCCTACCAGTAAAAATTAAAGCCTCTTCCTCCATTTGCATAATTTGCATTTGCTTGATGGGAAGTACCAAATTTTCCTCCCCAAAAGGATGCACAATGGGTAGAGGTTGCGTGTCCATCAATACACCAAGAAGAATACCCTTATGTAGCAATCCAACTTCGCCAAACTTGATTATGAACAGAGATGCATCAAAAGACAGGGAGAAACGTGAAATTATTCATCTTCACAAATTGGTCAGTCTCTGTATGTCAAATTCAGCTAAACACAAGAAACCTGCAATTTTCAGTGGTTCTCTTGCAAAGCAAACAGAGAGATAAGCTTCTGGCCCCATGCTTGTGAGGATGTCCCACCATATCTCTCGTTGGCACATGAACAAAATAAGAGGTACTTGTTGGTTTAAACAGCCCAAGCTGCAATGAATTTGCCTAAGTAAACTACCTATTTCTGATAGATCAGTGGACCAAGAAGGTAGATCTTAGAGAGAAATTTTGATCTTATCCTTCACAACTGAGTTACACCTCTGGAATTGCAACACAAATGACTATTCAGAAGCACGCAAGGATCAACTTCTCCAACAGACACGCGATTTTGGGAGAAAATAAAAGCATGGAGCGACCAATTTAGGCTCATAAGCCTCTAATCTCTTAGGAGGACTATATGCAAACAATCTCAAGAGATACCGCCGTTTCACTTATCTGAATAACACAGCAAGTCAGCAACAGCAGTACCTAATGCAGATGTAATTTTAAACTTCAACATTAACATGGCACCGAATTCTACTAAGTAGAATACAAAAAAAAAAAAAAAAAAAAACAAACCTTCGGACGTATGGGAGTCACCAATGGGGCGCCTATCGGTGGGGCTTGGGAAGGCGAGCTAGCATACGCTTTTGGGTATTCCCATCATCATTGACCGGAGCAGAAAAAGGCGAATTCTTTATGTTCTGCGCATCACCTCCTACATTCGCTATTCTATTGGCCATGATTCAACGCAATGATGAATGGCTCTTGAAACCAAGAAGCGTCACCCTAAATAATATGATCAATTTATTTTCGTTAATGGCTGCTCAGCATACATCTCTAAATCCTTCACAGAAAAAGCAAGTGCATTGCCCATCTCTGAGAGAGACTGAAAAATGTTTACACTTAACTCATTTGCGATGCCAAAAAAATTGGGAAAAGAGAAGGCCTTACAAGTAAAAAAGCATTGCCCATTCTGTAATAGAATAGGCCCTCAAATTCGAGGGCGTTAAATATACACTCGCAGCCTACACATCCCACACTCATTAGAAGACGTACGCCCGTATAGCCCTTCCCTCTCACCAAGTAAACGACCACAGCCAGCAATCTCTCCAAACCTTCATCCTCAAGCACTTCTCGGCTAACTTGGGGTGCCATGCAAAATCCCTTGATACTAACTTTTGTACAGGGATTTCCACTGGCAATGGAGCGGAGTACAGAGGTGGTCATCATGGTTGGCTCGGTATATCTTGACTAACCAAAATACGTAACCTGTCTCGTGCTCCCTCCTCTCTTTTTAACACCCAAAAGCTCCAGAATGGATCTATATCTTCCTGAAATTCCAATAACCAGATGGGCTCGGCAAGTTTTGAGAGCCCATGCTTGCAGTTCTTAACAGCCTTCTGAACTCTGATAAACTTATTTTCCCATCTTTGTCGACACCGTTCACTCAAAAGTTCGCAACCATGCTCTACAGGGACCTGGATAGCTTCAGAGCTACCCAGCTTAAGGTTAGCACTCATCCTCAACAATGCTTTAAATATCATGATCATACAAAACCATGTACATGATCAAGTCTCAGAAAATTGATTCTGTAATTCAGTACCAAGTCCATTAGCCTCAGAAGTCCTTGTAATTCGAAGTCTCTTCACAGAATTCACGAACATCTTGATATAAAAAGTTCAATTCCAGAATCAGATAGAAAGGATGGCTTGCATAGAGAAAAACTTAACTGAGAACACATACATAGATATTAATTTGTCGAGCATTTTCTGTCACTACATCGCCTAGTCGGTGCTCTTCTAATATCATGCACTAACCGCTTTTATCCACACAACCCCAAATATCCCAGAAGAAAAGCCATAGAGTATTAACATGGCACCAAATTCTACCAAGTAAAATCCAAAAAAAGAAAAAAAGAAAACGAACGTTGGGACGTACCGGAGTCGCCAATAGGATGCCTATCGGTGGGGCTTGGGAAGGCGACGGCGTTGGCGGTGTCCGCGTTCAGGAGCAGGGGGCGCTTCGTGGAGGAAAGAGAAAGAGCGAGCAGAGAGACCTTCGCTCGCGGAGAGGGAGGCCAAAACGCGAGCAAGGGTTCGTCGGCGTTGGGGTTGGGCGCTCCGCAGAGGAAAGAGGGAGAAAGCGGAGCGGAGGTCGCGAGAGGGAGGCGAAGGGGCGTCCGCGTCGGCGTTGGTGCCGGCGTCGGCGTCGGGCGTGTAGGCGGAGGCGGAGGCGGAGGCGTCGGCGTCGGGGTTTGCTGGAAGAGAGGCGAAGGAGCGTCGGCCTTAGAGTCGGGTCCAGGGGAGGAGGCGGAGGCTGCATCGGCATCGGAGTCGAGGGCGACGGAGGCAACCGGCGGAGGTGGAGGTGGAGGGCCGTCAGCGTCGCGTTTCGCTGGAAGAGAGGCACGATTTCGCGGAGGGGGAGAGAGAGAGAGCAGAGTGGAGGTCGCGAGAGGGAGGCGGGGGAGCGTCGGCGGCGTCGGCGTCGGCGTCGACGTCGGCGTGGGGAAGATGGAAGCAACCAGCAGAGGCGGAGGGGAGAGAGACAGAGAGGAGAGAGAGGAGAGAGACGATCTGCAGAGGAGAGAGACCGTCAGAGGGCTTATGTTCGCTCGAGAGAGGAGAGAGAACTTCCCGCGGGATTGAGAATGGTTTGAAACGGAGAAGTGGACGACGTGGACTGACACCTGTCCAGGTGTCACGCTCTGAATAGTTCAGAATACCGATTGCGTGAAACTTTGAGGATACCTAATATTTTCTGCCTACCGCATTTAGGAAATCATCACATCATTTCAGTGTGTGTATATATATAATGGAATTTGGATGATGGTTTCATTTTGAGTTTTACGTAACGGTCAGAATTCAATTACATAACAACATTAAGACAACAAGGAGCCTGGTACCCCGCGCAATTAGATTGCCTACATGACACTAAATATCTTCTTGTTTTGCAAAGACCTTTGCACTTTTTTTTTCTCCATAAACATATGGTCCGAGCTTTGTTATCCTCCTATACATAAGGTCCTAAAATGTGGGAGCTGTTAGAAAATGGGAAATGCATTTCACGCCTGCTATTGTCCACCTCCAATTTTATTCTCTCTTGTTTTCATAACCTAGACGTATAGATATAAAGATCCAATTACCCAAAGAACCAAGAACACCTTACAAGTAGAACCAGTTAAGTTTGGGTCTTTGGCTTATACAAAGGGTCTTAATACAGAGCAATTTATACATAATTGGTAGGATTTGAATAGGGGCAATCTTCATTTTCTATATTGGAAACTCGATATTGCAGTCAATTACCAGGATTTCCTCCCTCTTTTTTGTGCTTTTATTGTACTTCTTGTCAAAATACACCGACAACTTACTAACCCAGTTTTTGTTGTTAACATAAGTTTTTCAGTTGTATTTGTTTCTTATTCGGATTGATAATTAATTTATGTTTGAGTTTATCTCGAAAATAGCCTGGAATTGATGACAGCATCCCAACCAAACAGTATTATACATGTACACACACAAAAAGAGGCATTCGAATTGGATAATTCATATTAGGCTCTTTCTAATTTAATACTTTCCACTTAGTACACGTACCTCCAAGCTAATAACATGAGAAGGCATTAGACCATCCTGAAAAACGGGTTATCATCTCTACCTGATCTATGACTTTCAATACCACTCTTTTGGATGATGCTATGTTTCATCTAAGTAAATACGGCTCCAAATTGTGCCCGAAAACATATTTTCCAAATGCTTGTCAAAATAATACCTATCCAATGCCTGGTTAAAGATGCATTATACATAGCCAATCAATGTTAAAAGACGAAAACACCCTCATTTAACAATACAGGGATTAAAAATCGAGTACCTGTGCCACCAAGTCTTCGTACAGTTGTCTTGTAACTACAGGTACTGTGTTGACAAGTCATTAGAAGACAATTGTGTGAAACACACGTCAACGTGACAGGAGCCTGAAAGTTCTGATAAGAGTCTCCAGCGATAGTCTAGTAACCCGATGCCAAAATTTGGATGTATTTTTTATTTTAACGTGCTACTCTTCACATACCTCATCTTTCTAATTCCTAGCTCATATTTTTCTTCTTTGCTAAGCGGGAATACGAGAAATGACATTGGAGAATCTCACCCCTCAAGGGTTCTTCCTCCTTTTTTTTTTCCCTTGAACCTTTTAAAGACATGTTTAGGTCCAACCAATTCTCTGTCCGTGACATTAAGATTTTTGAGGATATGTCATCTCCTTGAATGGAAGTACACATGGCATTGCAATGAAAGGACATCAGTAATCCTTCAGTATTGCCAAATCACATTGTTCTTAGGCGATTTTCAATCCTTACATCGCTTTGTCGTTCAATTGAAAAATTCTGCTTCTCTTTTGAAAACCAGTTGGAGTTGAGATGGCCAAGAGTTTGTTTTGACTAATGACGTGAAGTCTAGTAATGGTAAATAATTTTGGGAAGTTTTGTTTGGAGTATATGGATCTAATTTGGAAGAAAAAACAATCGTACGAAAGTCCCCTGGAAAGACAAATTAGGATTATGAGTTTGGGAAATAATCAACTTTCAAAGTCTTCCAGTAGAGGACAAATTAGGATTAATCAAGAAACAATTGACATTGACAATCTACTGGAAGAGGAGATAAATGAGGATTAGTTAGGCAATAAGAAACTTTCAAAGTCCACCGCAAGAAAGAGGTGGATCAAGATAAGTATATTATGGTTTGAACTTTGGTTGGCTATCGATATGAAGATAAATTAAAACGACATACCTAATTGGGTTTTTTTTTTTATCTTTAATTGGCTTGATATTTAGGAAAATTCCAAAACAACACTATGACAATGTAGAATTATTTTATTGTACTAAACGGCTTGCTTTACCCATCACCCCCAAAAGAGTAGTACTTTTATCTGGATTTTCTGTTCCGAAAATAATTTCACTTGTCTCTATTCTAGTTTAAAGATTTGTAGAGATGACTAATGAAGTTATGCACGTCGGTGCCTCTAAATTCAAGAAGACGTCGTAATTTTTTTTTTTGATTTTGATGAAAAAGCCATTAGATGATGGAGTTTAACAATCGATGTCGAATACTAGCTTAAGATTTGGAACAGCGTTTAACTAGGCAGTTCGTTCACCACTTGATCTTTTTGTTAATTTATTCTTGTGCTAGAGGACAGGGACGCACGACTTTTTTTAGTACCTTAAAATGGTGGTGCTTAAGGATGGACCCGCATGTAAAGGTGTGAACACATGGACTTAGTTTTATTGAAGACCGCATACCACCGAATTATTTGGACTGTCAAAGTGACACAAGCCTTTTCTTGTGGCCGACAAAAGTAGTAAATAGTACGATAGATCGGTACTGGTCGCAGTGAAATCAATTATCGCACAAACCGACAAAAAACTTTTAAGGTGGTGGATTCTCGGTATCTAGGCCGTGGGCTCACTGATTTAAAAAAAAAAAAAAAACTTTGTTGGCTTCCTTGAGATTTTATCCCCAACATTTGAGAAGTTATTTTTTTCTTGCTGTACAATAATTTACTATATGACCACTCAAGACGTATATAATTACATGCACAATTAAGTGTACCACAAGAAAAGTGCAGATTGGGATAAGCAAAAAAATTTAAAAAAGAAAAGAAAGCACAGCTTTTTACTCTTACTTAAATTCAAATAAAATGTTTTTCAGTGCACGATCCAATGGGAAATTACTAGAATAACGTGCCGTCACTAGTTTAATATTCACCTAACTTGGAAGTGGACTTGTATGAACTAGTTTAATACGGTGTTTTGAATTAAGCACCAGCCATGATTGACCTCCTTCACCCCTTGCCTTCTCACCTCGTGTATTGACAAAAATCGAGCGTTTTGACAAACTTCCTAATAAATTTTGAAGTTGGCAAAACCATCCCGAGTGTTTGGTAAATCTGATAAATGTCTTGAAATATCTTGATTCAGGAAAATACTCTTGGAAGAGAAGCCTATAACAATCTTGATCTTGTCCGGGCTTAATTTTAGATTGCGGAATCTACTTTGGATATAATAGGTTCAAACTTTATGCTGAAGATTTTCAGATTCACAGAACTACTTATGTTCCCATTCAGGCACAAGTCCAAAATGTATATAACGGTTAGTAATCTAACTCGAATTTCACACTTAGAAATCCGAACATGCTTGTGAAGAAGAAGACGTCGCGGATGGTGGATTAATTGCGGACTGCAACCATTGAGATGCAGCCCAACCCCTGACACCACAACCACGGAGGTCATCGGCCTCAATTGAAGCGAATCAACGAAGGTCACAACCTCCATGGCCGCGGATCTCTCTGTCACTTCAAAAAATCGAGCGAATCGGACCTAGCCAAGCCTCGATGCCACGGCCGCGAAGGTGGGCGAACCTCACACAACCACTGATCTGGGGTTGCGTGAGGTGAGGGACCTCCATGGACATGGTAGCGACCCAAGATCATGATGGGAGAACTGTAACAATTCGAACAATATTGAATCAACGAAGCGGAATAAAATAATCTCCCCTCTTGTACAAACCTAATAGGAATGGATATAGTAGAGTAAAATAAATACCAAGCACGCGAACACAAGACGATTTTTTACGTGGAAAACCTCCTCGATGTGAGAAGATCAAAAACCACGGGACCGGAGTCCACCCGAAGTTCTTCACTATCAACAAAATTGTTCTTCTCTAGTAAATACTAGAGGTACATAGCAGCAAAGATCTTAAGAACATAATTCTTGGCAATACACATAAACTTCACAAGAGATTAAGTATAAATCTGACCAAAAACGCAGGTTTTGATTAATTCACGAAAAACCCAATGTATGGAGCTTCAAACGAAAATCAAACCGTTCAGATTTGACAAAATTGCGCCACGAACATGCTGACAAAATTTCAGCTCAATCGAACCACCAATCGACCTCCGACGCCAGCTTGATGTAAATCGAGATATTGCCCCAAACCCCGGATTTTCTACTTTCTCTTTTTCTCTTGTTACTGTTTTTTTTTTTTTTTTCGGTTACCTCTTTATATAGATAGTGAGAAACCATATTTCTTCATATAACTTATCATATTGGCTCAAGCCCTTGGACTTGCAACTCATTGGGCCTCCTTAACATAGGAGTAAACCCAGCTAACAAATCTCCCCTTCACGACAATGTGAATGGATTCACCATCCCTGCTATCAATTGGCAATGTTCAAGCTTCTCTCTTGGTAGAGTCTTTGTCATCATATCGGAGCCATTATGATCTGTATGAATTTTCTCAAGTTCCAACAACTTTTCATCTAGAACATCTCTTATCCAATGATATCTAACATCAATATGTTTCGATCTAGAATGAAAAGATGAATTCTTACCAAGATGAATTGCGCTTTGATTATCACAAAATAGCACATACCTCTTTTACTTGAACCCAAGTTCTTCTAAGAACTTCTTCATCCATAGCTTCTCTTTACTAGCTTCAGTCGCTGCAATAAATTCAGCTTCGGTTGTAGAAAGTGCAACACACTTCTACAATCTTGAGTTCCATGACATAGCTCCACCCGCAAAGGAAATCAAATAACCAGAAGTATAATTACGAGTATTAATATCTCCTGCCAAGTCGGAATCTGTGTATCCAACTAACTCAAGTTTCCCGGTCCCAAAACTGAGTTTCAACTTTGAAGTTCCCCGAAGATACCTCATAATCCACTTCACTACATTCCAGTGCTCTTTACCTGGATTTGACAAATAGCGACTAACTACGCTAACTGCGTGCGCCAAGTTTGGGCGTGTACATACCATTGCATACATTAAGTTTCCTACAGCTAAGGCATATAGAATACTTTCCATATCTTTTTTTTCTTTATCAGTTGTAGGATTTTGCTTCATATTTAACTTAAAGTGGGTAACAAGAGGAGTACTAACCACTTTAGCCTTGTCCATGTAAAATTTCTGAAGGATCTTCTCAATATATTTCTCTTGCAACAAAAATAACTTCTTAGCATCTCTGTCTCAGGTAATTCTAATGCCAAGAATCTGCTTCGCCGAGCCCAAGTCTTTCATGGCAAAAGACTTGCTCAACTGTTTCTTCAATAACTCAATTCTTGAAGCATTCCCCGCCAATAATCAGCATATCATCAACATAAAGTAAGAGAATAATAAAGTCATTATCAGAAAATTTTTGGACAAACACACAGTTATCCGAGGAAGTCTTCTTATAGTCTTGTTCTGTCATAACTGACGCAAACTTTTTGTACCACTGCTTCGGTGCTTGGTTTAGGCTATAGAGACTTTTCTTCAATTTGCACACATAATCCTCTTTCCCTTTCACTTTGAAACCCTCAGGTTGTTCCATGTATATCTCTTCCTCCAAGTCACCATGTAGGAAGGTTGTTTTAACATCCATTTGCTCAATTTCCAAATCTAGGCTAGCTACCAAACCTAGTACCACACGGATAGAAGACATTTTCACTATCGAAGAAAATATATCATCAAAATCAATACCCTTTTTCTGACCGAATCCCTTAACAACCAATCTAGCTTTGTACCGTGGTTAAGAAGTATGTTCATCTTACTTTAACCTATATACCCACTTGTTCTTCAAAACTCTTTTACCTTTATGTAACTTCACCAATTCAGTATGATTATCATAAAGTGACTGCATCTCTTCTGGCATAGCAACGAACCAATTGCTTTTGTACTCATCTTCTATTGCTTCTGCATAGCACTCCGGTTCACCTACATCAATCAATAATACATACTCATCTTCAGAATACCTGGTAGAAGGTCGTCGGTCTCTAATGGATCTCCGGACTGGAACATCCAATGGAACATCTAATTGAGCCTCTGGTTCAGGAATAGTATTATCTATTTCAACATGTTCAAGAACATGTGCGTTATTTGAAACATTGACTTCTTGCTGCTCTTCATCAACCTATGTAGAAATATTTGTAAGAGGAACTGGATCTAAATCAACCAATAAATATGCACTGTCGTGTTTTCACATCAAGTTTAAACCTCTCATATTTGGGAATATGTACAAATGCTTTGCACCCAAAGACATGCAAATAATCATAAGAAATATCTTTGCTTGTCCAAACTTTGTTAGAAACATCAAATTCTAAAGGAACGCATGGAGTAAGATTTAATACATGCACAAGTGTACTTAAAACCTCACCCCAAAAGGATCCAGGTAGCTTTGACTGTGAAAGTAAGCATCTTACCCTTTCAACCAGAGTTCTGTTCATTCTCTTAGTTAAGCCATTTAACTGAGGCGTCTTGAGAGGTGTCTTTTGATGTCGAATACCTTGTTATCTGCAATATTCATCAAAAAGTCCACTATACTCTCTCCCATTATCAGTTCTGATGCATTTCAATTTCTTTCCAGTCTGTCTCTCAACTGAAGCTTGAAATTGCTTAAAAGCATCTAACACCTGATCTTTAGTTTTCAAGGTATAAATCCAAATTTTCCTTGAAAAATCATCTATGAATGTAACAAAATAAAGAGAGCCACCAAGTGATTTTGTTTTCATAGGGCCGCAAACATCAGAATGCACTAATTTCAGTATACCTGACTTTCTTGAAGGAGGGGAGCTTTTAAATGCAACTCTGTTCTGTTTTCCTGCTAGACAGTGAGCACACTTCTTTAGTGCTAAACTTTTCAATCCTGAAAGGAGTTTCTTCTTGGCCAATATTGACAAACCCTTCTCACTGATGTGACTGAGCCTCTTATGTCATAATTTAGCTGCATCTTCACTGTCTACTGCATTAATTTTGTCCGTGGACAACTTTGCCTGCATGATGTACAACGAAGAATATTTTTCACCTCTAGCTACAACAAGAGAACCTTTGGTGAGCTTCCATTGACCATTACTGAAGGTGTTGCAATACCCCTCATCATCCAACTTGCCTGTAGAAATCAAATTCAAGCAGATATCAGGTATATGTTTAACATTATTCAATACTAACCTTGTGCCATTGCTGGTTTCTAAGCACACATCACCGATGCCTACAGCTTGAGTTAGTCCATTGTTTCCCATCTTCACAGATCCGAAGTCACCTGACCTGTATGATATAAAGAAATCCCTACGAGACGTAGCATGAATGGATGCACCACTATTAATTACCCAATTGGTCTCATGAGATACAAAATTCACCACATCACCATAAATAATAGTGAGAAAGTCTTCTTTAAGTGCAGCGATATGATTGTCATCACTGTCATTATCACTTTTCTTCTCTTTATCTTTCTCTTTTTATTTCTCCCCTTTTAACTGGTGATGAAACCTTTGAATATGTCCCTTTTGATGACAATAATGGCACTCAACATTAGCAAATTTATTATACTTACCTCTGCTTTTGTCTCGACTTTTATCTCTATTTCTCAGACCTCAAGACTCACTTCTTCCCATTTTCTCAACAACCAAGGCATTAGAATGTGAAGAGGACGATCCTTGTGTCTTCTTTCTCATCTCTTCATTCAAAATACTACTCTTGGCTAAATCCATGGTAATCGTATCATCTGGGGCAGAGTTAGACAAAGATGTTCGGAACGTCTCTCAGGAGTCCGGCAAAGTACCAAGTAATCATAGTGCTTGTATCTCATCATCAAACTTGATTCCCATCGTAGCTAACTGATTTATAATTCATTGAAAAGAATTTAAATGATCAGTCAAATGAGTACCATCATGATATCTCAGAGCCATCATCTGTTTTATCAAAAATAACTTATTATTCCCAGTCTTTCGAGCATATAATTGTTCGAGCTTATCCCATAAACTGCGTGCATGTGTTTCGTTAATAATATGGTTCAAAACATTACCATCTACCCACTGCCTGATATAACCACACACTTGACGATGAAATATAGACCATTTATCATCAGTTTATTCTCCGGTTTCTCCTCGGCAAATACGGGCAAATAAAAATCTTTCACATATAAAAGATCTTCTATCTTCCCTTTCCAAATATGATAATTCGAACCATTCAATGTAACCATTCTACTCGTATACGTTTCCATTGTTTAACACAAGGCAGAAAAATCAAGCAATAACTTGATGCTTTGATATCACTCTGATGGGAGAACGGTAACAATTCGAACAATATTGAATCAGCGCAGAGGAATAAAATAATCTTCCCTCTTGTGTAAACTTAATATGAATCGATATAATAGAGTAAAATAAATACCAAGCACGCGAATACAAGACGATTTTTTATGTGGAAAACCTTCTCGATGTGAGGAGATCAAAAACCACGGGACCGGAGTCCACCCGAAATTCTTCACTATCAACAAAATTGTTCTTCTCTAGCAAATACTAGAGGTACATAGCAGCAAAGACCTCAAGAACATAATTCTTGGCAATACACATAAACTTCACAAGAGATCAAGGATAAATCTGACAAAAAACGTAGGTTTTGATCAATCCACGAAAAACCCAATGTATGGAGTTTCAAACGAAAATCAAACCGTTCAAATTCGATAAAATTACGTCACGAACATGCTGACAAAATTTCAGCTCAATCGGACCACGAATCGATCTCCGACGCCAGCTTGATGTAAATCAGATATTGCCCCAAACCCCAGATTTTCTACTTTCTCTTTTTCTCTTGTAGTTTTCCTTTTTTTTTTTTTTTTTTTTTTTTTTTTTACGGCTACCTCTTTATATAGATAGTGAGAAACCTTATTTCCTCATATAACTTATTATATGGGCTCAAACCCTTTTTGGACTTGCAACTCATTGGGCCTCCTTCACATAGAAGTTAATCCAGCTAATAGATCAAGGGTTGCTTGCAGCCGACGAGGTTAGATCCAAGCTTAGTGGTGTTGGAATCGACGTCCTCAGCTCGAATCCGACCTCAATGGCATTAAATTTGACTCGAGCATCCTTGCCTCGGTCATCCTTCAATAATTGATGACAACTGGATCTTCTTCCTTGGCTTGAGTCAATCTTCTTCCTTGAATTGACTGTTGGTTCCTCAGCTCAAGTCTTCTTCTGAGGAAGATCAATAGATCGGGCTCGCTGGGTTGGCGGAACCTCCATTGAGGTCGAATGGTGTTGAATTTGACGTAAGCTTGAATCGGGTGAGAGCAACCCTCGCCCAACCCTCCCTAGGCATTGTTGTTGTCCGGCCATCATCTGAGACCGGCCACTTGAGAAAAGGAAAGAAACAAGGAAAAGAATAAAAAGATGAAAATCCTTGATCAGTTGAAAAGGTCAACTTCACGCTCTTATTTAAAGTCCGGTTCACTTCAAACAGGCCTTTATTAGAAATAAAATTCAATTTTGAATCATTATTTAAGAAAATAAGGGCACTTTAGACCCTTATTTAAGATTAAGAAATGATTATATTATGAGAATAACAGTCTATTCTAAACCACAAAAAATAAATAAAATTATTATACGCTCTACTTTTTGAAGAATTTGTAATTCACAATAAATTGTTATCCTTATAGTAGGTTAAAGATTGTTATAGTAACAAAGCCTTTTAAAATTTTCCCAATTAGTTATAAAAAAAGTTAAGATGGACAAAAAGAAAAAAAATTCAAATTCCATTCTAGATATGGATTCAGTATTCTTGCTAATTAAAGCTTTAATTGATTTCCTTCAAGTAATTTGATTTAGTCCAATGGAAAAATTACATTGAATAATTAAATTCACTTTGAGAAATGGAAATAACTTTTGTTAACATATAAGACGATCCATTATTTTTTCTCTTTTAATTATGCAGATTGTCAAACGGAATAAATTATACCTGTTACTTTGATATTACAAAAATAGATATTTGTCCCAAACATGCAATAAAAGTTTGAAGAGAAAACAAAGTGTACATTGCCATTCAGTTAGTAAAAACGATCATTTTATATTTCTCTTATTTTTATTTTTGTACTTTTTCAAATATAGATTTCATTATTATACATGAAAGATCAATTTTTTATTAATATTTTATGTTCTCGGGAAACTCAACATTATGACCTTTATTTATACCACGTCAACCTTAGACCTTCATAAAGTATGATATTCTTTTTCACAAAATTATAAAACAAGTTATACAAATCTCATTTTTTTCTCTTACATGACGCCTCGTATCAATGGATTACTAATGATTCAAAAATATGCACGATGGAAATGCCCGCGCTAGTATCAAATGAAGCCCCCCGTTTGCTCGATTCCTCCTCGCCATCAACTTACTACCCAGTCCCCAAATATTGCTTTAATTAGTCATTCATTGTAAATTTACTACAACAATTAAGAAGTCTTTGAACAAGACTTGCGAGGCAGACCTCGGGCACTCTAAGAGATAAAAAGGAAAAAAAAATCACCGCCAGGCAGTGTCAAAATGAGACCATTGTCTTTTGAATAATCCACTATCAGCAAGTGTCCGACAGCACGCGGTACTTTGGGCCTGAAAAAACAAAAAAAAAAATCCAGATAACAATTATAAGGCAAATATCAGCAGATACAATAACAATTATATCGGGATAACTTACAGAGCATAGCGAAGGCAAAGTAGAACAGAGACCGATTTCAATGACCTTGTTATCCAAGTTACACAGTGATGAAACAATGCTCGTCCCAAAGGTGAGACACCTTTTCCTTCAATTCTGGACTCAAATGCACAATAACCAAACTAGAGGGAAGTGCTGGCAACTCATGAAGCATGTCGCAGTGAAGTACATCAAGAGTCTCCAGCTTGGGAAGATCCTTGATTTCAGAAGGTAGGCTGGAAATAGATGAATTTCGCAATCTCAAGATCCTCAGATTTTTTAAATTCCTAATATCTCCAGGAATCTCTCCTTCTATATTCATACACGAGGAGGCATGTATTTCTTCAATGCTACGTAGATGCCAAATAAAACTAGGAAACTTGCTTATGAAGCAACGGTCCATCTTTAACACTCTCAACCTCTGCAAATTACCAAAGGAATCTGGCAATTCAAAAATGCCTGTTCCCGAAATATCCAGCTCCTCTAAAGGGCTTTGGCTAATGGACTCTGGAAGTTTTCGTATCCAATGACAATTCCTCAATGACAAGCGTCGGAGTTTTACCAGCTCTCCAACTCCATTGGGGAGACTCAATGACATGCAATTGGAGGCAGAAAGAGTTTCAAGTTCCTTTGAATCACTTCCCAAGGGAATAATACGCACAGAAGTCTCATCAATGAGGAGCTCTTTCAAAGCTTTCAAGGCACCCAATTCATCAGGCAACCTGTTGAGTTCAATGCAGGACTTCAAATTCAGGCGAAGCAATTTTTCGAGAAACCAGACCGAAGGATCCAAATGGACCAACTGAGAGCATTGCTCTAGAATCAGTATCTCCAAATTTGGAAAGCTAGAAAATGTAGGACTTATCAGTAAGTCAGTGCAACCAGTGAGATTTAAGACTTTCAATTGCTCCATCTGTAAAACGGGAGAGAAAAAATCATAAGGTTAACTGCCAGATAATTAATAGAATAAATGCATTAGAGCAGTAAATAGGAAACCACCTTGATTAACTTCCAACCTCCCCAGTCTTCGGTGACCTTGCTCCATGAAAGATCAAGAATGACCAGCTCCATCAGACTAAATTCTGTTGCTATGAAATCTGTCGAGCACACTTGCCAACGAAGCCACCTCAACTTTGGAAATACATTTGCAAAATTTCCAGTCATACTTGCATGGTCCAATTTCAGAAACCTTACTCTTGGCATGCCCTTGAAATCGGTTTCTGTAAATGTATGGGGATGAAGATTTTTCAAGTCAAAGCAAAGGGCTTCCACCTCTCCCATTCCCTATATTTGCCAAGAGTAACAAATCAATCCAAAGCTATAAAGCACAATGACAAAATTTTACTATGTGATAAGGACTAAGGTGGTTTCTTTTTTGAGCATGCAAAGAAGACCTATAGATGGCAAAATAACTGAAGAACTCAATAACAAATCACACCTCAAGCGTCAAGGCTTTCATTTTACAGAAGAAAACAAACCATTGAACCAATAGCTTTTACCTCTTTCCCATTGATTCCTTCCAGGTCTGTAACATGCATGTATTGTCTACTGAGCTTAGTTTCTCCTTGATCTATAGTTCTGCAGAGGTGCTTCAACAGTTTATGCATCCGCAGCATGTTGTCTTCTCCAATTTTTGCTAGGGGCATCAGAACTTGGTAAGAAGGCACAAGATCTAGATCAGGCCACATATATGATGCAATTTGGCTATCCACACCATTGGCAAACCATGCTATGTCCCGAAATATTTGTTTCTGCTTTTCATCTAATGCTTCATAACAGATTTTCAAAATCTCCCTACAATCCTTCAAATTCTCTCGAGAGTGTAGTTTTATCATGTCCTCCATCTTCCTCCAATCGTCTATTGTTTTTGCATGTAGAAGTGAACCGATAACTTCAATAAAAAATGGAACCTGCCCCGTGACTTTGACAATGCGCTTCCCAATTTCAGGATACCAAGGTATTGAAGCATGCTTGTGAAAAAGTTCAAGAGCTCGATCCTTATCCATCTTATTCACCTCATAGATATTAGCCCTTTCTGGAAAAACATATGTTTCTAGAATTCCACGATTTTCTGACGTAACAATTATCCGACTTCCAGGACCAAACCACTCAAGCTGGGTACCAACTAGACCATAAAGATGAGACAGATATTCCACATCATCTAGGACAATAAGAGCTTTTATGTTGCTGAATACATCCAGGAAAAACTTGATTCCTCCTTCAAAAGAAGCAACATCGCCATCTCGATTAAGAATATCACGTATCAACTTAGTTTGCAGAAACTGGATACCGCCATTAATTTGCGCTTTTTCACCAATCTCTGCAAGAAAGCTACAACTATCAAAACAAGAGGAGAGTCGGTTGTATATGGCCTTCGCAATAGTTGTCTTGCCGATTCCGTTAGTTCCATGGATTCCAACCATGCGTGGTTTACCCCCATCATCTTCTATTGCCAGTAACTTGATTACCTCCTTCACTCGATCATCAATACCAATTACCTGTTCAATTGTGGCAAATGAGGTCTGCAAACTTACCAACTCCTTAAGATCAAGAAGTGGTGGAATCGATTTTAAATTAGGACACTCCCAGATCCTAAGTGCAGAGAGATTAGGAAGTGATGAAAGGGCGTGAAGATTACTTTTGGTACACTTCACTATAGGTAGTGCACCAATTTCCAAATGCATGAGGCTAGTAAGCTCACCAAGTGGTGGGAGACTTTTGCATGCTGTGCAATGAAACAACCGTAGCTCAACCAACTTAGGCATGCGAGATATCCAGCTTGGAAACCCTGCGCCCCCATAGCCCCTTATTTCTAAGCTTCGAAGATTTAAGCTTGGCTGCAGCTCTTCGAGTAGAACTTCATCGCTTTCTTTTCCAGCAAACTGTAATACAAGTGATACTAACTTAGGCATGCGAGATATCCAGCTTGGAAACCCTGCGCCCCCATAGCCCCTTATTTCTAAGCTTCGAAGATTTAAGCTTGGCTGCAGCTCTTCGAGTAGAACTTCATCGCTTTCTTTTCCAGCAAACTGTAATACAAGTGATACTAAGGAATCCTTCTTCTTCAAGTTCGCAGCATTTGATTCTGCTGCCGCATCTGCTATTTCTCCCTTAACTTCTATTCTTATGCTTCCTCTCAAATTGCTTAACCTATTCAACTCCCCCAGCCCACCGCAATTCTTTGAACAAGAATCATCCCCGGGCAGAAAAAAATCTGTTAGAGTGTGCAAAAGAGTCAACTGGCCCAACCCTTGTGGCATATGAGATAGGGCATTACAATCGCTTATCTCAAGTTGCCTTAGGTTGACCAATTTTCTAAAATCATTAGGCAATTCTATTAGCTTGTTACACTTATTGAGTTTAAGTACTTGCAAGGTTTGCAATCTTGTCATAAAATTAGGAAGCCTTACGATTCCTTCATTTTCAGAGAGATCTAGAAATGCCAGGTGCTTCAACTCACAAATGGAATCTGGCAACTTCTCAATGCCACTATCATGCCAATCCAAGACACGCAATAACTTGAACTTAGAAAGGAATTTGTGAAGAGTTTCTTCATCCATTTGAGTTCCGCATCTCCCACTTTTTGGTTGATCTGTTTTGATGAATGTCCTGAGACCTTTCACTAGATAAGGTGGAAGTTCCCATGATAAATCTAAAGTTGAATCCCATGATAGATGGCGAGTTCCTTCATAAATTGACCACATTTTCTCATGAGTTGCTTGACAATACTCGCCTTTAGTAATGTGGCGTGCTAGGTGATATACTGAATCATGCATCTTACAAGACGTCACATTTCCAAGTTCATCTTTAGTGCAGTCTTGAAAGAAATTCCTCCAAAGTAGATCCATGAAATACTCATGAGCAATATCTTCCATATCCTGATTGATGTTGTCTATGGGCTGGACAAATCCTTCTGCTATCCAGAGACTCATCAACATTTGCTTATCAATCACCCAGTCTTCAGGAAACAATAAACAGAAGGCAAAGCACTGTTTTAGATGGCATGGGAGATAAATATAACAAGACCCAAGCATTGAAATTGAGCCTGCAGAAACTTCTAAGATCTCGTTCTGAATTTTAGACCACTCAGCTTCAGTTTTCTTGAAGAATAATAGACGTCCGATCATTCGTATTGCCAAAGGGATTCCATTACACCTTTTGACTATCTGCCTCCAGATATCTACCTTAATTGGATTTCTAATCTCTTCTTCTTCCAGGCCAGCCATTTTCATCAATAAATCAACAGATGACTCTGCTCGAAGGGCCTCGAGACAGTAAGATGGGGATGTACTAAAAAATTCCGCAACTTTCTGAAAGGATGTAGTTATTAGAATCTTGCTTCCTTGGGCACCTCCCATCAATAAACTTTTCAAACTCCGCCATCGTTCAGGATCCACAGGCTGCATATTGTCAATAACTAGGAGATATCTTCGCAATTGCTCCTCGTCATCTGCTCTCTCTGTTGTCTCTCTTCCTCTGATTTTCTGCACTTCCCTTTCGATACTATGGAAGCCGCCGAAACCCACACATACCCATATCCTTAAATCAAAATGCTTCTTGACCATGTCATCTTCGTACACACATCGAGCGAGAGCTGTCTTTCCAACCCCATCGTCACCCCATATTGAAAGGACGGAAATTTGTTCATCAGTGTCGGATTCTAACAAGAACGTCATAATTGCGCTTTTATCATCCTCTCTCCCTATAATCTCCTCATCGTACACAAAGGAGTCCAACCGCTCTCTTCTCTCTACACGCACATCCTCCGCGCACTCTCGCAAGCCCAAATCCCTCCCTTCAGCAGCGATGGCTTCTAATCTCTCCCTGATTTTCTTCGCACGGGCGCTCATCTCCAGCCTTAAATCAGGTTTTTCAGAAGGCGAAGAGGAGGAGGGAATTACCTGCTTCAACTTCTCATCTTTGCTCGGCGATTCTCGTAATTGCATGACTTCCAGGTTCCATTCTTCAAGTAAGTCCTCCGCATCATAGAAAGCCTTTTTGAGACCGGGAAGCCATCGTTCGATGAGCCAGGGACCGCTGAGGCTCCGCTTTTCCGCGTCGGGCAATATACTTTGGAGAAAGGAAACGGTTTTCTTCAGCTTGGAAAATTCGCCGCCAGCGCCCCATAATTTTGCACCTTCTGGGAAATCATCCAGAAGTTTAGCTACTCTCAAGATGAGTGCTTCCGCCATGGCTCTTCGGGGGTGAAGGGGGTCCTGCGCCTCCTGTTTTTTCTTTCGGGAGGATGTTCTGCCGATGCCGAGTCGCGACTTGTTTGGTCTCCTCCCGTTCTATGCACAGCCAATCAGTATCGAAAAGACGAAAAGACCCTCAATTGCCAATAGGGGGATTAATAAAATCGTGCTTTTGGGCCACCATTTCCCATACTCTCTCTATAACGTTAAAGACTTTTGAAAATGGGATATGTTCGCAATTTGTCAGAAAAGTGCGAGTTGCAATTATTCATTTCATTAACCGCCCGGCTTGATTGATAGAAAATATAAATGTGACTTTTTAAAATATTTTCTCTTTCTCATGTGATGATGACGTGATAAAAATGATATTGTTTTGATCAAACTGATTTTAATATAAATTTATTTCAATTAAATAATAAAGAAAAGAAGGAGATAATAATTGAAAATTTTTAAAAAGGAAAAAAATTGTACTAAAAATCATATTTGGACCAAAATAATATCTTTTTAACCTTATGTTTTGTGTTTTAGTTTCGTCATCGTCACGTAAAAGAAAAAAATATTAAAAAAGGCACGTCTGCATTTTCTATTAGCCAAGTTAGACGCAATCAACAGAAGGATTCGATTGCACTATTCTAATAAGTTTTAAGACTTGATTATATTTTTTATAGATTTTAAAACTCAAGTATACTTTCTGACAAATTTTATGACTTTTAGTGCATATATCCCTTTGAAAATCTATCATCGTCATGAGCGAATGTAATGGTGCAAAGTCTAATATTGTTAATAATTTTGAGAGATATCTAATGTGGAAAGAATAATGCTACTTAAAGTCCACCAGAAAGACAAAGGATGAAGAGTTTAGGAACCACTCAATGTTTAAACTCTTCCAAAAGATGACACATTAGGATTTGTTAAGACATATCAACATTGAAAATATACCGAAAGAGAAGATAAATAAGGATTAGTTAGGCAATGAGGAAACATTGAGGGCGCAAGATAACAACCATTTACTGTTCCAAAAATAGTTTCGGAACGTAAATAAATTTTTCTATTTCTATTTTTAGAAGAGTTTAAACAAAAATAACCGTTTGATAACGACACGAAATTTCTACTTTAAAAATAGAAATTCGTTTGATAACGACACGAAATTTCTTCCTTTCGGACGGCGGCGGCGGCCGACGCGACCTTTAATATAAAAAAATAAAAATAAAAATGATTTAGTAACAAAAAAATAATAAATAAAATAAAATAAAATAAATCATAAAAAATAAAATAAAAATATCATTTTATTTTAAAATAAAAATATAAAAATAAATTTATTTTATTTTACAAATAAATTTATTTTAAAATGAATGAAAATAAAAAATAAAAATAATTTTATTTGGCAAAACACTCAAGGCAAATAAACATGATTTATTTTTATTTATCATAAATAAATTATTTTCAATAAATTTATTTTTAATAAACTAAAAATAAAATGATAAATAAAAATAATTTATTTATTTTAATAAATTTATTTTTATTTTTAAATGAATAAAATGAATATATTTATTTTTATTTATTTTTATTTTTAATAAAATGAGGAGAGGCGGAGGAAGAGGAGGAGGCAAAGACATAGAGGAGATGAGGGAGGACTCACCGAAATTAGGGTTTAGTGAGAGAAATTATTTCGATTTCTCTTCCGAAATCGAAGTAGAAAATTTTAGGCTTCCGATTTCTCTTCCAAACCTATTTTACGGAATGAAATCTATTCCGGAAATAAAAAAAACCGAATAGGTTTATCACGGATTTCTCTTCCGAAACAGTGCGGAACAGAAAAACTATTTCGAACAGAAATTTTGGGTTGTCATACACTCCCTGAGTCTACCACAATGAAAATGTGGACCAAGATAAGCTAGAAAATTTATAGAGAAAAGAAACGAATGCACGGCTTCATACTCTTTCCTAAATTCTAATACAATGTATTACAACATTGAAGCTTACTAAGGGTGCGCATGATAAAATTTACGGAATAGAAATTGATTTCTAGCAGAAATTGATTTCTCAATTTCTATTTTAGAAACGAGAAGCTAAAAATTTTAACTTCGATTTCTTCTTCAAATCTATTTCTAAATAGAAATGCTTTTCGAAATAGAGAATCAAATTACGTTACCAAACGGTTTACTTTTTGAGCCTCGTTAGGGAGCAGAGAAATAGAGAAATCAAGAAACAGAAATTTTATCATGCGCAGCCTAAAACAATTCTTTTATGCTGAACAAATTCGTGGCATCGAATGGGGCAAGTACAAAATCTAATTGGAAGCAACACAGTAGATGGTGCAATAAAGGTATTGCTTACAAGCACAATGATCAACCCCTTGAAATTTAGTGTCCTATGTTTTATTTTTTGAGGCAATCCCTCAAAAAGGAGCTTGTTGTTATATATTATTATTGACATTGCTACTTTTTGTACCTCTCACGCACTAGACAATATATTAAGAGATCAAAATTGATGGTTGACAACTTGTTGATAAGATACACGGAAAAGTATTTCTCAATGCTACTCTTACATTGCCTTTCTCCCACTTTCCACTATCCTTTTTCGAACTTTCTTTCTCTTACTTTTTTAATTTGATTTAACATTATTAGTCTATAAGTTGGCTAAAACTTAATTTTATGGAAAATTTTAAATAAGGGCATAAAGTGCCCTCATTTTCTTAAATAAATGTATAAAGTAGATATTGTGTCAAATAAATGGTCAAAAGTAGCTATAGTAATTTCAAATAAAGGGTCTAAACTTGCAAATCACCGCCAACTAGTTAAATATTATTGTTGGTTAAGGATATTTTTGACAAAAGACAATTCAAATTTTAAATTATATTTTCTTTTCATTTTTTTTTCCTTTCTAGCTTGTGTCGATGAGGGTCCGGCAACACTCACCATTTGTTGGTGAAGGCCGAGATCCTTGCTAAATCATTTGAAGGGCAACCCTCACCTAGCCCTCTCCATTGGTTAGTCATCGCTTGAGACTAACCACGGCGAAGAAAAAAGAGAGTACCAAAAAAAAGAAAAAAGAATGAAAAAATTCAAAAATGGTACAAGGATGAAAATGCCCCTACCAACTAGAGTTAAGCCATTTTTTAAACTGGTATAAGTACTTCAAGCCCTTATTTGAAACAAAATCAACTTCATACCTTTATTGGAAAAAATAAAGACTCTTATTGGAGAAAATGAAGGTACTTTGAGGCCTTTATTTAGAACAATGTCTACTTTAGGCCCCTATTTTAGAAAATGACTTCAAAACTTTATTTAGAATTTTTTTTCCATAATTTATGTACTTGACAAAATATAATCGACATACCAAAATACACTATATTATTGTTTCGCTAGAATTTAAATCGTGACAAAATATTTTTCACCAAAAATTGTTTTTAGGTTTTATCAAGAAGAGACAGTTTTTGTGATGATTTTGGACATGAGTCTGATCAATGAAGCACGAGAAACAAATATGCTTCAATGGAATTTAATAAACGATGAAGTGCAATGATTTAAATTTAAAATAAAGTGCAATGACAAAAAGATATTGGCCAAAATTTAATTGGCAATGAAATAGTTGGAAAGTATAGTAAAGGTACATGAATTGAAAATTAATAGGTTTATGTCATAATTGTTTGGGGGGTTTACAAAAATTTGATGTGACTATTGAAAACTTACAATCAATGGTTACAAACGGTTATTTAATTTTAGAAAAAAAAAAAAGCTTCCCAATCCAATCTTCAAAACAAGTAACTTCTTAATCAAACCTAAGGTTACAATAAGTTACATTATTTGCAATTTGTTATTATCTAGTAATACAAGAGTTTCCCTATGTGAAAATATTGCTACTTGGCAATTACGCTTCCATGTCAATAACTTTATCCTAGATAACTAATGTTTGCCATTGATAACTTCATTAGTTGTCGTTGCTCTTCAAGTTGTCGACTATTCTTTCATCGATGACTTCTACTATTCACCAAATTGCTATTATTGACTAAATTTATCACTTGTCGATCATAACTAAAAGTTGGCCATTTTTTGGTGTTAATTTTCATTCCTTTAAAAGAATTGAATGATTTGTCAATCATTTGATTCTTTTAAATAAGATTCATTCATGCCCCCTCAAAATTCAACTTTTCCTTGTCAAATTTTATCTTAGTTAGATTCATGATCTTACTCATATATTTCTATTAAAGCCATGTTTTGTAGAAAGTCTTCATGTCGCCCTCTATCTCTATCTTTAAGTGGTCACTCATATTTAGATACCCTCACTGCCAATTAAAGAAATCGGCAAAATATTGACTTTTGAATTTTTCTTTAAGATAGATTTTAGCCCATTGAAGGCCAAACTCATGAACTCTTTTTCTGAAGAATAAAGTAAGGCATCTATTTTTAGCTTTCTTAAATTGAACAAATTGATCAACCAACACATTATTGTACTTATAGAGTCTAGCCAAATCAGCAATCGATACATCAGGTTTCCTTCTCTAAAATTAGAATGGATTTTTCTTTCTATCTCTGCCTAATTATACACTAAATTAGGTGGTGAATTAATGTAGTAGGTAAAGCAATTTTCAAAAAAGACAAAGGAAATAACATAAGTCTTAAAAACTTGTTTGTCCCTAGTTCCTAGTACCCAACTATAAATTGACCAATATGTTCAATGATCAATTGGTCATCTTGGCTAGTGAAAACAACAAAATTAAAAGTTTTGAATTCTCTTGAGTAAGATATAGTGTCAACCCAATTAAGATGTGGCTTCCTATAAACTGGCCTAACCATCCCTCTGTTGGCACCTAATTACTATAATACGAGTTCAGCCAATTAATTAGGATTTCAAGTTGATAAACTTGCCTCTCCTACCCCTAATGTTCAGGATGGATAGGTCAATAGACTTGACCTTCCTCCCCTGAGGATTGGGATTCAAATCTTAATTATCAATGTTATAATTTACTAGCAAGTTAGGGCTATAAGGTGCATTTTCTACATTAAGAAGCAAAAGTACACCAAATGGCCTTACATTATCCACACTTGGAATCGGTCCTGGACCCAAACATATCCATTTTCGGAAAAAGTCCCACTTGTGGAACATTTTGATTTGTCGTGTTATTATTATCATCGATAGATTGAGTATTCTTATTAACCAAATTAACTTGATTGGGATTTTCATACTTTATAAAATTCTTGTTGGTGATGGGATCCAGAAAATTACCAAAAAATAAACCTTATTGTAATTATATCAATTTAGTTCCATTTTTTTTTTTCACTTCAATCCTAAACCTTTAAAGATTGTGCCAATTTAATCCATTTCGCAAATTTTGGTCGTCCAATGCTAAAGATCGACAAATGCTGATGTAACAATTTTTTAATAATATTTTTTTTTTATTAATTTTTTTATTATTTTGTTTTGTTTTTTTTTTTTTTTTGTTTTTTCTTTTCTTCCTACTTTTCTTCTTATTTTCCCCATAGTGGCTAGCTATTGCAAGGGTCCCAGCTCTCACCTAGCCTCACCCAAATCTAGGCGAGGCTGGCTTTGCCATGCCCTCGCTTGTTGCGGGTGAAAGGGGCCTCACCCACAACCGGCGAGGCCATGATTGCCTTCTCCTGCGACCTCCTAGCCTTCGTGAGGCATGGTCACCTTAGATCAAGGTCAAAGTGTTGTGGTGAGACTCAATCGGGCTTGATGGCCATTGGTAGAGAGAGTGCGCCTAACATAGAGGGGGAGGACCATGAGGCACCTTATGAAGGCCAAGGGCCCGAGCAAAGGTGGCCATGGCCTCTTTAGCTATGGGCAAGACCATTTTCGCTTGCAGCCAATGAGGCCATGGCAAGATTGCCCTCACTTAGATTTGGGTGAGGCCTAGCAAGGGCTTCGATGGCCACTATGGAGGAAAAGAAGAAGAAAGTAGGAAGAAAAGAAAAAAATAAAAAATAAAAAAGATTAATAAAAAATAAAAAAAAATATTATTAATAAATAACCATGTCAGCGTTGCCCGAACGGTTAACGTTGATCGACATCCACTTTAGTACCGACTGGCCAAAATTAGTCAGATTGACTAAATTGGCATAATTACAAAAACTTTAGGATTGAATTGGTAAAAAAAAAAAGAACTAACTGAATTAGCACAATTAAAATTAATTTAGGACTTTTTTGGCAATTTTCCTGATAGGATTACTTAGCCTAATTTATTTCCAAAATTTAATTAATCAAAAGTTTGAAGAACATACCCGGAAACTATCATATTTAGTTGGATCAATATGGACTAATTCAATGTCCCGACCTTACAGATGACATTATTGATTGCATTGACAACCATCGATCTGATCACATATGATATATGTCTCACTATGTGATTCATCATCTCATTCTACTATTCTCGAATAGCCACTTCATGGTAGTGGAGTTTGGTGCTAACTCTGTTGCCTTTTCCTCCATAAGGTGCCATAGGATTTTGACATTACCCACTTGGCTTGGCTTCACTATTGCTAGAGTGGCTTACGTATGGACTAGACAACCTTATCACTAGGATTGTTACTTGAAGCATTACTAGACTCTGAATGATTCCTTGCTCTCGGCATTGTAAATCCTATCTTGAAGCATGATTAGACTCTCAATGATTCCTTGCTCTCAGCATTGTCAATCCTATAGCCTAACTTGCCAGTATTCATAATTGCTCCATCAAAGTATGGTGGCTTGCTTAGAGCTTATGAATCACATACACAAAACTCACCAAAGTCAGCCATAGATAAATTTCTTTATGCACATAAAAAAAAAAAAAATACACTCCAAATGACAAGCACCAAAACTTTGATACCAATTGTTAGGGCTAACTAAGCAACATAGAGGGAGTGAAATAGCTTCTTTTTTTTTTTTTTTTTTAACAAAATTTGAAGATCAAGTGGAATTTAACAATCAATACTTGGAAATTAGGAGAAGCAAATAATAATGAGATCTGGTGAAGTTGATGTGCAATGAGACAGATAGAAGCTATTTAGAAAATGGTACATAGTAATATATTGTGGTTCAGCTTTGTCATCAAGTTTACATCCACTCTCAAAACTAACAACCACAACTTGGGTTGGAATGCACTACTAATCACCAATATAAGATACAATCAACAAGCAATGATCCAATCAGATGATAGATTACATTATTAGGACTCAAGTGCCACTATCACACTTGTACTTCTAATCTTCTCACGATTACAATGCAACAAGAACACCACAATGGAAACCTCAACACTATTTGATGAGAATATAGCAATGAAGACTTTCAGCTTGTTCTATATTTTTTGTCCAACGCCTTTTGGCTTAAATGATTTTCTCTTATATAGACATCTTCAACTTTTCCATTGGATATGGTCCCAAGAAGCAAAGAGCCATTAGGATTCTTTGCAAGCTGCTATTCTAAAGCTAGACTTTGCAAGCTACTTGTTTTGAAGCTAAACTGCCCATACAATCTTTTCTTTAAACATTAGCAAGGTTTCCTGATATAGGTTATGATGTTGTTGTTGTCACATCGCCGGTTACCATTGCAATTCTCACAAAAGCTGTTTCCAATTCTGTGACGAATAATGATTCTTCTACTACGCTATTCTGGTTGCCAACAGTTATATTTTCATCCTCAATGATCATCCTTGAACGAACGTTACTCCAGCATCGTCAGTGACTTGATATTCTCAAATTTGATACTCAATATCATCATGAGCAGATTATCACCAGTCAATTGATGCTACTTCCGGAGAGGCCGTATAAGAGTGACTTGCAATATCTTTTCCAATGAAGTTACTAAGCAAATTAGCCGGCAGAGATCACATGATGAGAAGCTAATGATCATGGATTCACAAAACTCTTATGAACACAACGTCATAGTTAATTTGTCCATATCTCATCAAGATCTCCATCATCCTGGCTAGTTCAACCTAAGCTTTATAGAAATCATGGATATCACCGCAGTCCTTTAGAAATCATCAGGAACATCCGCACTAATGATAGTAGATATTATACTAAAGATACTTTTGGGATACTTTTGGAATCATCAAAATTCCTAGGAATGTTTTTCCAACACCCTTGGGTCGATCATTAGGGTGATTAGTTTTAGGGTAGGCATGTTCAAATCTAGAACCTAGAACATATCTTGTCGGGACTAGTTCCTATTTTTTGGAATGTGAAACCTACCTTGTAGACCATAAAATCGACCTAGTCACCCAAGTCCGATTCTACTACCTAAGGACCAGCCAATTATTTCTTTTTTCTTTTTTATGTTCATTTCTTTTATTCTTGAAAGACAAAACTTTACTAGAACGTTCTTTAATTTACAATCAAGACAAATATCAATTACATCAAAATAGTAGAGCAACAAAACAACAAGAAGTATGGTGCCAAGAGAACAAAAATATAAAGCAATTGGGAAGTGTCCAACTCATCCCTTAGTCACGCAAAATGGAAGTTAAACCAAAAACAAAAATTTTCATCTGCCAAGAGCGACAATCCATAAAAGATGAAAAATATATGACATCTTTAGTTACATTATTGTGGAGTGTTAAAAAACATCAATGACTTGAAAATTGAATTCTTGAAACAGGTGGAGATCAAACAAGGCATGTCCTGAAAAGTTTGCCTAATGTGTTGGCATTCACCAAGTTGGAGACAGATTGGATGTTAAAAGCTGCAAAGCATGCCATTCAACTGAGGAAGCAATTGTGACTCTTGGTATTGTAGGACAAATAAGCATCATCTTGAAATTACAAGTTCCATTAAGCGAGTATGAATGGTGTACAAGTTAGGGGTGAGTGGTTCCAAGGCGAGTAGGTTCTAGACCTAGAACCCGGAACCTTCCCTATTTGGATTAGTTTTCAATTTTTCAAACTTGGAATTTACCCTATACACCCTGAAATTGGACCAAAATTAGCCATGTAGGGTCCATCCGATATGGTTCTAGAGTCTACCCTAACATGGTGCTCACCCTTAGGGTTCATGGACTAGCATTTTGTAGTGATTACATGACCAATGTTTAATTAGAGCTGTTAGATCATATTTTCTCTCAATAGACAGAGAAAAAAAATGTTGATGATCCAATAAATAAAAGATGCAAGAGCATGATGCCATGAAAAAGGCAGAACTAGATTTTATGGACCAGTTCGATCAAATTGAATCTCTTGAATATTATAATCCTCCAGTTCAATTAGCATGTGAAATCTTTTATAATGGTCATCAAACTATTGAACATTATATCATAATATTTTAGACTTTATATTCATTTTGTGCAGAACACTAAGGATTTGCCAGATAAGTTGCTGGGAATAATCCAATATTTAGGTCTCGAATTCAAGTTTTAGCCTGCTTCTTGGAGATTTGATAATCAAGGTTGGGTCAGTGTGTGTCTTTTAGTCATTTTGATCTATGACGCAACTCAGTGACAATCAGGTTGGGTCAGTTCGCGCAAGCTAACACGACCAATCAATACAAAAATACCCTCATTTTAACACTTTTCGAGTCCTCTGGAGCACCAGCTCCTACCTTCTCTCTCTATTACATTAATGATATCATATATTTTAACTGTAACCCGTGAACGAGAAGGACCAAGTGGATCTATAAAAAACAAAACCCGCGATCCACTCGGCACATGGACCAAGTGGATCTGTGTGCCACGCATGGACACTAGTGCTCAGCTTTTTAGGTCAAATAAGCCGAGGTGCGTAAGTTTGAATGATCATTATCTAGGTGGAAATGCACATGCACCCCACGGCAATCGAAAACATCCAAGTCAGCATCGGCTGCCTTTCGCTGTCTTTACACAAACGCAAAGCATCTTTCCCACGACTCCCGACTTTTCCCTATATAATAGTTATTCGTCAAAACCGAATGTTACCTCCTCCAGGTATGTCACGAAGAAAATTAAACAAATAGAAGATAAAGTGATTCCCGGTAAATCGAAAGCTACCGCAAACTCATTCTTGAATGATATACGAGATCATTCCTTTAATCTTTAGAAGTAATATGCCAAGTCTTGCAATACTTGCTTCTGAAAAATGGGAATGAAGAATCAGATAAATTCTTCAGGTTGTTGTACTGATTTCTCATCCTCAAATCCATCCTTCTCATTAAGAAAAAAATTGCTTATTTTGTGAAATTAAAAGGGATTACCTATATTGTCTTGTCAATTTATGATTGATTCCTAGTCCAGTTCAATCTAATCTCACCTAGAATCGGGAGTCATATAAATAATCGGTTCCCAATTTTGGGACCAAATCAAACCGGACCGATCTAATGAAACCGGTCATTTAGCCAATGGAACAAAAAAAAAAAATTAAAAAAAATAATACTAGAGTTGTTATCATTTTAAGGTTTATTACTATTTTTAAGAAATAAAAAAAAAAAAAAAAAAAAAGAGTCAGTCCAATTCTCCTTGGAAACAGGAATCGGACCAAACCAGGCTAGTTTGGTATAGGTGGTTCCTAGTTTGGTCGATTTGATATGTTACCTCTATTGTCGAGAGAAAGAAAAATATGTCAAATTTGAAATGAAAAAAGAAAAAAAAAAAGAAAAAGGTATACGGTAGTATTTTTTTTTTTATACGGTAGTACTTGGCGGATTGTTTAGAGGGGGGAGAGAGAGAGGGGATCGCCATGAATGGTAGCTGCCATGAACAGCTAGCCACGAGGCGGTCCTTAATCGGTTTGATAGTCTCCTTTCTCTCTCCAAGTGCACTCGCGCATCCATTTGTATGAAATCTAAGAACTAAGGCCGATAATCATCGCATGATTGTTATTGTCACTCTTAGCAAGTTCTTTTGGGCAGTGATACGTGATGATTACAGGCAATGCTCGATTCCGGACACTGTCCATGACCTATTTTTATTTAATTTGTGAACTTTTCATTAGTGTTCTACTTTTAATCCTACCTTTTCCTAGAGGATGCCAAATCTAATTCAATAGTATATATGTGCGTTGCAGGGAAGTGAATACTTTTATTTGTGCAGAATTGGAATATATATTTCAGCATTTATTATTTATTAAACAAGATAGAAGGGGTTTCTTCATTAATTTTATTTTTATCAATGTAAAGTATAGGGACTTGATAATAGGTTGAGAATTCCTACTTATCATTATTGGATGCAAAGGATATTTTATATGATCAACTAAATTATTGTAATATTAAAAGAAAATACTAAAAAACTCAGGGAAATACTTAATATGAACACTTACAAAAATATGTTAGAATTTTTTATAATTGCTAATTTGCAATAATAAAGCTCATTAAAAATCTTTTTTAAAGAAATTCATGATATCGAATGAGCAAGTACAAATGGGAATTGGAAGCAAACTCAAAGCGTAGTTGGAAAACGTGCTAGTCTCTCTGTCTACTTTCTAGATCTGATGTGGTTGAATTGAACAGCTGGACCTACACGAATGCCGGAAATTGACAGAAGTTGCCGGAAACAAAAAAATGGGAGTTAATTCATCGAACGGAACAGTGTCACGTGGGGGTGGGTTTAAAGTTTGCTTGCATGTGCTTGCCAATATAATAATAGAATGGTCAATTTTGACCCCTAAAAAAAAAATGTTCAATCCCTTACCATTTTGAGTCGTACATAGTTCTTTTAGAGCCAATCCTTAAGAACTTCTTGTTATATATTTTTGTAGATATTTTTATTCAGTACCTATCATGCGCTAGTTAATATCTTAATTAGATTAAAATTGGCAGTTGACAACTTGTTGATCAAATACAAGGAAAAGTTGTTTATAGGGGTAAGCATGATTCGGATTGGGCAACAACCCACATAGTTTTGATTTCAAATTTTTGGGACTAGTTATCAATTCTATTGAGCCTAGGACCGAGAACCAAAGTGACCCTATGCGTCTAATCCAATTATAAGATCAACTTTGAACCAATCAATTATTTTTTTATTTCATTTTTTGTACTCTTTGAAAGCACAAATGCGACCTATCAATCGATAATGCGATATTGAATAACCAAACTATGAATATTGATATATATCAAACAAAAATATAATGTTCTCAAAAAAGAAATAAAAGATAATGTAATAATAAAAATATTCATTTGTGACACGAGCTAAGAGTGGGAAGCGATTTCTCCAACTAAGTCATGCTCATGAGGCGAGTAAGGAGAGGCCGGCAGTGAGCGACAAGGCCCAGGCGAGCGAACAGAGTAAGGCAAGTGAAAATAGTTTCTATTTATCTTTTGGTCAAATTAAGGCTATGTTTATACTTTCTAATTTACACGACAGAACCATAAGAAAGACTAGAGGCAAATGCTCTAGAGTTTAGAATAGACAAAAATCTATTATATAATATATGACATACATAATATATGGGATGGTTCGAGTTGGATTGTCTAAAGTCTTAAGACCAAGGATCCACTCACACAGTATAGGGTCTCAGGGTCTTAAGACCAAAAGTCAATCCAGTCTCCTTCATAATTGGACTAGATCCGATCGGGTTAGATCAGTCTAGGTCGGATCGTCACCCTTAGTTGTTTCTGGTGCTACTCTCGTGTTCACCTTCTCTCATTGCCCACTAACTTTTTAAAACTTTTTCTTTTACTTTTTTATGTAACATTTCAGTATTGTTCTATGAATTTTCTAGAACTATAAATTGATGTACTCTACAATATATACTAGACATACGCAAATACTATATAAGAGGGAGACTTGACTTTTGCTGAGTACTTGTTTTGGTCATCTTTTATGAGCTGTCCCTTTTGATTTTGTTGAGTGGTTTGTCCGCTCCCGTGTCCTTTTCACGGTCATTTCTACTCCTTCGTTGAGTGCTCGTTCCTTTATCTCGCATTCCCCTCCCATGTCCTTTCCCGATCGTTTCGATTCCTATCTTTTTTCCACGACAACTACACATGTCCCGTCTCTGACAAGGCAGCATCCAATGCTAGACTCGCGTCACGTAATCCCTCTTTCTACTCCATCTTTCAAACTTTTTCTTTTCCACAATAATTGAACCTTTGTCGCAGACGTCTTCCAAACTTTTGACGGGATAAGACAGTGAATTTCTTTCAAGAACAGTAAGTTATCAGCCCCGAACACTCTTTAATACAAAAATCGGTATGTACATATAATGCAGGAGTTTACAAGTGAGCACGACTCAATCTTCCCGCCATTCCCGAAAGCACGTCTTCAAAGCGCACTCATGGGCCAACTCGTCGGATGTAGGGTTGTCTTTGGATTCATCGTGTGGTACTAAAAATGTGCGGAAGCCCAACTTCTGAACAAAATATAATTTAAGGTCCGTTCCCTCCGCGAAAAAATTTAGATAAAATTACGTCTGATAGATGAGGTACAATATATTAATTACCTTTTCACTATGTTGACTGTTTGTCCTCCCATCCGCTAAATTTAATTTAAATTTATAATATAGAAAAGGTAAGATTCGGGATCTCTAATTAAGTACTTAATTGAACGATCGGAATCCTCCCATCCTTTTTTGACTTGCAAGTTTTCATTTTGTTGACTGTCCTCTCCTATGTCTTTTTCACCGTCCCTCCCATTGCACTGTTGAGCGCTTGTCCCTTTTTTCCCATTCCCCTCTCACGTCTTTTCGCAATTATTTCAATTCCTTTATCTTTTTGGACTAGCATAACACATGTTGCGTCTTTCACAAGGCGGAATCCAATGCTGCATTCACATTACCTGCTCCGCTTTCTACTCTATCTTTGATTTTTGTTTTTTTACTTTTTATGTAATTTTGGTTTTTTCGTGAAATTATTCAAAACTAAAAACTTTATGTAATTGACAATAGATAATTGACACATCAAAATACAGTACATTACAAACAAAATATGATAGATCATAATTTGACCTTGACATAAAATAAGAGATATCTACTTTTTGCAACATATGTAGACTTGCACTTACTTTAACTTTTATCCCATGTGCCCCTGTTGTTAATTTAACATGGTGTATTCCATGATGACTGGATTCCTATTTTAATTCGACATTTTTAAGTCATGTGTACCTCTAAACTTATTTCAGGATAATATGACAAATTTTTTCATGAACATTAGGTTATTGGCTAGGTACATTTAATACATAGATTATAAATTTAAATAAGTAGAGTCTTGGACTTCTTTAACTATATCTCATATATTAGAAAATCCTTGTTCAAAAGATTAAAGAAAATTACTGCTCAATATATATGCACTCATCTCACCAATAGAGATGTCAAGTATATTTGTGATAAGTTATTACGAAATACCAAGTATTTTTTGGCCAAAAAAAAAAAAAATTCATTGCATATATGTAATTGGTACCTTGCCTTCACTACCTGAGTCAACAAGGTGCACTACTGAATACAAAAATTGGTACGTACATAATGTAGTAGATTTCAAGTGAGCACTACTCAATCTGTTGGCCATTCACAAAAACGCAATTTTAAACCTCGCTCATGGGCCAACTTGTCGGATGTAGGATTGTCTTTAGGTTCATCATCTGGTACTAAAATATGTGGAAGCCCAACCTCTAAACAAAGCGCAATCTAAGTCCGATACTTCTTATCTCATGAAATGTAGTCCTAAACCTTCTCAAGTAAATGTAATATGATCTCTCATCTTCGATTTGCCAACTCTCCCTACGTGGCTCCCTATTCCTGCGACCGACACTTTGTTTGTTGATGAAATATGAGCCACAAAAAGAGGTACCTACTTCATTTTTACCTCCTATTTTGTTTTCCCAAATAGAAGACAGATTTTCCTCTGGGTCATTGTGACCCTTCAAACTTCTTTTCGCTTTCGTTAATCCGAATGCACTCCGGGTCAATGTTGAAAGTCGTTTCTAGGGAGAAGTTTGGTGCTCTATGCATCTTTAGAGAAGTGTCTAGGATGACAAAATAAAGAGGTTTCGAACTTGACTATACATCCTGCCCAGAAAGAAGATGTCTAGCACCTCGGCCTCCAGCCAGAGAGCCTCCACTAAGCATGTTCGCGCGAAGTTTGTCATGTGATTGGGCCAACAACCCATCCACATGGCACCTGACAAATTGTCATTGAAAGCCCAGATCGTCTAAGCTTAAATTTGTTTTTGAAACCCACATTTTAAGGTTCTTCGGGGCCAAGGCTGGACGGGTAATAGTCTTCAGAGAGGTTACGATCGTAGAAATCAGCCATATTTAATTTTGGTTAAATTTATAAGTAACCTAAAAAGGTTAGGTGTAGCCCAAAACATCCCAAATGAGCCCACATGTCCCGTAAACAACCTTAAATCATGATGAGAACTCTCAGTTCCATCGATTCTTCCGAAGAAACCGCAACTTCTTTATAAGGGAAAAAAATTCAGGATATGAAGTGGTGAAGTTATTCTATTGGAATCTAGGATGGCATTGTATTTTCAATGCGTACTCTGAAGGTTTAGACTACAACTGTGGTCCTAAATTTTCTGATTTAAATTAAGCAAGGAGCCATGGCCTGTGTGCTCGATAAATTAACTGCCAAGTAGATGCATAAATATTATGATTCGGGATATCACACTAGACTATTGGCAATAAGTACCATCGCAACTTACATAATTTCCAATTGCATTTTTAATGTTAGGAATTCTAATTAAGATGATAATAGATGTTAATACTTGAGTTAGGTGTTTTAACTCCCCGGTATTTGTTATTGGGTTATGTGAAAAAGAGAAGACGCTATTATATATTTATATAGAGCTTGTTATATTTACATAGATGTTTTCTTATTCTATACCTAACATGATCGAGTCCTAAAACTTGTCACAAAAATACAATTAATTTTTAAAACTTTTAAAAAGTGTAATTAAATTCTAAAATTTATTACAGAAGTGCAACTGAGTTTTAAAATTTTCTAAAAGTGAAATTAAGTCCTAAAATTTATTAAATTAATATAATCAAGTCCTTCAATTGATTATACTTTTTGAAATTTTTAAGACTTGATTACACTTTCATGATAAATTTTAGCATTTGTTTTTTAAAAAATTTTAAAACTCCATTGCACATTCGTAACAAGTTTTAGGACTCCCAATGCACTTATCCTATATTAAAATTGGTGGATTGACAATGAAAGGGTTCCCCATTTTGCTTACAGTCTTCACACGTTTAAGTTATCCTTTTTGCCCAAATTTTTACCTAACTTATATTCTTTAAACATGTTTTGAGGAAATCCTACTCTACCCTATTATAGGTTTTCTTGATTCTAAGTTTCAAGATAGCCCTGAACATTATCCTCCTTTTTCTTCTCCTTTATTGGTGAAGTACTTCCAGCTCTAACAAGATGTTATCTTGTATTTGTCTTCTTTGCACCAAGGCACTTTGGTTAGGCATTATCAACTCAGGAAGCCATGGCTTGAGCCTTTTAGCCAACGCTTTTGCGGTAACTTTGTGTGCAAACCTGCATAAGCCTATAGGACGATATGGATCAAAGGCTTTCAGGGGTAGGGACTTTAGGAATCAGAATAATTTGCGGTCTGTTTAACAGAGGATTAAGGGTCCTGATACAAAGAACTACAGTACTTCCTTGAAAATATCCTCCAGTACCACATCCCGATTCTCTCTATGAAACAAAGCATTCATTCCATTAGGCCTAGTTGCTTTAAGGGGTCCCAGTTCAAAAACAGTATTTCACTTCTTCCAAAGTTAATTTGAGTTAGGGAGTTATCCAAGTCCTCAGTCACAAAAACAGGACACTGATCAATTACTGCAAAGAAATTGCAACATCCTACAGAAGTGAATAGCTCCTGAAATACTGCAGTGCCATTTGTTTTATCTTTTGGAATTCTCTACACTGTCATCAGGAGTGTGGAGAATAGAGAATCTGTTTCGCTGTCCTCTTTGAATGGTAGTTGCAAGGAAGAGTTTCGTTTTATCATTTCCCCTATGCAACAAATTAATTTGAGCCCTCGTACCCCAATACGCTTCCTCTCTCCACCACGGTTTCTCTTCCCAGGATTTAAGGTAAGCATCTCTGTCCCTCTCATCCATATCTATATTGCTATTTATCAGACGCTATTACTCAGAACTCAGGGCCCCCTCTGGAAGTCTTGCATTAGACAATTTTGTTATACTCCAACTAGCTAAATATTTCTTAGACATGTTCTATTATTCCGAACAAAGTTTTCCACTGGAATAGCTGGAATTCCAGGCTTCACAAACGATTTTCTGACAATCTTCAGGATTCACTATATCTGGTAACAGAACTAGTGTTAACACAGGCTATATGTGCCGAAGTCTCCTATAAATGCACTTAGAATGATTACTGATCATGATGGTGCTTTTAATAATTGCAGATGATGAACCATACTTGGATTATGAATAATAGGTAATACTTTTAAGAAACATGTGTAGAACCCCAGCAGAATAAGTTCAAAAGGGAAAAAACCAATAACAGGAAGCTAACAATAAGGAAAGAGTATCTGCCAAAATCATTTGTTTTTAAGTGCAATAAATTTAGCTAACATTATTTATGCTATAAGGGTGTCTTAAGTTTTTGTATACATGATGACTGATGAAGTCCGTCTTCAGTGTCACTCCCCCTCTGCTGGAAAGACAATGCTATGAAGAGCAAAGCACTTTCGCACCCGACCCATGATTTCTCATGACGAGCAACAACTGGCCTTCTTGACGGCCGAGACATTGTCCCTGTTCCCGACGTTGATGGTCTGTCCCTTTGGCAGGGCTGCAGGGTCGTCACCGATGTCGAGAGCTTTCCTACTGACCGCGCGGTAGATCTGAGTCAACACTTCTGTGAAGGTGTTCTCGACATTGAGCACCTCCAATGCGGATGTCTCCATGAAGAAGGTGGGCTCTTGCTCGGCGAATGCTTTGGCATCATCGAGGGAGACCGCACGGAGATGGCACAGGTCCGCCTTGCTCCCTACGAGCATGATCACGATGTTGGTCTCGGTATGGTCCCGCAGTTCCTTTAGCCACCTCTCCACATTCTCAAACGTGACGTGCCGAGTGACATCATAGACTAATACAGCGCCCACCGCACCTCGATAATACGCACTTGTGATCGCACCGTATCTATGTTAAACGCAACAGATTATCTGACAAATATTACCACCTAAAAAGAAGATCAGATATAATTAAGAACAGAACATGAACAACTTCCTATTCACAAGCAGGCCTCTACTCGCTGTAATGTTACATTAGCCAGTAATGATCTTTACCAAACACACAACTCTAACTCATTCCCAAAACTGGCAATTAAACTGCCTTCTTGTTCAATAATCACGACAACTTGTATTAGCATGTTTCTTTGTTCGTGTAAATCCATGCCAGTTCAGAATTGCAATGCAACTCTTTAAATGATTTATTGGGGAAGAAGCAAATTTGAATAGCCACAATTGGCGGCACACAAATGTAGCAAGCGAGTTGGCCGTTGTGACGGAACTTCTTGCACGCGACTTGCGAACAACAATGCTAGAGTAAAAGTTTTTTTTTTTTTTTTTTTTTTTGCCCCTTCCCACCCATAATAAACTTGCTTCGTCAATTTTGGATCTTGCAACAAAAAATCTTTCATCAAGTGTCATATTCTGGTTTTGATTGAAGAAGACTTAGATAATGTGTTGGCTTTGGACAAAGAGGGTCAAATGCGAATGAGATTATACACTTTATAATCTTGCGATTAAAGAAGTCGCTCACCTATTGCCCATTCGATATCAGCGATAATCAATGTTGAAACTAATTACTGATATTATTGAGACCCACTTTACATAATAATGAAAGCCCATTAAAATTAAAATGGTCTATACAATAATGAAGACACTTCGACAATGCTAGGGTCAAATAAGACGTCTAACAAAACACCGCTTTCTACTAAGTTCAAGGACACAACGTCGAAATTTAATCAACAATGTTGGGCAGTGGTGAACACCTAGTAGGCCACGGTTTGAGACAGATATGAGGACACAATGTCGAAATCTAATCAATGACGCTGGACAGTGGTGACAACACCTAGTGCACACTGCTCTTAGATGCATATAACGTTGGAATCTGATTGACAATGCTGAACTGAAGCAATGCCTAATGAACACCATGTCTAGATGAGGATAAGGACATAACACTGGAATTTAATCAACAACGCTAGATAATCGGTTAGCATTGGAATCTAATGACAGCACTTCCCGAGATTTAGACACTCGCTGGAATTAAATCAATGATGAAAATCTTAAGTTATAGCTAGACTAAGACAAAGTAAGGATAAATGCAATGTAAAGTAGTTTTGTGTGTTGTTTGGGGGTTCTCTGTTGGATGGCTTGTGGTATTTATAGATTAGTTTGGTAACCGTCAGTAGTCGGTTATTTCCGCCTCAAGAGTCACTCCACGTTTCAAGTTGAACCGTCTTATCCATTCTCGTTCGACAACTGTCATGACTTGCCCAGCAAGTATTAACCGCTTCTCCTTCGATTTTGGCGCCTCTTAACCTTTTCCCCTCTATTTTCACACAAGGTTGCGTGTTCCTCATTGATCTTCGACTTCGACATGTGGTGCTTCATCGCTTCATCGTGATATTACCTATTTTGGACTGTCTAAACTCAGCCCAGAAATCCTCAAAAATCTTTAATTATCTTCATGGGCTGGGCCAATGTAAATTACAGCCCATATATGGTTGTGATGACTGTTTCAAGATTTTCTATCCCTTGTGCCTTACACATGCTCGTAAAGATCTTTCTGGGTGTCAACAAAATTTAATCATTCACGAATTCTTGGCATATATTAGTTTGCGTATGAAGACCTGTCATATACAAATTCTCATCTCTGCGCATATACGAATCAAGGTGGGTCATTACATCAAAAAATTGTCAATCTTGTCTACCACACATCCCCACGAATCGGCCATAAACCATGTAATAGCGCTGGTCAACAAGTTAAAGGTGGAAATAAAAATGTTGACTTAGTCAACGGAACAAGGAAAAGTGGACGCTAGGTTTAAAAGGAAATCGAGAGCTCTCTCTCAAGAAAAAGAAAAGGAAAAGAGAGAAAAAGAGGGAGAGGGAAGAAAGAAGGGAAGAGGACGAAAGAGGAAAAGAGAGAGTGCTTTGTGCGAACATGTTAAAACTCTAGATTTCATAGCTGATAAATTGGGACAAGTATAAGAAAAGCAGCTGGTAGATTTCTAAGACAAGATTAGTGAAGCGATTGAAAGAGCAATCCCGATACTAGCAAAGAACCTCATACCGACTCTCAAACAGCTAGCTAATCATCCTATTGAAGACCGTACAATATATAAGGAGCAATGAAGAGGGTTGGCCGTAAGAATAAAATACTTGAAATACTATTATTGTCTTCTAAGCTATAAATGTTCACCGGTCCTAATCTATAAACCTCTTCATATTTGGTTTGACACTATAATAACTTTTAGTCAAGTGTACAAAAGTAAGTGTTGTGTTCTTGTATCCCAATAATATGATCTATTAAGTGATGAGACATACACTAGCTAATTGTAACTTGCACTGCCAATTATTAGTGGAATCTAGTCACTAATAAGGCCATTTGTCTAAGAGTAGATGTAGGCCTTGTCACGCCCCAAACCTCGAGCGTGCACACATCCCTCGATGGTTGATCAATTTGCAACGTTCCAAGACTCGTCGCCGACCCAATCGATTCATGCACGTGTGGAAGAGAAACAACAATCTCTAGACAACAATCAACATGGGATAGAAAAGTAGGACAACCAATTTAAACAAACCACACTTTTATAAACAAACTAGGTTTATATATAAAAGAGTATAAACCAAAAAGAAAGCTACTAAGTTGTCTAGGCACTAGACACCTCATCCATGGGCTTTGGGTCCAGCACGACACCATTAGAAGTGTCAAGATCCATAGGATGCCCTACTTCCCACTTCCTGGTCCCAACGGGAGGCCTGTCGAAACCCTGTAGGGGACCCTCCCGACCACCTTGCAAAAAGTTGATGAACCGCTACGAATCGATTAGGTACCAACTAAGGTCGGCCCTCCTCGATCCATACCGTGGCCTCGACCAACTCACGGGTCAGACTAGTCCCGGGGATAGGGAAATAGGTGAACTAAAAGTCTATCACCTGTGGGACCCCATATCGTACCTATCATACCTCCATCTAGGGACCTGAAAAATTGTAAACCACGACGGAGTGAGACGATGTCTCAACGAGTTTACACCATAAACCCCGATTATGAAGATAATATGCCTGGAGGCAGCCTAAACACACATCATAGAAGACTTACCTCGCCTCAGCACCTTCCTGCACGTCAGTACAATTTATATAACATTTATATATGCAGTAAATGCAATCAATAACTGGAACGCTTCACTTTCATAAGTCAATCAATCAAAGGGGTCCTGATTATTAAGCCAAATCGTTATGACACATCACATCCCATGCCACACAATTTTGTCCCATAATCAGGTGTAGTTCCAATTAATTACGACCCAATGGCCATGGCCGACTCTACAGTCAGTGGTCATCCAGCATAACTAGGTGTCATCTCGTACCATCAAGCACGGCAACCTCTACATCTAGACGGCATTCCCGAAAGAGTATCGGCCCAGCCTCCACTGCGACCGGCATCCGTTGATAGGGGGCATTCCCGAAGGAGCATCGTCCGACGTAAACGCTCGTGATAGGTTCTCATAACAATCACACGCACATCCAATCCCGGCCAAGGACATCGTGCTTTGCCCTCAAATGTCCCAATTTAAATAATGTACTTGGCCTATTTTCTTCATATTATAAACACCAGGTAAAATAAATTTCACACGATTATATTGAACCATAAAAAGTGATATCCTCTCTTTTAAAAATCCCACGGTTTGATATAGTACTTAAAAACATTTTGGTGTCAAAATCCGACACCCGGTATTTTTTTATTAAATACTAAAATTCCATATTTTTGAAATAATAAATCAAAATCACCAATCAGCATCAAATTGCACAATTTAACACTCAATTGCATAAACCAATTACACCATGACGATTAGCACGAAATTCTAACAACTGGCTATCTCGGTATAATTTACGGAAAATAATAAATAATTAAATAAATTACAAAATAATTAACTAAATCATTAATTAAGCTATATACACTAATCTAACCACCTAATTGGACTTAGTAAACTAATCTAACCTACTAAGCTACTAACTAAAATCACTAACCACCTAATTGTTAACTTAATCTAATTACACAATCTAATTAAATAACTAAACTAACTTATTTACTCTAACTTTACTTAAGCTAACTAAACCCTTATTAGGCCAATTAAACCACCCTAAGCATAATTAACCTCTTAATTAAAGTTTAGGAGGTAAACTCATCGGATTAGCGAATAAACTGGTTCACGGTGACGTCGACGTGGAGGCGAGCAAGACTCGGGCTTATGGCGACACCCAAGGAGGTCCAGAAAGGGTCGGAAAAAGCCCACAAAGCTCTCAGCCCAAAGCTGAGATGGCTTTTGACTTGGGCTGGACCGAAGGCTGCTAGAGGGCTGGTCGAGCGACGGAATGGCTGGAGCGGAGTAGGTGAGTAGGTGGAGGCGGCTCGTGGCTCAGGGACGTCGATGGTGGCGGCCAGGCGGACGGCGATGAGCAGACAGCGACACGAGCAGCTTCGAGATGGCTCGCGGAAACGGCAGGCTCGGGCGCGGGGGAGCTTGGATGCGGCTTGGATGGCGACAAAGGGCTATCGATAGGCCGGAGGCTTCGGTTCGAGGCTTGGTTGGTTTCTTTGCTTTGGAAATGGAGAGTGAGGGAGTGAGGAAGAAGAAGAAGAAGCTGAAGAGGAAGAAGCTGCTACTGGTTTGGGGGACGAGGGGCCACAAAAGTCTTGGAAAAATATCTAAACACTCAAGTAGAGCCCCAAAGTCTTCAACTCTATCCCAGCAGCAAATCAACTCTATCCCAGTAGCCATTTTCCCACTCAATCTTCTCCAACAAGCCACACTTGAGGTCCAAATGTTGCAGCCCCCCATGGCTTACGAATTTCATGAATTTCCCTTAGCAAATCCATTCGATCTCACTCCAAATGGCTTCCAATTCCTGGCCAAAATGCTGCGAAGGAAGCCCACACAAAATTCCACAATTTTCCTCACCAAACGATCCAACTTGAAGGCCAAAAGTGCACTAAAAAATGGCCTTCCAAATTTCTCGATCCAATTTCGACAAATTTAGATTTTTCGCAAAATCCTGGGCTTGTCGAAAATTCTTCAAAGGATGAGTCGACGTTCCTAAAATAAATCGTGATTCATTAGATATTTCGATTCCTGAAACCGGGTTCAATTTCGTGGTTAATTTCAACTGGAAGCGATTTTAGCGTAACCTAACCTATCGGATAGTTTTTAGGAATTTCTTAACGTATTTGACCCGTAGTTGATTATTTTCGATCCACAACGTGCATCTCTGACTCATAGGCAACTCTCGGTTATCGTTAAATTCCCAGGGTTTCAATTATGGGGACATGGTACATAATCGATAAAAAAATTAGTTTAGTGACATTTGACGTGAATTTTGCAATTAGGTGGAATCGCCCACACTTTAATTACATGCCTATGTCGAATCGACATATCTTTGGTTTTTAATCGATTTTAACGGTCTTTGTATTGACCCTTGTAGATTAGCATAGTCAATCAGCCGATTTCGATTGAATTCTTAAGTTGGTCGCGTTTAGATTCCTTAACGACTTTACCAAATAAATTAGTTGTTTCGTGAGTGATCGCCTCGAGAGAAAAGACTATAGGCGTGTCGATGAAAAACCCATTTCATTTAATCGAAACAGGTCAAAAATCAGATGTCACAACTCTTCCTCTTATAAAAATTTCGTCCTCGAAATTTAAACCATTATGAGGCTAAATCGTTATGACACATCTCACTCCATATTTTTTACATAATAAAAGTGATATCATCTCTTTTAAAAATCCCACGATTTGATATAGTACTTAAAAACATTTTTGGTGTCAAAGCCCGACACTTGGTATTTTTCTTATTAAATACTAAAATTCCATATTTTTGAGATAATAAACCAAAATCATCAATCGGCATCAAATTGCACAATTTAACACTCAATTACATAAACCAATTAAATGGCGATGATCAGCACGAAATTCTAACGACCCAGTGTCCCGGTATAATTTACGAAAAATAATAAATAATTAAATAAATTACAAAATAATTAACTAAATCACTAATTAAGCTATATACACTAATCTAACCACCTAATTGGACTTAGTAAACTAATCTAACCTACTAAGCTACTAACTAAAATCACTAACCATCCAATTGCTAACTTAATCTAATTACACAATCTAATTAAATAACTAAACTAACTTATTTACTCTAACTTCACTTAAGCTAACTAAACCCTCATTAGACTAATTAAACCACCCTAAGCATAATTAACCTCCTAATTAAAGTTTAGGAGGTAAACTCACCGGATTAGCGAATAAATTGGTTCACGACGACGTCAACGCGGAGGTGAGCAAGACTCGGGCCTATGGTGACACCCAAGGAGGTCCGGAAAGGGTTAGAAAAAGCCAACAAAGCTCTAAACCCAAAGCTGAGATGGCTTCTGACTTGGGCTGGACCGAAGGCTGCTAAAGGGCTGGTCGAATGGTGAAATGGCTGGAGCAGAGCAGGCGAGCAGGCGGAGGTGGCTTGTGGCTCGGGGACGGCGATGGTGGTAGCCAGGCGGACGGTGACGAGCCGCCAGGACTTGCAGGCGATCGAGCGGCACAAGGAGCGAGGGTGCGAGCAGCTCTAAGACGGCTCGCGGGGACAGAAGGCTCGGGCTTGGGGGAGCTCGGACTTGGCTTGGACGGTGGCGAAGGGTTGTCGACGGGCTAAAGGCTTGGGTTCAGAGGCTTGGTTTGTTTGCTGCTCTGGAAATGGAGAGTAAGGGAGTGAGGAAGAAGAAGAAGCTGAAGAGGAAGAAGCTGTTGCTGGTTTAGGGGACAATGGGCCACAAAAGTCTTGGAAAAATATCTAAACACTCAAGTAGAGCCCCAAAGTCTTTAGCTCTATCCTAGCAGCCATTTTCCCACTCAATCTTTTCCAACAAGCCACACTTGAGGTCCAAATGTTGCAGCCCCCCATGGCCTAAAAATTTCATGAATTTCCCTCACCAAATCCAATCAATCTCACTCCAAATGGCTTCCAATTCATAGCCAAAAAGCTAAGGAGGAAGCCCACACCAAATTCCGCAATTTTCCTCACCAAATGATCCAACTTGAAGGCCAAAAGTGCACTAAAAAATGGCCATCCGAATTTCCAGATCCAATTTTGCTGAATTTCGATTTTTCACCAAAAATCCCGGGCTTGTCAAAAAATTTTCAAAGGATGAGTCGATGTTCTTAAAGCAAATCGTGACGCATTAGAACTTTTGATTCCTGAAACCGGATTTAATTTCGTGGCTAATTTCAACCGGATGCGATTTTAGCGTGACCTAACTTACTGGATAGTTTTTAGGAATTTTTTAGCACATTTGACCCGTAGTCGATTATTTTCGATCCACAACAAGCATCTTCGACTCATAGGCGACTTTCGGTTGTCATAAAAATCTCAGAATTTCAATTATGGGCATAGGGTACAAAATCGACAGAAAAATTGGTTTAGTGCCATTCGACGCAAATTTTGCAATTAGGTGGAATCACCCACACTTTAATTACATACCTCTGTTGAATCGATCTATCTCCAGTCTCTACTCGATTTTAACGATGCCATATTGACCCTTGTAGATTAGCATTGTCGAGCAGTCGATTTCTAACCGAATTCTCAAATCGGTCGCGTTTAGATTTCTTAATGGCTTCACCAGATAGATTAGTTATCTCGTGAGTGATCAGTTTAGAGAAAAAGACTATAGGTACGTCGATGAAAAGCCCATTTCATTTAATCGAAATAGGGTCGAAAATTAGGATGTCATAGGCCTGATCATAAGTTGATTTGCTATACATCTATTTGTGATCTGTTTATTCTACACTAATTTACTTACTAGCATCACACATACCACTTTGTCTAAAACACCATCTTGAGTGTTGATTAGTTTTTTTTTTTTTTTTTGGGTCTAACAGTGTTGATTAGTTGATATGCCACAAAAATTTTTAATCAGTCAACACTCAACCTATTCAACCCCCTTCTATTTTGTATTGTTAGCCTCAACACATGAACATTATACTAATATTTGAGATTTCATTTTCATCTTGTGCATAACACTAACAATTAGTCCTATCAATTGGTGATTAATCCTATATTTGGATGCCGAATTAAAGTTTTAGCTTGCTTCTTATAGACTCGGCAGTTTGATCAGGGTAGGTTGTGTGTTTTGGTCAATATGGATCTACGTCGTAAATATATTATTTTGAACATATCAAAATATGATCAACCCATACTCGAATTACTCAAACCAGAATATGATTCTTGTACAACTAGTGTCCACCCATGAAACAAAATCTTTCTACATCCTACGATCGGGAAAGTCCAAAAGTCTTAAACCTATTGTATTTTTATCAATTCAGTCATAAACATTTTAACTTTGCCAATTGAGTCTTAAACATTTTCACTTTTTACCAATTGAGTCTATCCAGCCAGTTTTGGCCAAAATGTTCTAACGTGGATGTCAGTGCTTTGCGTGGACAAATTTTTTTAATTTTTTAAATATTTTTTCAATTTTAAAATCATTTTTTTATGTTTTTAATTTACTTTTTATTTTTTTCTCTCTTTTTATTTATTTATTTATTTCTTTCTTTCCCTTTGTTTTATCCTCCGGCTAGAGGCCACGACCGATGAGGGTCGGCCTTGCGGGCCTCAAGGGGCCGGGATCTAGTGAGGGGCAACCCGGTGGTTGTGAGCAAGGCTCGCCCAAGGCCGAGGAGGCCGACCCTCACCAGGTTGTGGCCTCTGGCTGGTCGCTAGAGACTGGGTGACCAGCCAAAGGAAGAAAAGGAAAAAAAAAAAAAAAAGAAAAAGAAATTAAAAATACAAAAAGAAAAAAATCGAAATATAAAAAAAAAAAAAATTTGTCCACGTTAGCGCTGCCAGCTCTCCACGTAAGATGGTCGACGTCCATGCTAGCAAATTCTAGCCAAAATTGGCACGATGGACTCAATTGACAATATGTTAGAAAGGTTTAGGACTCAATTCGCAAAAGTGAAATAGGTTTAGAACTTTTTGGACAATTTTCCCTCCTACAACCTGTTCTCATTCATTGAAGAGTCTGTGAACTTGGTCCTTAAAGGAAAAATAACGGGGCGCTTCATGTACCCAGGGTGTCATACCAGTTTGAGAAACATTTACGCGATGATTTCTCAAAGCGAACCGTAGCCTGAAGCATCCCGGAACGACAACCATCTTGAAGCAAAGAACTCAAATGGTTCTCGACCCGGTAAACCCAATGGGCTATTACTGCGTCTACTTTAAGTATGGATTTGCTGCTTTCTAATTAGGTTTGCGCCACCAAATTTTCATGGTTTGGTCCAGGATGACATTGTATTCTCAATATGTATTCTGAACTGACACTACAACTCTTAACCTAAGTTTTCTGTTTCAAATTAAGCAAGAAGCCAAGGCCTTTGCAATCGATCCATTAACCAGGACGTAGGTGCGAAGACAGTCCTAACCATTTGCATTTTGCTTGTCCCAGTTGCATCTAATGCATTTCTTGTTGATGATTGATCTAGATAACACTTCCTAGAAGCACCAGACAGAAGAGAAAAAGAGGAAGAGGTCGGAGCATGAACCTATAAGATGAATGTGAAGAGGCCGGGGAGAGAGAGAGAGAGAGAGAGAGAGACCCTGGAAGAGCGTGCCAAAGTAAATGGGAACTTGCCTTGTATAAATTGTCTGTACATTTTCATTCCTACTCCTAGAAAGATATCTCAGTATTACTTATTTGAGGTGCGAAGACCTGATGGATGGAATCCATTCTTGTCTGCTGTGAAAGAGCTGCGCCTTTCTTATTTTGACATTTCACTTTTTAAATGGGACATATCCTTTTATGAGGAATTTTTTTTATTTTCGCCATCGTCCAGTTTCGAGCCATCATGTCTTTCCCTCTGGTTTGATGAAGGTTCCAATTACACATGGACTTGCAAATGACTACCATGTCAGCTTACAACAACTCCCCTCTTTTAAGTCATTGGAACCACAATATTTTTGGATTCTGATGGATGACCAACAATCACCAAAACTTAACCATGTAGTTTGTGAATTCGAGAGTCCAGTAGGGATCCACGTGACAAAATCTTAGCCACTTAAAGCCATCACTTCACATTATGCCACATTTTCTACAATGTAATAAACTCCTGCTGTCACTACATATTCGTCATCCCGCGTGGTGCGTATACAATATCTACCCTATGGAATACTGATACCCTCATAAGCTCTGGCCTGTCTTTATTTTCCAAACACAACGTGCAGCTCCATTCTTATAACCAAAAAGAGCACCTGGACCGTTCATCTCTGGAATTCAGGATCTGATTGAAGAGGGACAACTTTCCTATAATATCTAGGGTCATGAGTGAATTCATGAACTTACAAAAACCATTTACAGGAAAATGAAAATGAATGACAAGGCAATGCAAGCTTCAACAGAAAGATTATTCGGTCCTAGCATTTGATTGTTGACAAACCAACAACAGTGAAGACGTGCTATGAGCATTAGAAAATTTGGAACCTGACAGAACTAGTGAGAGGACCGCTATAACAATGAGAAAATAACGTGATATCAAGTAAAAATGTCTAGAACTCGGAAGTACAGTTGGGTTTAGCAACAGCTTGCCCAAGTTTCCTCGAGACTTGTTTTGCATCTGGCACCTATGCACAATCCGAATTAAATCATAGGATGCCACAAGCAGCAAACCCAGGAATTAGCATTAGGTCATTCAAACTCAATCTCTTGCATTTCCAAAGCAATTCCCTCTGCTTTGGCATCTATCACTTCAAAATTGATTGTGGCAGTATATGCTTGTTGTCTTAAGATGGGGATCATGGTATTGGTATGTCTCAACTAATGTGATAACCATCCTTTACTTTTTCATGCTGCCGATAATAGCCCTATGCAGAAAAAGAAGAAAAGAAAAGAAAGAGAAGCAAGGAACCAAAATTACATACAAAAGACTCAATGAGTTGGTAGGCATAAGAGACAAAAACAACTAAAGTGACCCCTGCCAATCATGTGACGTCAAGGAAGTGAAAACAGAACCAGTTGCAAAGATGATGGAACAAGCTAATACAAAGGTACTATACAGTTTGAGATATTTTCAACATATAAAGATTGCAAGTAGTAAACTATGATAAGAGGGTCCAGATACATGCTGTCAAAAGAAGTCTCTCCAAGCACAAAAGGGAAAAATAAAGGAGCAAAGAGTAGTGTCATTCCAATACAATATCTCTCTTTCTTCATTGAATAACTTGTACCTCAAATGTTCTAAAATCTTCTAGTTCAAGCTCTTAAGAACATAGCTGGACATCGATCATGCACTCTGATGGAAAAAAGTAGCTCTAACATCAGTAGACATGTAATTTGTCAACAGAAGAGCAGTTGACAAAGTTAACATTCTCAGTTGTCCACTTAATCGTTTAAGCCCGCATGGATAAGAAATTTCCGAGACATGCCTTAGTTTTGACCTTCATGACTAAAGCATGACATACACAAGTTCATTTGCATTGTGTTAATAACAAGGTCTGAGCCAGAGCAAGATTATCACACCGTCTGCATACAAACGCTATCATCTAACTCAAGGATGTAGAGACTATGTTGCCATAACCTCTGGCAAGCACGCAAGAAATACTGGTGCATTTTATTCTCAAGATTCTCTGTTGACACCTAATTTAAATTTAGAAAATAGAAATAGAAGATAATATTTGATTAGAGGGAAATTTTTTTTTTTAAAAAATTGAATTCAAAAACTCAACAGTCAGATTTTGGAGCCACTTTTTTGTTGAAGAAGTTGAGTGAATATCGCCAGATCTTTAACAACTTCGAGTCTTTCCTCTATAAAAGGAAGGCGAGGTTTCGAAACCGCGGGGGACGACTTCTCTTCGTCGAGGGAAAAAGAAAACAAAAAAAGGAAAAGTCAAGAGAAGCTTTTGCTTCTGCAGAGAGAGAGAGAGAGAGTGCACTGAATGTAGAGAGAGAAGAGAAGGGGAGAAAAGTCAAAAGGTGAAGTGAAAAGTGAAAAGGAAGAGAGCAGAGGGAGAAGACGTGAGAGTTATGGAGAGAGAGAGAAAAGGTCAAAAAAAAAAGAAAAAAGCTACTGTTCGTCTTCTCCAGAGCTTCCCCCTGCCGCTGCTGCTCATCACCCCCCCGCTTCGCTGGTTCCTGCTGCTCGAACGCTACCTCTGTTTCGCTTGGCGAAGCTGCTACTGTGCCGATCCGAGCCTCACCCGAGCAACCACCCGAGCTGCTTCAACCGCTCCAAATTCAGTCACCGGTAGCCCGACACCACCGGAGTCCATACCGCTAGTCTACTCCGCTACTGCGCTACTCTACCTCCGACGTGCCCTTTGCCAGCGACACCCACGGCCCGACGCTGATCCAGGTGATTCCCCTCTTTGAGTGCTGCAACCAAGCAACACCGCTCAACCGACTGCAGCAACACCAAAATTCGGCGCCTCTGCTTGAGCACCGATGCCCCTGTCTCCACTCAGCCGACGCCTGCACCCGGAATCCTCTGCCCGCGACGCCCATCGCCGGTGGTCCGAGCTACTGCTTGCTCGACGCCCGCAGCGCACCTCACCGCTCCACTCGTCGTCCGCCGACGCTTGCCGCGCCACCGCCTGCCTTCACCGGAGTCCCGACGCTGACCTGAAGATCCGCCAAGCCGCAACCCGCTCCGCTCACTCCACAGCCCTGCGCCCGACGTTGCTGCTCCTTTGCTCACTGCTGCACGCCCAAACAGAGCCACCTGCTGCCTCCCCTGTTTTTGTTGCAGGTCCGGTTATCACCCGAGCCTCGCCGAAGTTCCGACAAACAGCCCCTTTTCCGAACGGTGATCCATCACCAAATCACCATCACAGCCCGGTCACCGCTACTTCCTTGCCATTCCTCAAGTCAGCCATGAGTTAAACTAGGTAAATTTTTAGATTAAATTCAGTCCAAATCTTCAGTTTCTTAGTTTTTATTCTAACTTGATTTGTTCTAATTTATTTTTATGATTATATGATTTGGAAATTTGTCATATTAAGTCATGATAATAAAAAATATTGAGTTGCGAGACGTCGGGTTAGATTTTTAATTATTTTGACTTTTCATCATTGATTCACAGAAAGATAATATGTCATTGATTCATGTTTGGTAGATTATCAATAGGACGTATAATTTGATGCATCATCATTATTTGCACATCACATATCATATCATATTTCATATCTAGAATTTAAGTACTTAGGTCCATATGCATTTAAAGCTTTGCATTTTGATTTTTTAGATTCATATAGGATTAGGTTAATTTTCCTTTAATAAAACAAAAAAGAACAAAAAATGTTATTTAGGTTATATAGATTTCATAATGTGCACACCACATGTTGTGCTTTAGTTAGTGGGTCATAGGTTAATGTTTTAATATTCTTGTCGTGCAATTTTTAATAAAAAAAGCTGAAGATTAGTATTGCATCATTATTTTCTTTTTTTTTTTATAATAAGAATTATTAAGTCATTTAAAAAAGAAAACACAAAAGGTCATTTACTTGGTTAGTTAATAAATTAGTTTATAATTAATCCTATTTCATGTCATCATTGTTTAGTGCAAGTTGCATATGTGTAATAAAAAATCATTAAAAAATCATAAAAAGAACATGCATATAGAATTACCACGTCATACATCCCATATCATATAGCACATGCATATTTAGGGTTATGTAAATTAGATTGCACACGTATTGTAATGATTTAAATTATGTCACATGAATTGCATCTCATATGTCATTAAAGTAAAACTCATGCATATCAAATTTAGATTAAGATTGCATATAATTAACATTTTTAAAAAAAAAAAAAAAAGAAAAAGGAAAATTAGGTGTCATGTCATTTAGAAATCATGTTTAGGGCATGTATTTTGATTAGCATTTTTGTAAGTTTTTCTTTAAACAGTGGACCTTAATCAAGTTGTTTTTTTTAGAGGATAGACCTTAATAAGGTTGTAGTTTATGATTTCTTATAATTTGTCATTTTGGTTTATTGAATGTTATTTCATTGATTGTGCACCCGCATGAACACCATTTATATGTTAGTATCTTAGGTTAAAATTGATCATACTGCCTGCAAAATATTTTTTGAAATTAAAATAAAAAGGTACCGAGAGGGCATTAGACTAATCTAACGTAACCATGTCCCCGAACTTATTGAATCTTTGGTTCGCGAAAAATAAAGTATTCTCCCATACTTTATTTGGGTTTCTAATCAACCCTAATTGATTAGTGGCGGCTCCAAATTGAGTATAATTGCATGATTAAATGGGTTAATTCATTAGTATCAAGTCGCAATTGGTAGGACTTGGGAGGGTTTGCACCAAGTCTTCGGACTTAGTAATCCATTAGCCTTCTTTAAGTAATTCACCCTCGGGAAGGTCGCGACATTCTCAATGAAAACAATCCTATAATGTTGCAATGTCCACTCAAATTTCTACAGTGGGTGAAATCCAACTCTTTAAGCTTCTGAAGATCTTTTACGGCTTCAGGAAATTCGTCAAGGTAAGTATGAACAATCTTTAGCACCTCGAGATTTTTCAAATCCTTGACAAAAGAAGGTAATTCCATTATTAAGGTGTAAGATAGGTCCATTTCCAGTAGCAGAACCAGCTTTCCAATGATAGGTGGAAGTTCTCTTAGCCCTTTGCAATTCTTAAAGTAAGCTTCCAGAGATTCTTTAACAATCCAATGGAGTAAGCGGCTTCACCCAATGCTTCACATTCGCAAGCACTAAGAATTTCAAGTGCCGACAGAGAGCCTTCCTCAAAATGAAGTCTTTCTATTTTGGTCCCATCAATGAGAAGCTCCTTCAATGCTTTCAGGGAACACGGTGCTTGTAGCAAATGTTTGAAATATTTGCAACCCTTCATGTTTAAGGATGTTGAAGGGAATAAAATTTTGTATTGTATTATCTTAATCAAAAGGATTACAAGAATATATATGGGTAACCCTTTCAATATAAAATAACTATTGACTATTTTACCCCTATCATTATTATTTCCTACCACTCCCCCTCAAGTTGGAATGTAGATATTAAACAATCTCAACTTATTACATAAAAAATCCACTCTATTCTCCTGGAAGGACTTAGTAAAAAATGTCTACAACTTGATCCTCCATCCTTGAATGTTGAAGAGTAATCTCCCCTTTCTAAACATTTTCTTATATAAAGTGACAATCAATCTCAATGTACTTAGTTTGCTCATGGAAGATAGGATTGTTTGCAACATGAATAGTTGATTGATTATCATAATATAGTATCGATGGTTCAGATGTCGACATCCCAATTTCTGATAATAGCATCCTCGACCAAAACAATTCACCTTTCACATGTGCCATTGTTCTATATTTTGCTTTAGCACTTGATTGAGAAACTACATTTTGTTGGGGTAAGTACACTAGAAGTATCAAAAGTTGTGTACAACGCTCACTTTAATGCCAAATTAGATATATATAAAGATTACTTTAGTGCTACCGATGAGAGATTTTGGTCAAATCAGTTATGTGGCTTTTATAATTAAAAAAATAATAATGTGGCAAAAATTTAAGAAGGCAATTCACATGGAATGGCATCAACTATGCTATTTTCCTTTCTCCCTAAGAAACTTCATCGTTTTGCCATTATACGTGGACTCCCTTACAAAAAGACGCTACATAGCTTTTATGACCAAAATAGCATCACTGAAAGTGGAGTGAAATAGGGTTCGTCATCTGCATATGAACTTCGAACATCGCCTGATGTCAACCGTAGCTTGCTCGCCCACTGTCGCTTGGCCACTACCGCTCAACCACCATCGTCGCTTGCCCATTGCCGCTCAACCACCATTGTAGTTGTGTCGTCATTCATCGTCGTTTGGTGGCTATGTCCCCAGCTCTCATTCACTTAGTTTTGTCATGTTTTCTTCATAGGTCAATTGGGTGGAAAATTTAGGGTTTCAACGAGTAAATTAAGGAGCGGAGGGCAAATTGAGGGCTTGGCTCGGAGGAAAAGTGGTGGGGACCTCACTTTTGTTTAATAACATGATTTGCTTTCTTTTGTAGAGACCGAATAGAAAAATAGGGGGCGAAGGGACTTAGAGGGAAATAGTGTTGTACCTCATTTTGTTCAATTAGTACATCACTTTATTTATTCAATTCGCCTTTCTTTGTTTTTGTAAGAGGATCAAATTGAATAAATTGGTTGCATTTATTCTTTTCAACAAAATAACAAGGACCTGCATGTGAAGTTGTTAATTCTACTATGTAGTTCTAAAAACTAATGACTTTTTTTCGTCCTTGAGTGCAGCATCAAAATGGACGAGAGTTATGTAAACATCATTATTTACTATTGTAGGGAGTTTGTCATTGGCGCGGAGAACTGAGAATATGCCATTGCAAATGAAGGTACTGTCTATGTTAATGTTGGAAAGCCATCATATATTGATTTTGTGAGGGATTTTGTGTATTTTTTACAATGCGAAGTGCAAAACTGCATTATTATATTCCTAGGAAGGAATTAAAGGATGGTTAGAGATTTTTTAATGACAATAATGATATTAAAGATATCATTTATCATTATTTTCACAGTGATGAAGCTAAGGTACATGTTGAGTATTATAGTGATGATGAGGATGGTGAGGTGAGGATGAGGATGAACAAACCATTGAAAGAGTAGAAGTGAGTAATCTTACTCAAGTGAGTAATTAAGTTAGGGATGAGTTTAGGTTAGATGGAGGGCAAAATGAGAGACAAGTGAGGGAGGAGACGAAGACAAGTCATATCAGTAGAGATGAGCAAACAGGGAAATGTCCTAAAATCTCGGGTGAAGATGTGGGCAATGAAGACTTCATTGGATTAGAATGGGAACTTACTGTATCTAGTGAATCGAAAGATGAATATTTGGCAATAATAAATTTCCTAAGTGATAAAGATAATGATGAATTTGCACAGTCAAGACAAAAGCAAAGGGAATTTTTCAGATTTTTTTTTTGCAGCTTTAAAGAAAGATCTGAGCAAATAAATAGAGATTGAGCTCTAGCTGAAAGCAACAGAAGTGAAGATAAAGAAAGTCGCAGTGATAAAACTGTTGGTTTGGAGAATGAGCTTGGCAATGATGATGAAGAACTTGCATGTAGAAGAAAAAGTAAGTATCCTTGCTACGATTTAACTGTTGATAAACTTATTTCGTCTATGGACATGAATTTGATAATGCCAAACAATTAAAAGAAACTATTATCTAGAGCTCCATTGCTGAACAAATGAGTGTTAAATTCATTAAACATATGAAGGAATTTGTGACGGTTAAGTGCTCACAACCTAATTGTTCATGAAAATTCTATGCGTGCTGAGTAGGAAGAGATCATTCCAAATTAGATCATTTTAGGAGGAGCATACTTTATAGAAGGATAACAAGTATGTAGTTCTTGAAACATTTTTCAATACTATCAAAGCAATGCTCGAGATCAAAAGTCCTCAATTTTAGCTATTAGTGAATGAGCAATTAGAGCTTAATGTGTCAAAGGATCAATATAAGAAAGCTAAGTTGAGAGTGATGAAAATATTGATGAGTCAATATAAGAAAGAATATGCATAAGTATGGGATTATGCTAGCAAATGCATGTCTTAAAACCTATTAGTAGGGTGTATGTAGAGGTTGTTGAAAGGTCACTGCCTGATTGTGAGCCTAGATTTAATAGATTTGCTAGCAAATGCATAGGTATGGGATTATGCTAGCAAATGCATGCATTAAAACCTATCAAGTAGGGTGTATGCAGAGGTTGTGGAGAGGCCACCACCTAATTTGATAGATTTTATATCTGTTTTAATACATGCAAATGGGGCTTTTTGGCTGGTTATAGAAGAGTTATAGGATTAGATGGATGTTTTCTTAGAGGTTTATGTAAGGGGAGTTGTTGGCTGTTATGGGAGCAATGCCAACAATTAAATGTTTCCAATAACTTGGGCGGTAATGAAGATAGAAAACAATGATATTTGGTCATGGTTCCTCAAAAATTTAATAGCTAACATTGAAAGAACTGATGGGGAAGGATGGGTATTCATGAGCAACCAACAAAATGTAATATCATTGTTGTGACATCCTGAATTTCGACCATTTTTGATTAAATGAAATGTGTTTTTCATCGACGTGCCTATGGTCCTTTTTCTCTGAGTTAATCACTCACGAGATAATTAATCTATCAGGTGAAGCCATTGAGGGATATAAACGCGATAAACTTGAGAATTCGATCAGAAATCGACTACTCGACCGTGCTAATCGACAAGGGTCAATACGGTACCGTTATAATCGATTAGAGATCGGAGATAGGTCGATTCGACAGAAGCGTGTAATTAAATTATAGGTGATTCCATCTGATTGCAAAATTGGCTTCGAACGGCACTATACAGATTTTTTAGTTGATTCTATACTATGTGCTCGTAATTGAAACCTTGCGATTTTTACGACGATTGAACGTCGCCAACGAGTCTGAGATGCATAAACGTGGATAAAAAATTATCGACCACGGGTCAAATGTGATAAAATTCCTAAAATGCAAAATTCGGCCTAACCCTTACACACTAGGGTTGGCCAAAATTTGCTAAGAGGAAAGGCCATTGAGTCATAATTGATCTAAGTTAGCCCATGAGAACTTCAATTAATGAAAGAAATAGTTTATCATAGCATGCTATTTCAATTTGGCCAGAGCCAAGCCAGCTAATCGACCTAGGTTAATACATAAATACATACTTATGCCTCATAATTCCAGGTCGGCAAATTCATTCTCATAACACAGAGCGAAACGCACTTAAAAAGAAAAGAGAGGGAGACAAGGAGTTCCTGGGGGCTCTGCTCCTGGCCACGCCTGGCCCCTGGCTGAGCTTTGTACCCGGTCGCGCCTGGTCCTGACTGAATCCTGTGCCCAATTCCTGGCTGCGCCTTGACAACGTTCCTGTTGTTGCTTTCTTTGCCGCCTGACGAGCTGCTCCTTCCCTCAACGACCACACTCCTCCTTAGCTGGCCACGAAGCTGCTGCACTGCAAATCACTGCAGGCTCCCTGATCCGGCAGCCCCCTGCTGGCCCACTACTTCCCCAACGTTGAGATGTACAGTGATGAGAGGGTATGAATTCAGTAGTGGCAACTAAAGTCTGCAACGGCTCCCAAGGGAATTTAGGAGTTTTCAACTCCTTGAGATGTACGAGTGGTGGAATCCGTTCCAAATTAGGACACTCCCATATCCTTAATATAGACAGATTAGGAAGTGATGAGAGGGTATAAATATCACTTCCTGTGTACTCCGCTATAGGCAGCTCACCAATTTCCAAATGCTCGAGCCCAGTGAGCTCACCAAGTGATGGGAGACTTTTGCATCCTGCGCAATCAAACAACCATAGCTGAACTAATTTGGGCATGCAAGACATCCAGATTGGAAAACTTTTGCCCCCGTAGCCTCTTATTTCTAAGTTTCGAAGATTTAGGCATGGCCGCAACTCTTGGAGTAGAATTTCATCGCTCTCTTTTCCGGGAAAGACTAATACGAGTGAAACTAAGTAATCCTTCTCGTTCAATTTTGAAGAATTCGAATTTGCTACCGCATCTTTTATTTCTCCCTTAACTTCTCCGAGGCTTCCTTCCAAATTGTTTAACCTGTTCAACTTGCCAAGCCCACCATAACTCTTTGGGCAAGAATTGTCCCCGGGCAAAATGACATCTGTTAGCGTGCGCAAAAGGGTCAACTCGCCCATCCCTTGTGGCATATACGATAGGGCATTACAATAGCTAATCTCCAGTTGCCTAAGGTTGACCAACTTTTCTTTATCTCTTGGCAATTCCATTAGCTTGTAACACATATTGAGTTTGAGTACTCGCAAGGTTTGCAATCTTGTAAAAGAATCAAGAAGCCTTACGATTCCTTCATTTTCAGAGAGATCCAGATATGTCAAAGTACTTCGACTTAGAAATGGAACTTGGCAATTTCTCAATAACATTATCATGCCAATCCAAGGCACGCAAAATCTTGAAAGTAGAAAGGAATTTGCAAAGAGTTTTTCACCCATTTGAGTTCCACACCTCCCGCTTTTTGTTTGGTCCATTTTGATGAATGTCCTGAGACATTTCATTCTGAGTAAAGTAGGTGGAAGTCCCCGTGATAAATCTAAAGTAGAATCCCACGACAGAGGGCGAGTTCTTCCATCAATTGACCGCAGTGACTGATGAGTCCTTGAGAATACTCATTACAGTAACCTTGCATGCTAGGTCATTCAGTAAATCATGCATCTTACAAGACGTCACATTTCCAAGTTCATCTTTAGTGCAGTCTTGGAAGAAATTCCTCCTAAGTAGATCCATGAAATACGCATGAGCAATATCTTCCATGTCCCGATCTTTGTTGTTTATAGGCTGGATAAATCCTTCTGCTATCCAGAGACTCGTCAACATTTGTTTTATCAATCACCCAGTCTCTGGGAAACAATGAACAGAAGCAAAGCACTGTCTTAGATGGCATGGGAGATGAATATAACTAAGCTTAAGTATTGAACTTAGGTTATGAAAATTTGCAGAAATTTCTGGAATCTCATCCTCAAAATAGATCAATCAGCTTCAATTATCTTGAAGAATAATAGACTTCCAATCGTTCGTATTGCCAAAGGGCTTCCATTTCACTTTTTGACTATCTGCAACCCGATATTTACCTTAAATGGATTTCTAGTCTCTTCTTCTTCCCGACAAGCCATTCTCATCAATAAATCAACAGACGACTCTGTTCGAAGGGCCTCGAGACAGTAAAATGGGTTTGTGTCCCTAAGGTCCGCAACTGCCTGATGGGAAGTAGTTATCAGAATCTTGCTTCCTCGGGCACCTCCCATCAATAAACTTTTCAAGCTCCCCCATAGTTCAGCATCCCCAGACCTTAGATCGTCAATAACTGGGAGATATTTTTGCAATTGCAACAAGTGATCTGCTCTCTCTGTTGTCTCTCTTCCCCTGATCTTTCGCAATTCCCCTTCGAGATTACGGAAGGTGGTACCCCAAATCCTTAAATCAAAATGCTTCTTGACCATGTCATCTTCGTATAGACATTGAGCCAGAGCAGTCTTTCCAATCCCACTCTCATCCCATATTGAAAGGACGGAAATTTGTTCATCAGTGTCGGAGTCTAACAAGAAGTTCATAATTGCGCTTTTAGCATCCTCTCTCCCTATAATCTCCTCCTCCTCCCCGTGCACAAAGGAGTCCGACCGCTCTCTGCTCCTCGATCCTCTCTGCATGCACATCCTTGGTGCGCTCTCTCAAGTCCAGAAAATCCCTTGCGAGGGCGCTCATCTCCAGCCTTGAATCACGTTCTTTAGAAGGCGAAGAGGAGGTGATTGCCTGCTGCATCGATTCCTCACATCTGCTCGGCAATTCTCGCCGCCACGTGACTTCTTCGACGTTCCATTCTTCGAGCTAGTCCTCTGCATCATACAAAGTAGCCGTGAGATCGCGCAGCCATGGCGTGATGTACAAGTCTCCGACGCTCCACTCGTCCGCGTCGTGCACTACATTCTGGAGAATGGAGACGGATTCCTTGAGCTCGTGGAATTCGCCGCCAAGACCCCATGATCGTCGATCCTCCGCGAAATCATACAGAAGTTTAGCGACCTTGGAGATGATTGCCTCCGCCGCCATAACTCTTCTTCGAAGGTGAAGAGGGATCGATCCCTGCAACCTCCTCTTTTCTCTTTCGCTTTCGTCCCCTTCTTCTATAAACAGCCTATCGGTATAAAAAGACGAAAATACCCTCACTCGACGATAGCTCGATTCATTAGATGTATGCTTAGCAGCAAGCAAACCAATGAAAAAAAAAAAAAAATCTCTGCCATTCTCCTTTTGAAAATCTATTGGAGTTGGGGGATGATCAAGGGAGTTTGTTTTGGAGTAGGGATCTAACGTGGAAAGAAAACTGCTACTAAAAGTCCACCAGAAAGACAAATGAGGATTAAGAGTTTAGGAAATAATCGGTGTTTAAAGTCGGTGTTTAAAGTCGTCTATCGAAAGAGGACATTAGGATTTCTAAGACATAATCAACATTGAAAATCTACCGACAAAGAAGATAAATGAGGATTCGTTAGGCAGTGAGATGTTCAATATGATAATATCAACACATAGTTTGATAGGGAATTATAATTAACATAACATGACGGTATCATCGTCATTACTTATGCTCTTAAGTAAGCACCACCATGAGAAAATTCCTTCATCCCCTTGCATTCTTACCTCTTGTACTGTCATTGATCTTGTTCGAAATACATTACATGATTCTATGTGTCTTTTAAATTGCAGTATCATTTTTCTGATTATTATAATTTTTATTGTAATATCATGTTATTATAGTTAGCCTCATATAAAGCCTATAAATAGGCTCCTATATAATATATCATCTATAGAAAACAGTTTTTCAACTTTATCTTCTGCTTTATTCGTATCATGGTATCAAAGCCACTATAGATTGAGGAAGCATCGTTGAGTCTATTATAAGGTGGTGGTCACGGCAACATTACCTCAGCTGCGTCAATATCTGTAGTTTGCCGAAACCGTCGCTTGTTTGAAGAGCATATAGTGGAGGAAATCATGTTTATTCCACTGAGTAGAAATGCTAAGGAAGATAGACTGATTTGGACAGCAAACAAAGCTGGACGCTTTACAGTAAAAAGCGTGGATAAATACTCTACATTTCAAAAGCAAAGTACAAGCATCATCTCAAAAGCAAGATTCGTCTATTCTTATGGATTGTGTACTCAGGTCCACAGTGCTCAAACCGTCCATCAAGGTAAAACCCCGGACCCTAGAGCCTGTGATCAGGACTCCAACACTCAAGCCTCGGTCAACCAAGGCTAGGCCCGAGCCAAGCGTGGGACTCTAATAACGGTGCCTGTGCCCTGGTCCATCGAGCACCTGGCCGTCTTCCAGCAACGAGGTCACGGATCGGGAACCTGACGAAGCTGAGAGAACTTTATCTCGGGTACTACGACAGCTAAGACGGAGGCTTGCCTCCAGAGATTGGTGACTTGGATAAACTCGTTAGGGTCGATGCTGCTAACAGCAGATTGTCCGGCGAAGTACCGCCCGAGATTGTCAAGTTGCAGAATCTCGACACCCTGTTTGTGCGAGTGAATGCGTTTGCAGGGTCTCCGACTCCCAAGCTGGGCTACTTGAAGAGCCTCAAGTCTCTGGATTTGTCTAGCAACATGTTCTCAGGATGATCCCTTTGCATCTCTTCTGGAAAAATCTTAATGGTGAGATTCCTGAGTTCTTTGCCGATTTGCCCGAGTTGTAGAACGGTCATTTGCTTCTCTTTAACCCACTGCACACCCTGTGTTCGACAAAATGTTTAAACCAAGTTGTGCCCAATTTCGTCCGATTTTTAGTTGCTTAATTGTGATCTTTCATTGACCTCAATGCACGTTCTTGTCACCATTGTTCAACATGCTTTTGGTTCCTTTCGAGTCTTGCTCGGTGCTTCTATGGTGTTTTTGGTGAATGGGGGCGAAGTTATAAGTGAGAATAGATGATGGTCAGCCATGCATGGGCAGTCCAGCGAAGTGCGGGTGGTGGAAGACGATGAAATTTCATTCGATATTTGAGACGGCGGTCCATGAGTGACGCCTTCTTTTGTTGATTTGAAGACTTAACGTTGACGGTCGATGAGTTCGCGTTCTAGGGTGGATGAACAGAAAGGAAAAAGAAAGGAAAAAGAAAATGGGCTAGGTTCTTCCAAGCGTTGGGCCGATTCATATTGTGGGCTGAGATTGGCTGGGCTGAGAAAGGAGAGGGGTGGAGCCACGTCTGGGCTTTAAGGCCGGCCTGGTTTTTTTAATTCCACCCGGACCGATAGGGTCCGGGTCGGCTTGGTCGGGCCCGGTCTCTTGACCCGGAGAGAGCCATGGCGGATGCCATCCTCTCCAAGGTGGCTGACATACTGGACGATTTCCCGAGGGATGGGAAGTCCGGGGATGTCGACGGTGTGCGAGGAAATAGAGGATCGAGGAAGAGATTGCGGTCGGGCGCTCTTGTCGTAGGGAGAGATGGTGCTAAAAGCGAAATGGCTGCCTAAGGTGCTGTGCAAGCAGAGAGAGGATCGAGGAGGGAAGAGTGGTCGGACTCCTCTATGCATGAGGAGGAGATTATAGGGAGAGATGGCGCTAACAGCGAGATCATGGAGTTCTTGTTAGACTCTGCAGCTGAAGAAAGAATTGCCATCCTTGTAAGATGCGGTATGGATGGGATTGGAAAGACTGCTCTTGCTTGGTGTCTGTACGAAGATGACATGGTCGACCGGCATTTTGATTTGAGGATATGGGTCTTTGTGGGTGGCGTCTCTAATCTCGAAATCCTGTTGCAAAAGATCATAGGAAGTGCAACAACAGAGAGGGCAGATGGCATTGAGTTGGAGGGATTGAAAAATCAACTTGAGGAACACATCCGTGGGAAAAAAATATCTCCTAGTTCTTGACGATGTATGGTTACAGTTTCATGAACAATGGGCGAGCTTGAAAATTTATTGATGGTAGGTGCTGAAGGAAGCAAGATTCTGATGACTACACATGATAAGTCCATTTTGGATTTCGTGGGCACAAGCCAATCTTATTTTCTTGAGGCCCTTTCGGAACGCTTGTCTTTTAGACTTATTGACGAGAATGGCTAGTAAGGAAGAAGAAAAGAGTAGATATCCGGAGAAGCTAACTATTGGGAGGCAGATCGTGAAAAAAAATCTTGTGGAATTCCTTTGCTTATACGAACAATTGGAAGTATATTGTTCTTCAAGAAAACTGAAGCCGAGTCCTATAATTTTGAGAGCGAGATTCTGGAACTCTATGCAGAGTCAGATTATTATCACATTCACTCATATCTTAAGCTTAGTTATCGTCATCTCCTATCGCATCTAAAACAGTGCATTGCCTTCTGTTCATTGTTTCCCAAAGATTGGGTGATTGATAAACTAATGTTGACAAGTCTCTGGATGGCAGAAGGATTTTTCCAGCCCATAGACAACATAGGTTGGGATATGGAAGACATTGCTCATTACTATTTGATGGATCTAGTTAGGAGGAATTTCTTTCAAGACTGCACTAAAGATGAACTTGGCAATGTGATGTCTTGTAAGATGCATGGTTTTGTAAATGAGCTAGCATGCGCGGTTGCTCGCGCTGAGTGTTCCCGATACATCGATTCGGCATGGTCGTTAAATGATGAAAGAACTTGGCATGTATCATGGGATTCAACGTTAGATCTATTGAAGAAACTTCCAACTACTCTACTCAGAGCAAAACGTCCGAGGACATTCATCAAACTGGATCAAACAAAATGCTTGAGTTGTGAAACTCTAATGGTTGGAAAAACTCTTTGTGAACTCACTTCTAATTTCAAGCTCTTGCGTACCTTGGATTGGCATGATTGTGGTGTCGAGAAATTGCAAAGTTCAATTTGTGAGTTGAAGCACCTGACATTTCTAGATCTCTCTGAAATATGAAGGAATCACAAACAAGATTGCGATCCTTGCAAGTCCTTAAACTCAATATGTGTTGCCAGCTAATAGCATTGCCAAGTGACATAAGAAAGTTGGTCAACCTCAGGTGTTGACACCTAAATTTTGGCGACCTGCTTAGTCATTTATTGCATTAAAAAATTAGGGGTTGATTTTATTTTTGAAAAAATAGTTAAGTGCATAGCATATGGTTTTAGGTGCATTTATTTCTTAATTTGCATTGGGCCGGTGACAAATTGGTTCAAATTGATGATTCATAATATTAATTTGGTGAATTGAACTAAACCCACAAAGGGAGTAAATTTGCCCAAGCCCATATCCTCGGAAAGATTTTACGGATTGATTTATGCGAGATTTCAAATTTTAGAAGAATCCTCTTGCAATCCTAAATCGTATCAAAAGCAAATATTACATTTGGAAAAAGGAAGTTTCACGGATATGGATTTGGAAAAATTAAAACCCTAACTCGCGGCCTATAAATAGATCAAATGCCTAGGGTTTGAAGGAGGGAGACCACACATTGAATACACGGCCACATTAGGGGGCTTTTTCTCTCGATGGCTCGGTCAGAAAAATTCAAGCCAAAAGGAGGAAAATTTCACTTCGTTTTTTAGGATTTCGAAGGCTTTGCTTTTGCTTTGGCTGAAAAAATAAAAAAAAGGCAGCTTTGCAGAAGGGGACTTTCTGCTGACAAAAAAGAGCAAAACAGGAAGAAAGAGGAGGTCTGCGAGGGAAGTGACCGGCCAGCAGAGGGAAAAGAAAACAAAAAGCAAAAGAGAAAAGCAAAAGGGGAGGGGGGCTGTTCATCTTCTTCTTCGCGCAGCCACATCTGCCGCGTTGCTTCAGCCGCTTCTGCACATCACTGCTGCACTCGCGCTGCTGCGCTTGCAGACCACCGCCGCTTCTGCTTTGCCCGCAGCCCAACACCAGCGACCCGACGCCAGCAAGCCCTCAACCGCCCGCCACCGCCCCTGTACGTTGCTCCGACGCCTAGCAGATCCGCTCCGAGCCTCCTGCAACCCGAAGCCCGTGACGCCCCTTCAGTTTCGCCTTTTGCTGCTGCCCGACGCCACAGGAGCCCGCACCGCCGGTCTGCTGCCCCACCGGACGCCTCGCCGTGCCACTGAGACTACGGTAGCCTGAAGCTCCACTGCCGAGCCCCGAACGCCGCCCCTGTTCCGCCTGACCCGCGACTAGTTGCGCCTGCCACCCGAGCGCTACCGCTGCTCGAGTGCTGCTGCTGCCTCCGCCCGTTGCCGCCCTCACCGGAGATCCGACCGACGGCGGACCAGCTGCCCTTGGCGATCGAGCACCCACCACAGCCGCCTGCCTCCATTGGAAACAAAAGCAAAAAAAAAAAAAGAAAAGAAAAAATCACAATTAGGTAGTTTTTATTATTATTTATTATTATTTTGCTTATTTCGTCTTTTAGTAGAATTACTCTTGAATATATGAAATTGAAATTCCGATATGAAATTGCGCTGAAATTTGAGATTGATAGTCCGATTTTCGCGCTCGAAATCCGACTCGCAATTTACTTAAAAATTGCCAATCCGATCTCCCGCCGAGATCCGATTCGTGATTTATGTGAAATTGGTCAACCCGATCTCATGCTCGAGATATGGTTCGTCGATTTGGTATCAATATGGCTTGATTTGCTTTGTGGTGTTACTTAAATTAGTTTTCTTTAAAAAAAATCAAAAAATGTAGTTTTAGGGTTTGCATGCTCATAATAGGTATTTTACTTCGAATTTAAAAAAAAAATCAAATCAATTAATTTAGGTTGCTAGTTTTCTTTAAAACTTGGATTGCATGTTTAATTATTTGGCAATTATTAATTTCGAAATTTTAAAAAAAAAGGAAAAAAAAGGAAAAACATAAAAAAAAATCATCATGCATAATTCATGTAGAATTAGGGCACATTTTGCACGTCATTGCATATTATGATAGAAACATTTAAGTTAATTTAGATAATTTCTTAATTTACTATAGGTTTAGGTATTTTATTAAATAGATTGCATTTTAGGATTATCTAGGTTAAGATAATATTTTAGTTTAAATTAGGATGTGGCTCAACCTAATTCCTAATATAAATTAAATAGGATCTTAATCTAATTAGGTAATTTTCACATTTCACCTAATTTCGAATTTCTTAAAAATACAAAAAATGTCATAGGTTAAATTAATTTTATTATTTATGATGAAATGCATTCTTTTAGAAAAAAATCATATGCACGTCATTAGGGTTAGATTCATTGAGATGCATGTCATTTAGTATTTTTGCCAGGCCCATTTAATTAGAAATTACATGTCATTGGAATTAGGTCATTTAATTAATATTGCATTGCACATTGCATGATTTTCATTAATTAAGTGAAAACAAAACAAAAATTGCGTATTAATTAGAAACCATATCTAGGGTTGTTGATGTGGATTTTAATTTAACATTGCAGATGCTTTCGTTGCTTTGAGGTAAGTCTTGCAATTTATTTTTGTTTTACTTGAGTGTTAAATTGGTGGTTTGTGTACCCGCATGATCACATCATATGTTAGGGAATTAGTTTAAAATCAATTCAAGCTGCCTGCAAAACCTTTTTTTTTTTTAAATAAAAGAAATGGTACCAAAATGGCGTTAGAGAAATCTAGCGTAATCAAGTCCCCATACCCAAATCTCTGGTTCGTAGAAGTAAAGTAAAACTCCCGTTACTTTACTTGGGTTTATAATCGACCCACCAAAAATAGATTAGTGGCGACTCCTAATTAAAAATCAATTGCATGTTAAAAACTTGAACCGAAAGTCGCGAATTGGTATGGGCTTGGGAGAGCCCGAGTTAAGTCTAGGCTTAACAATCCATTAGCCAAAACCCTAGGTGGTTCACACCCCGAAAAAAATTGGTCGCGACAGCTTGGCGACTCCGCTGGGGACTTGAGTTGAAACTCTTAGTGGACTTAGGCCAATTTTCTTTTTTTAAAAAAAATGCTTTTGTTTGGCAGCGAGGATTCCAGGTACGTCCCTAACATTTAGGTGTTAAATGTTCTTGCAGATTGGGAGGTATAAGGGGAAGTGTTTGCTGACCTTTGTTTTGCAGGAAGGTGTAGGAATTTATGGTTTACATTCATATATGAAGTGCTGCTTGATATAAACTGTTGTGCATGCTTTGCATTTTGCACTACACTTTGCACACACAACCTGCCGCCGGACCTGGGCCGCATAGGATCATTTAGGATGGTATTGAAATGGATACCACTCCGACCGCATGCTCGCGGTACGAGTCGCCCATCTCAATCCCGAAGTTTCTTTCATGGTGTCAAGAGTACCCACCTCGGTCCGCATGCTCGCGACCCGGGTCGGCTCTTTGACCAAGCCGGAGTCATGAGGACCCGACATAGTCCACAAGCTCGTGGCTAGTCCGATCATCCTTGTGGCTCCACTTTGATAAGCCTTATAGAGTAGAAATCGAGCCACTTACCATGCGCATGTCTATGTGATTGCTGTCGATTTTTCTTGATAAAGTAAGTTTTCTATCCCTATACCATGCAATTTATTTTGTCATGCTTTTGGTCTGTCCATGACAATCTAGGATAGTCATTTGATCTAATTCCTTTCAAGAATGAAATGAGGAAATGGCCATGCAATAAATCATTTGGAAAATAAAAAACTTTGGAGAATTTGTTTTCAATTCATGTTTAGGAAATTTGGTCTTGTTAGGGTGTCTATCTTTATTTTCCTAGTCCATTTTTAGGAAATGCCCTTCTTGTAAGAACTTTTCATGCATAAATGAAAAAAATGGAAAAATCGAGTAGATCATTGTCATGGATCGACTTTCTATTTACCCTCATGCTTACATGTTCCCGTTCATTTGAATTAGGTGATTATGGAACGATCCCGCTCACCCATCCGTTCACGATCGAGAGTTCAAATGACGGATCAAAAAGAGCTTATCTCGTCAAGCAAAAATGCTACAATCTTTCTTTAGTGAGAAATTGCGACTCCAAGAAGAGAGCCAAGAAGACTTTTTGAATCTTCTCATTTTCCTGAGGTAGTCAAATTTGATGCCATCATGAAGAGGGTAGCGACATATCTAGATGGAAGAATATCTGACCTGAAGGGTTTGCATCACAAGATCAAGAAGGGTGAAGAATTCAAGTGCACATGACTCATGGTCCTAAGTAGTTCGATTTCCTCATTTAATTAGGGGCATGCACCTTCCCATGCATGGGAATTTTTATCTCTTTTTAGGGATTGATTTCAATTTCTTCTGTGCTTGAGCATCATATTCCAATAAATGTAATTTGATTGACGAATATCAACAAAATTACAAGTTTTGTTTTGAGGACATGATGGGGTATGCCAAACCAGCCCGGTGACGATATCCAACAATGAAAAGAAAATATCATCCAAGGAGAATTCTGAGGACTGGGCTTCTTCATGCTTCCTCATCCAAAAAAAAATCCAAAAGAACAAAAAAAAAAAAAAAAAAAGATCATTTTTCAAGCCATTTCCAAAAAAGCATGCATTAGATTAGCCTTGTTTAATTTTCTGACTCATTTACTTCATGTTTCAGAGCATTACTTTCTTGACCCGATGAGAAAGCATCTGAAAAGGGCACATCAGGTTGCAATTGGTTCAATTGTTACTCAACAAGTTTCTAAAGAGTTAATGTCAGTCACATCTCGTACTACTTGAAATATCCATCTTAAAGGACCAAACAAAGTGTGTTCCATTTCCATGCTTGACGGAATTTTCATTCTCGCCCATTAAATGAGGGGCAAGTTAAAAGAGGATCATCCATCTTTGGTGAAAGAGGTACATCTCGTCTTTGAACATAAATAATTTTGGGAGATGACGCTTTGTTCTTTTCCTTGCGGATGACGGGGGGCACTAGATTCTAATAGTGACATGATCGAGACAAAATCTCGATCCGAGCCAAAATGGTTGTGCAATTTGAATTTACTTTGATGTTGCATAGTATCCTATTCATGCACGTTGTTTTGTGCAGGGGCAAAAGCAAGATTTCATCAAATCAAAGATCGGATTTTCATCCTCAAATGATCAATTTGTGTGTTTGTTCCCTTTCAATAAGGGCAATCCAAGGACACCCATTGCTGAGACAGTCCCTTCGTGGGACAATTCCTTGAATGAATGCTTAAAATCATGTTTTTCATACTTATGAGAGCATTTTTGAGTGTAATAAATTGTTTGTTTTGAGATCACAAACGCTTTTTATGCTTAAAGCTACTAAACTCTTTTGAAAAGAAAATTTTCATATTGATTTAGCTCACCAATTTCATGTGGAGATTTGTCAAGATATACAATTTAATGGAGTGACATCAATGCTTAAGAATGCTGAATGAGACGTGTCAGGATGATGAAAGGCAAGCCCTATCCTATACACAGTCCTTTACTTATACACTTGTAAGATGAGTGTAGGAAGTTCCATATTTACAAGGTAAAGAGTTCTCTCGCAAAAGGTACGATGACCAAAGTGATGAGAGGCATTATTTCTTTATCCCAAACACAACAGGTGATCTATTGCTTAAATCCTTTGAGCTCCATACACTTATGGAAATTCTTTTCAAATTACCCCTGTCAAGAACCACCCCACATTGGGGCAAGTTGGAGGTAAGACAGCATCATGAGGTGAGGAAAATGAAAAGAAATTTCTTGCTCTCACTTGCATTAAATCTTCAAGTCGTGCTATTACATTAAATTCATGTGGTAATTTAAGTGCATTAGGATGACGAAGAGCATTTCTTTCTTTATCCTACATACTTATATCCTTTGCACAGCCCATTTGAGTCTGCAATTTTTCATTTCTTTAAACCCAATTGGTGATCATCCCCCACACTGGGGCAAGGCAAAAGACAGATGAAGACCCTTGAAAGTTCGAGTGTCATTGTTTGACGCATGGGCATGAAAAAGCAGTGTGCCTGGTAAAAGCAAGGCCAATGCCCATAAAAAAGGAAGTGAAAAAAATGAATAAGAACTTGGGGCATGAAAAAGCAGTGTGCCTGGTAAAAGTAAGGCCAATGCCCATAGATGAAAAAAGAGAGTCAAGATAAGGTGACTGTCAATTACAAGAATTGAATCCTGATGGAGCAATACTCAAAGAACTCAAAATGGGGCATTTCATGAAGACAATCTTTGATGATGAAAAAGAAAAACTGGTGGCAATGCCAAGATGATCACCAATTCTCACCATTCACACACATTTTGAGCCTAATGATCCTTTCATTTCTCAACCCATGAACCTAGCCTACGTTACGTCATTTACAAAGTCTCTTCAGATTAGGGCACTTGAATTAACATAGGAGTTCATATGTTTATAAGCATCGCTTGAAGAAGTGCGAGCGAGATTATTTCTTTCTCATTTTGTAGGGTTCTTGACTTGTAAACCCGGAGATGATTACAAAATTGTTCTTTCAATTGCCTTGACTCAAAGAGTCCCTTTGTTGAATCGTTGACCAAGCCCACATTACGGTCCTTGTTAAAGACCTCTCAGATTGGTAAGGTTGTATCGCTTGCGAGAATACTCGGACCCTTGTTGGTATGATGATAGTGAGATGGAGTGATTCTCATAAAATAGCCTCTAAATGAGAGTGAGTGAAAGTCATTTCTAACTGAAGGTCTCTCATTTGGTATTCTTAGGAAATCCATGTTATGAGTGAAGATTGTCTTGAATGATAATTCTCTCCAGTGGAAATTTGGGTGATGCAAAGGTCATTATGCATGAACCCCAATTGAGTTGAAGAAAACCTCACTAAATTTTGAAATGTGCATTCTAGAGTAACTCAGATTGTCTATCTCTTTGATGAATGCGTATAAGTTTTTGCTCTAAATCATGTCGACCTTCAAGTTCCTTTTAGAATGTTTCATGATATTAGGAGATGAGAAACCTCCACCATGAGGTGAAAGACCTCCACAGGATATCTAAATTCCAAAAGACATGTCCTCAAGAATCAGAGATATCACCAGGTAAGTATATCTCTACCATACTCTAAAATACTTGTTATTGTGCAGGTATTCTCTCTCGAGTGCATCGACACTTGACTCGGTCAAGCAGTCCTCTATAATGGCCTGGTGTGCTTTCGTAGCCTGGAGTTCCTGACCTGGCGTGCTCCAGAGTCCATTTTATCGAACTGACGTGCTTCCGTAGCCCGAATTTCTTTTATCGACCTAGCGTGCTTTCGTAGCCCTGAGTCCTTTATACCGACACTCAATGGAGTTGTCCCCCAAAGATTTTTCCTCCAGATTCAATCTGATTAAGGCGACCGAAGAATGGTTCGGGTCCTGGTCGGATGATTTTTCCGCAAGGCTGGGCGACCAAGAATGGTTCGGGTCCTAGCCAAGCAAAACCTCAATCTAGGCGACCGTAGAATGGTACGGGTTCTAGACAATATTTATTGCTCTAACAGGCGACCGTAGAATGGTACGGGTCCTGGAAAAGCAATTTCCTCATTCAGGCGACCGTAGAATGGTACGGGTCCTGGAAAAATAATTTTCTTTGTCGAGGCGATCGTAGAATGGTACGGGTCCTTGACAACACCTATTCCTTATTCAGGCGACCGTAGAATGGTACGGGTCATGGAAAATGAATCCCTGTTTAGGCGACCGTAGAATGGTACGGGTCCTAGACAAAACCTTTCGCCGTCACCGGGCGACCGTAGAATGGTACGGGTCCTGGGAAAGCAATTCCTTACAAAACCTTCCTGCCGTACTGGGCGACCGTAGAATGGTACGGGTCTTGGGAAAGCAGTTCCTTACAGAACCTTCCTACCGTATTGGGCGACCGTAGAATGGTACGGGTCCTGAGAAAGCAGCTCATTCCTGCCATATTGGGCGACCGTAGAATGGTACGGGTCCTGAGAAAGCAGCTCCTTTCTGCCATACTGGGTGATCGTAGAATGGTACGGGTCCTAGGAAAGCAGCATCTCCACAAAGTCATGTTACTATTCTAGGCGACCGTAAAATGGTACGGGTCCTAGACACGTAACACCCACTACCTCGAATTACTCTATCCTCCTCGAAAGTAAGTTATTTCAGGTAGGTTCATCTATCATTTGCATTAATATTTTCATGCATCATATAAATTGCATTAAAAAATGGAATTCATTTTCCAACAAAAAATCATTCAATGCATGTGCATAGTCAAAATTTAGGTCTCAATTTGTCTTTGAAGGCAACCTCTTCGAGCTCACCTTCAAAGAGGGGCAGCTGTTGATACCTAAATTTTGGCGACCTGCTTAGTCATTTATTGCATTAAAAAATTAGGGGTTGATTTTATTTTTGAAAAAATAGTTAAGTGCATATCATATGGTTTTAGGTGCATTTATTTCTTAATTTGCATTGGGCCGGTGACAAATTGGTTCAAATTGATGATTCAGAATATTAATTTGGTGAATTGGACTAAGCCCACGGAGTAAATTGGCCCAAGCCCATATTCTCGGAAAGATTTTACGGATTGATTTATGCGAGATTTCAAATTTTAGAAGAATCCTCTTGCAATCCTAAATCGTATCAAAAGCAAATATTACATTTGGAAAAAGGAAGTTTCACGGATATGGATTTGGAAAATTAAAACCCTAACTCGCGGCCTATAAATAGATCAAATGCCTAGGGTTTGAAGGAGGGAGACCACACATTGAATACACGGCCACATTAGGGGGCTTTTTCTCTCGATGGCTCGGTCAGAAAAAATTCAAGCCAAAAGGAGGAAAATTTCACTTCGTTTTTTAGGATTTCGAAGGCTTTGCTTTTGCTTTGGCTGAAAAAATAAAAAAAAGGCAGCTTTGCAGAAGGGGACTTTCTGCTGACAAAAAGAGCAAAACACGAAGAAAGAGGAGGTCTGCGAGGGAAGTGACCGGCCAGCAGAGGGAAAAGAAAAAAAAAAAAAAGAGAAAAGCAAAAGGGGAGGGGGCTGTTCATCTTCTTCTTCGCGCAGCCACATCTGCCGCGTTGCTTCAGCCGCTTCTGCACATCACTGCTGCACTCGCGCTGCTGCGCTTGCAGACCACCGCCGCTTCTGCTTTGCCCGTAGCCCAACACCAGCGACCCTACAAGCCCTCAACCGCCCGCCACCGCCCCTGTACGTTGCTCCGACGCCTAGCAGATCCGCTCCGAGCCTCCTGCAACCCGAAGCCCGTGACGCCCCTTCAGTTTCGCCTTTTGCTGCTGCCCGACGCCACAGGAGCCCGCACCGCCGGTCTGCTGCCCCGCCGGACGCCTCGCCGTGCCACTGAGACTACGGTAGCCTGAAGCTCCACTGCCGAGCCCCCGAACGCCGCCCCTGTCCCGCCTGACCCGCGACTAGTTGCGCCTGCCACCCGAGCGCTACCGCTGCTCGAGTGCTGCTGCTGCCTCCGCCCGTTGCCGCCCTCGCCGGAGATCCGACCGACGGCGGACCAGCTGCCCTTGGCGATCGAGCACCCACCACAGCCGCCTGCCTCCATTGGAAACAAAAGCAAAAAAAAAAAAAAAGAAAAATCACAATTAGATAGTTTTTATTATTATTTATTATTATTTTGCTTATTTCGTCTTTTAGTAGAATTACTCTTGAATATATGAAATTGAAATTCCATGATATGAAATTGCCTTGAAATTAGTGATTGTCAGTCCGATTTTTGAACTCGAAATCCGACTCGCAATTACTTAAAAAAATTGCCAATCCGATCTCCCGCTCGAGATCCGATTCGTGATTTATGTGAAATTGGCCAACGAGATATGGTTCGTCGATTTGGTATTAATATGGCTTGATTTGCTGTGGTGTTACTTAAATTAGCTTTCTTTAAAAAAAAATAAAAAAAAATGTAGTTTTAGGGTTTGCATGTTCATAATAGGTATTTTATTTCGAATTTTCAAAAAAAAAATCAAATCAATTAATTTAGGTTGCTAGTTTTCTTTAAAACTTGGATTGCATGTTTAATTATTTGGCAATTATTAATTTCGAAATTTTAAAAAAAAAGGGAAAAAAAGGAAAAACATAAAAAATCATCATGCATAATTCATGTAGAATTAGGGTACATTTTGCACGTCATTGCATATTATGATAGAAACCGCACTTAAGTTAATTTAGATAATTTCTTAATTTACTATAGGTTTAGGTATTTTATTAAATAGATTGCATTTTAGGATTATCTAGGTTAAGATAATATTTTAGTTTAAATTAGGATGTGGCTCAACCTAATTCCTAATATAAATTAAATAGGATCTTAATCTAATTAGGTAATTTTCACATTTCACCTAATTTCGAATTTCTTGAAAAATACAAAAAAAATGTCATAGGTTAAATTAATTTTATTATTTATGATGAAATGCATTCTTTTAGAAAAAAATCATATGCACGTTATTAGGTTAGATTCATTGAGATGCATGTCATTTAGTATTTTTGCCGTGCCCATTTAATTAGAAATTACATGTCATTGGAATTAGGTCATTTAATTAATATTGCATTGCACATTGCATGATTTTCATTAATTAAGTGAAAACAAAACAAAAATTGCGTGTTAATTAGAAACCATATCTAGGGTTGTTGATGTGGATTTTAATTTAACATTACAGATGCTTTCGTTGCTTTGAGGTAAGTCTTGCAATTTATTTGCTGCTTTACTTGAGTGTTAAATTGGTGGTTTGCGCACCTGCATGAACACCTCACATGTTAGGGAATTAGTTTAAAATCAATTCAAGCTGCCTGCAAAACTTTTTTTTTTAAATAAAAGAAATGGTACCGAAAGGGCGTTAGAGAAATCTAGCGTAATCAAGTCCCCGTACCCAAATCTCTGGTTCGTAGAAGTAAAGTAAAACTCCCGTTACTTTACTTGGTTTATAATCGACTCACCAAAAATAGATTAGTGGCGACTCCTAATTAAAAATCAATTGCATGTTAAAAAACTTGAACCTAAAGTCGCGAATTGGTATGGGCTTGGGAGAGCCCGAGTTAAGTCTAGGCTTAACAATCCATTAGCCAAACCTAGGTGGTTCACACCCCAAAAAATTGGTCGCGACATCAGGCAACTGGAGATTAGCAATTATAATGCCCAATCTCATATGCCACATGGGTTGGGCCTGTTGACCCTTTTGCACACTCTTAACAGATTTCCTTTTGGCCGGGGATGATTCTTGTCCGAAGAATGGTGGTGGGCTTGGGGAGTTGAATAGGTTAAGCAGTTGGAGAGCAAGCCTAAGAATTGAACTTAGGGAGAAATAGGAGATGCAGTAGCACAAGCAAATGCTGCGAACTTGAAGGAGAAGAATTCCTTAGTTTTGCTAGTATTAGTGTTTGGTATAAAAGAAAGTGATGAAGTTCTGCTCAAAGAGCTGCAGCCAAGCACAAACCTCTGAGGCTTAGAAATAAGAGGCTATGGCGGCACAAGGATTCCAAGCTGGATGTCTCGCATGCCTAAGTTGGTTGAGCTACGGTTGTGTCACTGTGGAGCATGCAAAAGTCTCCCACCACTTGGTGAGCTTACCAACCTCAAGCGTTTGAAAATTGATGGGCTACCTATCGTGAAGTGCACCAAAAGTGATAATCATGCCCTTTCATAACTTCCTAATCTCTCTGCACTTAGGATCCGGGAGTGTCCTAATTTGAAATGGATCCCACCACTTCTAGATCTCAAGGAGCGGGAACTTCATAATTTCCCTTTGGAGTTGTTGCAGACCTCAGTTGCCACAATTGAATGGGTAATTGGTATTGACAATCGAGTGAGAAGGTAATCAAGTTAATGGAAATAGAAGACAATGGGGGTAAACCACGCATGGTTGGAATCCATGGAACTAATGGAATCGGCAAGACAACTATTGTGAAGGCCGTATACAACCAACTCTCCTCTTGTTTCGATAGTTGTAGCTTTCTCGCAGAGATTGGAGAAACAGCATGAAATGGTGGTATTCAGTTTGTGCAAGCTAAGTTGATACATGATATTCTTAAGCAAGATGGTGATGTTGCTTCTTTTGAAGGAGAAATCAAGTTTTATCTGGATGTTTTCAGCAACATAAAAGCTCTTATTATCCTAGATGATGTGGAAGAACAGTCTCAACTTGATGATCTTGTAGGTAACCGGCTTGACTGGTTTGGTCCTGGAAGTCGGATAATTGTTACCTCAGAAAATCATGGAATTCTCGAAACACGTGTTTCTCAAGGCAGGGCTGATATCTGTGAGGTGAATGAGATGGATAATGATTGAGCTCCTGAACTTTTTTGCAAGCATGCTTCAATACCTTGGTATCCTGAATTTGGGAAGTGCATTGTCAAAGCCACGAGGCAGGTTCCATTTGTTATTGAAGTTATCAGTTCACTTCTACGTGGAAAAACAATAGAAGATTGGAGGAAGATGGAGGACTTGATAAAACCACACTCTCAAGAGATTTCGAAGGATTATGGGGAGATTTCGGGAATCTGTTATGAAGCATTAGATGAAAAGCAGAAACAAATATTTTGGGACATGGCACGGTTTGCCAATGGCATGGATGGCCAAATTGCATCATATATGTGGCCTGATCTAGATCTTTTGCCTGCTTACCAAGTTTTGATGCCCCAAGCAAAAATTGGAGAAGACAATATGCTGTGCATGCATAAACTGTCGAAGCACCTCTGCAGAACTGTAGATCAAGAAGAACCTAAATATCCTGTAAAGCACAGAAGACTATACATGCATGATCCAGACCTGAAAGTACTCAACAAAGAAGAGGTAAAGGGGTTTGGTTCAATAGTTTGCTTTCTTCCGTAAAATGAAAGCCTGATGTATAATTTTTAATTTGTTATCCAGCTTTTTACTTATTTCACCGTGTGTAGGTTGTCTTTGCATGCACGGAAAAGAAAGCACCCTAGTCCTTATCGCTTAGAAAAATTGTCCCATAGTAAGTTACAGCTTCGAATTCATTTTGTTAAATGCAGGGAATGGAAGTGGAAGCCCTCTGCTTTGACTTCAGAAATCGTGGTCGCCATACATTTTACAGAAAAAGATTTCGTGTGGGTGCTGAACATAAGTCTTGAAATTGGATAATACAAGTATGACTGAAAATTTTGCAAGTGTATTTCCAAAGTTAAGGTGGCTTCACTGGCAAGGGTGCCCAAAGGATTTCTAAGCAATAGAATTTAATCTGTCCAAACTGGCCATTCTTGATCTTTCATGGAGCAGTCACTGGAGACTGGGGAGATTGGGGGAAAATCAAGGTGGTTTCTTATCTATTGCTCTAATGCTTTTATTCTGTTAATTATCTAGCAATTGACCTTATGATTTTTTTCTCACCTCTTTTACAGATGTAACAATTGAAAGTCTTAAATCTCACTGGTTGCACTGACTTACTGAGAAGTCCTGAATTTTCTAGCTTTCCAAATTTGGAGATACTGATTCTAGAGCGATGCTCTCGGTTGGTCCATTTACATCCTTCAGTTGGGGCTCTCGAAAAATTGCTTTGCCTGAATTTGAAGTCCTGCAGTGAACTCGGCAGGTTGCCTGCTGTACTGGGTGCTTTGACAGCTTTGAAACAGCTCCTCATTGATGAGACTTCTCTGTGTGATATTTCCTTGGGAAGTGATTCAAAGAAAGTTGAATGCCTGACATCACTTTCAATACTCAGCAAATAATTCAAGGATTACTGAACTCCCCGATGGAGCTGGAGAGAAACTCCGATGCTTGTCATTGAGGAATTGTCATTGGACGCAAGTACTTCCAGAGTCCATTGGCCAATTGGCAAGCCCTTTAGAGGAGCTGGATATTTCGGGATTAGGCATTTCTGAATTGCCAGGTTACTTCGGTAAATTGCAGAGATTGAGTGTTAAAGATGGACCATTGCTTCATAAGAAAGTTTCCTAATTTCATTTGGCATCTACATAGCCTTGAAGAATTACATTCCTCCTCATGTAGGATTATAGAAGGGGAGATTCCTGGAGATATTGGGAAGCTAAAAAATCTGAGAATCATGAGGCTGTGAAATTCTGCTATTTCCAGGCTACCTCCTGAAATTGAGCATCTTTCCAAGCTGGAGACTCTCGATGTACTTCACTGCAACAAGCTTCATGAGTTGCCGGCACTTCCCTCTAATATGGTTATTGTGCATTTGTGTCCAGAATTGAAGGAAAAGGTGTCTGACCTTTTCGGGGAAGCATTGTAACTTGGATGACAAGGTCAATGAGACCGGTCTTTGTTCTACTTAGCTCTAGTTATCCGGATAATTGTTTCTGTCTCCGCTGATATTTCCGTATAAGGTATCTAAGCTTCCTCTGATATTTGCATGCTCCTTTTTTTCTTATGGCACATCATACCGCGAGCTGTTTGACACTTGCTGATAGTGGATCATTCAAAAGACGGCGGTCACATTTTGACACTGCCTGGGCAGTGATTTGTTTTTGTCCAGTAATTCGGTTTTGCGCGACTGTCACAACAGAATTCCATTATGAAGGCCTAACAGACCTTGTTCCTTTTTTGGCAATTTGGCCCCTCTCAATTTACAATTAAGTCCTTAAATTCTGTATTTTGCTAAAACAGATCATCCTGAACAACTCTTCAGTTTTACACTTTTGCAAAAAGGAACTCAAATTTTCTCAAATTTGCAAATGCAAATCGAGCAGATTCCAGCTTGATCCTGATGAACAATTTTCCAGATTCAACGAATCTTCACGGTCTCGCTAAAAATATCAAAAGATCCTTTAGAGTACATAGAGTTCAACATTTTAGCAATTCCACAAATTCCGACCATAAGCTTCAGGGTCGAATTCGCCCAGCAAATGATATCTGTTCGGGAAGCATAACATAGCAAAACGAAGCTTAATATGCATAGGTTGAACGTGTAGTTCGTCACTTTGCAAGACAGCGACATTTAAGAGCTCAAAACATGTCTAACAAAAACATGCTCATCCAAACACGGAAATCACATAATCTCAGAATCTATCCACAATCAATCTCTAATCATACAAGCATCAATTCTAACTAGTTTTGGAGTGCATGCTGGCCCGGAGCATCTGTGATCGATCATGTAATTGACACAAGAAACTCTCACCTCATCGAACCCTATATAAAAGGTTTGAGAACGCCTTCCTTTGTTGTTCTTGATTCAATGATGAATCAAGCGATCCGGCCTTCATTCTTACTCAGGCGATGTCATGGAATGGCCAAGGATTGCTCGGCGATTCTTTCAAAGGAATATGTGCATATCAATATGAGTATTGGATCAAATAAACTGGTGGTAAACTTGAGCTAAAGCTGAGAGAGGATCAAGAGCTTTGGTGACAATTTGCTTGAACTCCAACCCCAGCTAGGTGAAGGACATGTCGGAGGAAGTGATCGCAAGGTTCGGATTGCCTGTGGAGGTTGTTGGACTGCCAAAATGGCCGTTGAGGCTCGTCAGCTCATGCTGTGATGTGGAGCATGGGCTTGGGCCCAAAGAGAAAGATTAGCCGAAAGGGGTGGCTCCGGTTGCTGATCGACGCAGTAAAGGTTGTGACTGACGTAGGAGGAGGCTGATGGTCGTCAGGGAGGCAATAGCTCCTAGGGGTGAGCATGGTCCGGGTTTGGCTAGTCCACCCCCTAACCTTAGGATCAACCCACACAGTACTGATCCTCAATTTTTGGGACCGAGGACCGACCCTATTGAGCTTGGGACTGAGGACTGGACCGACCCAATGGGTTCAGTCCGGTTCTAGGGTCAACCCGAGACCAACCGATAATTTTTTATTTCATTTTTTGTACTTCTTAAAAAAGCGATTGAGGACTGGACTAACCAATGGATTTGGTCCGGTTTTAAGGTCAACCTAGGACCAACCAATAATTTTTTATTTCATTTTTTGTACTCCTTAAAATGGCAACCGGGGATCATACCGATCCAATGGGTTCGATGATGAGCGAGGTCAGTTAAGAAAGGCAAGCAATGAGGGTCAAGTGTGGTGAGCGTCGAACAGAATGAGCATCGAATGTCAAGCGGGGAACAACAAGCCAAGCGAGCATCGAGCGACAAGCAGCACGAGTGACCCAAAGCGAGCGAGGTGAGTGTTGAGTGGCGAGCGGAGAAATTGTTTCTTTCGATTTTGGAAAATGGAAAGACTAAGAGAACAAATAAGACATAAGAGAACGAATACTAGAGAAGGATGCCATAATGTGTCTTTTTGGACACCGTAAGGACTTCTTACAAAAATATTTTATTCCTTTGTAAATTATGACTATCAACGCCGTAAAAAACATTAAAAACCTAAGTTATTAAAGAATAATGTAAAATTACTTGAACTCTTCACTAAATAACTGTTTAATGTTGTTGATGCAATTTATTTTAAGGTTTTCTCTATATAAACAAATTATATAGTTAGGGTTTACCTTACCAATATGTATGTATGTATATATATATAGAGTCAAGGTTGGTCCGAGTTGGACCGACCCAGAACTCTCAGGACCGAAGACTAACCCGCATAGTGCTGGTCTAGAAATTTCAAGACCAAGGACCGACCTAGTCTCCTTGGGAACCGGACCAAGACCGGGAGGGTTGGGCCGGTCTAGGGTTGATCCAGGGTTGACCCTAGACCAATGCTCACCCTTAATAGCTCCTTAGGGGAGGCAATAGTCGGCTAGTGAGGGGCTGAGCAGTGTTTGACAGAGAGAGAGAGAGAGAGAGAGATTGTTGAAGAGAGAGAAAGTAAATCTGAAAAATGAGGCCCTCCAATTTTTGGTGGGAAAATGCTTACATATTGCACGTTTGAATCCTAGCCCTTAGATTGATCTAATGGTCAGGAATTGATATCTTCTTGATTAAGATAGCTTCCTATTGGCTCAATTGGTAATGACATGTCTAAATGAATGGCCGAGATTAGACAAAATTAGATAAATGACATTAATTGCTTAATTTCTAAGACTACCGTTTGGTAGTCATAATAAAATTTAGGATATAATAGAATTTATCATATCATATGTTTGGTACTTACTCAAAACATGATAAAGTTGGATATAAATGGGATATAGGCCGAAAAAAATTATCACATGAGAAAAGTGGGATAAAAGTGGATAAAATTTCTAATATCCATAAGAGGAAAGTTTTTTCTCAAATAAAAACTTCTTAAATTAACAAATTTAAAATTATCTTTCAATATAAATAATATTCTAATTATAATATAAGAAATTCATAAAAACTATATTTTTAATTTAATCTTATTTTTATTTATACATTCAAATTTAAATATTATATTATAATATAAAATTCAATATATAAATATATATTTATATTTATTACATATATTAGGTATTTTAGTATTTTAGGTATATTAGTATAGTTTTCTGTTAATAAAATTTTTTAGAGAATGAAGGAAGAGAAAGAAAGAAATAAAAAATTAATTAAAAAAGAGAGGAAAATATAATAAAAATAAAAGTAAAAGTAAAGTCGATAAGAGTGTTCCAAGAGATCTTTTACCATCTCTATCTATAAAATTTGAGATTAATTTATATTGATATGGTATTTTAATCAAACAATATATATGATATGATGTGAATATATTTATCTTTATTACTACAATTACCAAATAGTGTATAGGATATAGCAAAATCTCATAAATTTCATATCCTGTCCTATTCAATCCTATCCTGGTTGGAAATTCAAACGACCAAATGTAGTCTAGGTGAATGATTTAATTGACTTAATCTTAATAACATGGATTAGTACACCTAGGGGCAATCTTGTAATTTTATGCTCATGGGAGAAGGGTGGCCAACCAATGGTTTGGCTGGTCAAAGATGACACAACTTGGCCAGAAAATGGCCAAAATCCGGCCATTCTCGCCGAACAGCGAGTCCTTGTTGGTTCGAACCATTCAGACCGGTTTGGTCCGGTTCACTTAGCTCGGCCATAACTCTGACCAAAACTTAGCAATTTAGTCCCCGTAGGGCCTGATGGTAAAGGACTTCTTATCAATTATCAAAGAAATGTACCAAATAGGAAGAAAACAACCCAAATCCCATCAAATTGATTCAATTAAACACATCAACACATCTCAATTGAACTAATTTGGTCCAATTACCTCATGGGTAACGTTAATTTTATCTCAATTGAATGGCCTCAATGGGGGTTTCAATCAATTCATGCAATTTTTGCAATTTTTATCCTCAATTGTCAAATTGGCTGTAGTTGGATTCAATTGACTTGACAAGAAATCAATTAGTTCAATCAATTGAACTCAAGATACTCTAATGCATCCAAATTGATGCCAACAACATGCATGGAGGATAAAAAATCATCAATGCAACTGACCTGCCTCGTGATGAATGCAATGCAAATTCTCTAACAGCTGATACCAATGGGTGATATTTGAAATAGAATATTGGCTGACACATCCCATGCTTCTTTTGCTGCATTGAGATGACCAAATTGAAGTTTGATAGAAGAAATCAAAGTGTTTTGAAGTTATGTAAATGATTTCATGATTCTTGCTATCCCAGTCCCTCAAGCGTCAATTAAATTTCTCCCTAGTTTCACCAATAATCTAAGTAAATGCACGGATAGCACTAGTGATGTAACGCTAGAGCCAACATCCTCAAGAAACTAGATATTTCTTGAGCCCATCAAACATAATTAGAACCATTCAAAATGGTATGAATGGGTACTTAAATTATCGTCACTAACGATTGTCATTTAACTTGCTCACATTCTACATGTGCTGATGATCAATATCAGATTACGATGTTGAGGAGTTAACATGATGATGGTAAGTTACATAGCTAAAGAAGACTGTTGACAGTATAAAACATAGCCATTGTAAGACTAGACTCCATGGCTGAAAAATTGAGAAAGACATCTAAAAAGCAACCAACAGGTTTCTACTTTATTAAAGTGATGCAACAAACTCTATTTTAGAAAACTCCCAAAGTAAAAAAAAAACGATTGTATAGGCAATCCCGATTTTGGCAGAAGAACAGCCCAAGTGCCATAACTTGACACGGAGGGATACTAAAGTGCCATAACTTCGGAAAGGTACACTTAAATGCTAATTCCGGAGTAAAGTGGAACACTTAAGTGCTACTCGGCCAAAATCCGGCCAAATGACTGACGTGGCAATTTTCCGGCGAGTTGGGTGCTAAACGGCGTCGTTTTGCACGCACGACGTGGCGAATTAAATGCAAAAATTAACTTCAAATTCAAATTTTTTATTTAAAATATTCTAAAAAATAAATAATTAATATAAAAATTAATTAAATTAAATTTAAACTTAATTTTAAAATTTAAAATATTCTAAAAAAAATTAAAAACTTAAAATTTAAAAAATTAAAATTTAAAAAACTTAAAATTTTAAAAAACTTAAAATTTAAAAAAAATTAAAACAAGTAAAATTTAAAAACTTAAAATTTAAAAAAAAATTAAAAAAATTAAAATAAAAAAACTTAAAATTTAAATATGAAATTTTTTTAAATTTTAAAACTAAGTTTTTAAATTTTAAGTTTTTTTTTTAAATTTTAAGTTTTTTAAATTTTAAATTTTTTTAAATTTTAAGTTTTTTAAATTTTAATTTTTTTTATTTAAAAGTTTTTTTAATTTAAATTTTTTAATTTTTTATTTTTTTTTTTTTTAATTTTTAAGTTTTTTTTAATTTTTAAGTTTTTTTTTAAGTTTTAAGTTCTTTATTTTTTAAGTTTTTTTAATTCTAAGTTTTTTATTTTTTAGAATATTTTATATAAAATTAAGTTTAAATTTAATTTAATTAATTTTTATATTAATTATTTATACATCGACACAATATGACGTCGTTTTTGTATTTTCTCACCACGTCAGCGTGCAAAACAACGTCATTTTACACCCAACTCGCCGGAAAATTATCACGTCAGCTATTTGGCCGGATTTTGGCCGGAGTGACACTTAAGTGTTCCACTTTACTCCGAAATTGGCACTTAACTGTACCTTTCCGAAGTTATTGTACTTAAGTGTCCCTCCGTACCAAGTTATGGCACTCTAGGTGTCCCAAACTCCCCGATTTTGGTACAAGTATTTGCTAACTCTTAGACGGCTAGCTGGATCTTTTTAAAGGTCTCCAACGGTTGGCTTAAAGACTTCTATAAATAAGGATCATCACTCGAGAATTGTTCGAGTCGTGCTTTAAGCTAGAAATCATCTTTGTTGCTATCTCTTTGTTAAAATTTAGCCTTTGTAATAGCAAATAGTCAAGCGTACAAGTATAATTGTAGTGGTTGAGTCTTGATAATGTGATCTATCCTATGAAAGAAACAACACTTTCTAGTTGTAACTTACTATATTGATTTCTAGTGAATTCTAGCTGTTGTTGAGCCATTTGTTGGAGATTAGACCAAGGCTTGAGTATAAAGTCGAATCATTATATATTGCTATGTGATCTATCTTTGGTGTTTATCATTTGCTTTAATTTGATAACTATCATCACACACATCGATCAGCTTCATACAATTTGGTTTGCTAATTATTATTATTTCGTGAAAATTTTTCAGTAGCGTTTCACTCAACCTATTCAACCCCACTTGTAGGTTGCATTATTAATCCTAACAATTGATATAAGAGTCTCATTACTTTTCACGTCCCAATCCTCGGGCGTGTGCCCATCCCTTGGTGGTTGATAAATATGCGACGTCTCATGACGCGTCGCCGGTCCATTCATTTTATTACACATGAGGAAGTGAATAAGTACCCTTGATAACAAAAGCTTGGGATAGAAAAGCAGGCCACAATTCACAACCAAAACAAGCATTTTATAAAGACACAATGTTTACATACAACACTACTCTATCTACAAAAGACCGGCTCAACAAAAAGGGAACTGTCCTAGAACTAGCTAGTCAGACATGTTTGCCGATTTTTCGGTCTCCACCTCCCCAGACTTCAGGGCTTCGGGTCTCCCACGACCGCCATCTAAGGACCTGAAAATGTTGAGCCCACAACAGGGTGAGACAATGTCTTAGCAAGTTCACCCCCTAAACTCCGACTATGAAGGAAATACACCCCAAGGGTTATCAAAGCACAAACACAGGTCAGAGGACTTACCTTTACCTCAAATCATTCATACAAGTCAATACAATTTATAAACCCAAATAATCGATCTAATCAATTGATTCAATCAATTTGATCGCTCACACAAGCGTGATCCACCGATACACATGGGTCCATCAATTCAATTAATCCAAACATTCACGACTCACACAACCATGAACTATCGACACACATCGATCTATCAATTTAATAAATCACTGCTCACACAAGCTGAGATGCACTATTGCATACACAAGCTGACTTCTATCAATGCTCACACAAGCTGAAATAGATCATTGAGATCTTTGTTCACACAAGCTAACCTTTATTGATGCTCACACAACCTGACTAATTATGGCTCTCACAAGCTAAACTGATTATTGCTCTCACAAGCTAAACTATGATAAATTAATCTCGGCCAAGGGCTTGGTGCTTTGCACTCCAGTTCCTCAATTAAATCACGAATTTGGCCTAATTTCATCTTATTAAAATATACCCGATAAAAATAATCGTGTGTGGATATACGGTCGGTCTGAGCCAAAAATGTAATATCTTTCTTTTAAAAAATCCCACTATTTATATAGTGTCTAAAAACGTTTTCGGCATTGAAAACCGATGCCCCAGTATTTTCTAATTAAATACCGAAATTATTAGATTTTGGGATAAATACCCAAAATTACAAACACTCAATTTGCACAATCTAGCATTCAATTAAATAAATCAATCACATCATTGCGATCAACACAAAATTCCAATCACCGGCTATCCCGGTCTAATTTTCGAAAAATAATAATTAATTAAATAATTACAAAAATTAATTAATTAAATACCAATAAATGCTAAAAAATACAAACTTAGGCCGGAAAAGTCTAATTAAATACTAAAACGGGCCCGAAAAATTTCCAAACCAATTTAAATAATTAATACAACCTGTCTAGTCTCTAATTAATCTAATCTAATAACCTAACATGCAAAATCGGATAATTAAATCACTAATCTAATAAAACTAACCACCTAATCCTTAATTAACTTAAACTAATCACCCCCTAAGCATAATTAACTCCCTAAGCAGAGTTTAGTGGGTAAACTCACCGAATTTGCAGGCCGGTGAGTCCACGGCGACGGTGGTGCAATGGTGGGCGATAAACTCAAAAGTGGCGGCACCAACGGAGACCAAACTGAGGCCGAAATCGGCCCCGCAAAGCTCACGGTTGAGTTGGGTTCTACTTCTGCGTTGTAGTTCTTGCTGGTTGCGGCTTCGAGAGAGGAAGACACGGGCTGGACGTGCTGGTAGCTGGCGCACAAAGGAGGGGAAAAAAAGTGATGATGGGCGTTGTCGATGAGGATTTCTTCGGTTGAGAAGGGCGTTGGTCTTTGGTGGGGGGCCATTGCAGACATGGAGAGAGAGAACGTGGAGTGGCTGCGTGGATGAAGATCGGTGGAGTTTGTAGCGTGAAAGTGGAGCAGCAAGGTGGCAGAGAGAGAGAGAAATGGAGGGGTGTTGGCGTGTGGCAACGTGAGGGAGAGACTTGGAGGGATTCAGCTGCAGGGAAATCGGTGGAGTAGCTGGGCTTCGAAGGCACGCACGAAGGAAAGCAGAAATAGCAAGCTCATCCAAGTGAGGGGAAAGGAAAGCAAAGTCGAAGCAGTAACGCGAAGGAGGAGGGTGGCAGACCTAGCGTGCTCAAGAAGATTGGTGGGGGAAGTCAAAGATAAACATCCAATTAATCATTTCTTTGGACCAAGAAGTCTTTATGGTTGTCCCTTTGTCCCCCCATAATACTTTCTTGAAAAATAATTCCACAATTAATCAATTTTGATGCCAAAGTTGCAGCCCCCAACCATGGTTCCGAATTTCACAACCTTAAGCTTCAATTCTTCACCAAATTTCCCTAATTTGATGTCCAATTTCACTAAGGAGGAAGCCTACACAATTTCCGCAAGTTCCCATCATGAAGTAGCTCGGTTTGGAAGCCAAAAATCTCTTCAATTTGGCCCATCCGAATTTTTGTTCTTTTCCAAAATGTTCGAATTGATTTTCCGTAAAAATCCCGAATTCTCCAAAATTCTTCGAAGGATGAGTTGACGTTCATAAAATGAATCGTGACATGATAGCATTTTCAGTTTCTGAAATCGGGTTCAAATTCGCAGTTAATTTCAATCTGACGCGATTTCAGCGTAACCTAACATATCGGGTAGCTTTTAGGAATTTTTAGTGCAATTGACCATTGGTCGATTATTTTTGAGCCACAATGTGCATCTTCAACTCATTGGCGACTCTTGGTTGTTGTGAAAATCTCAAGGTTTCGATTACGGACACATGGTACCAAACCGACAGAAAAATCAATCTAGTACCAATTGACGAAAATTTTGCAATTTGGTGAAATCACCCACGTTTAGCCACACAACTTAGTCAAACCGAGCTATCTCTAATCTCTAATAAATTCTCGACTGTGCCGTAATGACCTTTGCAGATTAACACGGTCAAGCAATCGGTTCCTAGTCGAATTCTCAAATCTATTGCATTAAAATCCCTTAACGGCTTCTCTAGATAGTCTAGTTATCTTATGAGTGATCAGCTCAAAGAATAGCACTATAGGCGTGTCGATAAAAGGCCCAATTCATTGAATTGAAAACAGAAATGAAATTTCAGGATGTCACAACTCTTCCCTTCTTATAAAAATTTCGTCCTCGAAATTTAAACCATTACAATTATTTAAACAAAAAGGTGGGGGTACAGTCGTCTCATCGACTTTTCACTTTCCCAAGTTGCTCCTTCAGTGCAGTGGTGTTGCCAAACTACTTTGACCAACGGGATGGTCTTGGTTCGCAAAACCTGTTCTTTCTGATCCACAATCTAAACCAAATTTTCCATGTACGACACTCTGTCGTCCACGTCTAAATCCTCAAAATTCAACATGTGGGTAGGATCAGGCTCATACTTTCTCAACATCAACACATGAAAGACGTCATCCACTTGCGCCAGTCTCGGCGGCAATGCAAGACGATATGCTAGGATCCCAATTCTCTCTAGAATCTCAAATGGACCTACGTACCTCGGACTCAGTTTTCCTTTTTTGCCAAAGTGCGAAGTACCTCTCATTGGTGACACCTTCAGAAAAACGTGATCACCAACTTGAAATTCCAAAGGCCTTCGACGCTTATCTACATAGCTTTTCTGGCGGCTCTGAGGGGTCTTCAATCTGTCTATGATGACGGCAACTGCATCCACTGACTGCTGGACTAACTCTGGGCCTGTGATCTTTTGTTCCCCGACTTCATCCCAACACACTGGCGTTCTGCACGCTCTGCTATACAACGCTTCGAAATGAGCCATTTGAATGCTCTATTGGTAACTATTGTTGTAGGCAAACTCAACAAGATGAAGCTATTCCTCCCAGCTTCCCTTGAAGTCCAACACGCAAACTCGTAGCATGTCTTCGAGGGTTTTAATTGTCCTCTTAGACTAGTCATCTGTTTAAGGATGATATGCCGTACTGTACTGTAGCTTCATTCCTAAAGCACTCTGCAAGCTTTTCCAAAATGCATATGTATACCTCGGGTCTCGGTTTAAAGTAATCGTCTCCGGCACTCCATGCAGACAAACAATCTGACGCATGTACAACTTGGCGTGCCTGTCCAAATCAAGGTCCTTTCGTATTGCGATGAAGTGAGCCGACTTCGTCAGTCTGTCGACCACTACCCAAATGGAATCATTACCTCTCTGACTCTTTGGTAAGCCTGTCACAAAATCCATCATGATATGTCCCTATTTTCACTCGGGAATCTTAAGAGGTTGCAGAAGTCCTCTCGGCTTATAGTGCTATGCCTTCACTTATTGGCACGTCATACATTTGGCAACATGCTTGGCGATGTCCACCTTCACACCAGACCACTAATAATGTTGACGCAAGTGCTGATACATTTTCGTACTACCAGGATGAATGTTGTAACTGTTACGATGAGCTTCCGATAAAATCTCTTCCTCAAGCGTTACATCGTCAGGTACACACAATCGTCCTCAGAACCTCAGCATTCCTTCCTCAGAAACTTGAAAGTCGGCATTCTTCTTTTCGGTATTCTCTTGCAGAATCTTCTTAATCTCTTGGTTTGTCCATTGAAGGGTCTTGATTCTGATCTGTACTCCCAGCTCAATTCTAAGGGTAGCCATAAGATTTGAAAGGTGAACTACCTCAAATTTGAAAACCGAGTCTCGAGCCTTCTCAAGTAAAGTCCATTCCTTGAGCACCATCTGTGCAACTGAGGACTTTCAACTCAACACATTTGCAACCTTATTCGCCTTTCTAGGGTGATACAGAATATTACAATTGTAATCCTTTTGAAGTTCCATCCAGCGACGCTGTCTCATATTCAACTCCTTTTGAGAGAATAAATACTTGAGACTTTGATGGTCAGTGAAGATCTGGAATCTTTCTCCGCATAAATAATGTCTCCAAATCTTCAGAGTGAAAATGATCATTGCGAGTTTCAAGTCACGCGTCGAGTAATTAAGCTTATGAGGTCTCAACTAATGGAACGCGTATGCAACAACCCTACCATGTTGCATCAACACGCAACCCAATCCTCTAAATGACGCATCACTATAGATCTCGTATCCTCTAGGACCAGAAGGAATGGTCAGCACAAGTACGGTAGTCAGCTTCTGCTTAAGCTCTTGAAAACTACACTCGCACTTGTCTGTCCAGCCAAATTTCTCTTCCTTCTTCAGTAGTTGAGTCAACGGCGACGCTAACGCTGAAAACCCTTCCACGAACCGTCTGTAGTAACCTGCCAAACCCAAGAAGCTTTTGATCTATGTTACTATAGTTGGTCTTAGCCAGTTGATAATCGCTTCGATCTTGGATGGGTCCACGGAGATTCCTTCACCTGAAATCACGTTGCCTAGGAACGCAACACGAGTCAACCAAAACTTGCACTTGCTAAACTTGGCGTACAATCCATGAATCCTCAGGGTCTGGAGTACCATTCTTAGATGACTCTCATGCTTCTCAACACTCCTCGAATATACCAAAATATCATCGATGAACACGATCACGAACTAATCCAGGTATTCCTTAAACACTCGGTTCATCTAATCCATGAAAGTAGCTGGAGCGTTCGTTAAACCAAATGACATTACAGTGAATTCATAATGACCATATCGAGTACGAGACGCTGACTTCGGTATATCATTCTTTCTAATTCTCAACTGATGATAACTTGTTCTCAAGTCGATTTTGGAAAATATTGACACTCCTTGCAGCTAGTCGAACAAGTCGTCGATCCTCGGGAGTGGATACTTATTCTTGATCGTCTCTTGATTGAGTTGTCGATAGTCGATGCATAGACACAACGAACTATCTTTCTTTTTCATGAACATAATTGGTGCTCCCTAAGGTGATGCACTAGGACGTATAAATCCCTTATCCAATAATTATTGCATCTGCACCTTCAGTTCTTTCAATTTAGATAACGCCATCCGGTAAGGAGCCTTAGAGATTGGCTCCATTCCGGGTGATAACTCAATCATGAACTTTATCTCTCTTTCTGGCGGCAGACCAGGCAATTCCTTTGGAAACAGTCTTGAAACTCTTGGACCACTGCGATGTCTTCGATCTTCAGCTCCTCAATTGTCATATCCATGACAGTCACCAGATAACCTTGGCAACACCTGTCTAACAAATGGGTTGCCTTAAGCGACAAGATTAAGGTAATCGAGGGTCCTCCTCGACTCCCAATAATTTCAAAGCTTTCACCCCCTAATGGGTTAAATTGAATCGCTTTGCGATAGTAGTCCATCTTAGCTCTTTGCCTGGTGAGCCAATCCATGCCAATTATTACATCAAAATCATACATGGTTAGGAGTATCAAGTCTATCCTCCCCTCTCGCTCACCAATCGCTAACTTGCAACCAAAACAACCCAATGTAGCTAACACCTTATCCTTTAACGGTGTAGATATGCTAACCACTGACTCTAACAATTCAGGACTCAATCCTACCAACTTAACAAACTGCTCAGCTATAACGGTATAAGTGGCGCCAAGTCAATAAAGCATATGCAGCATGGTCATTCAACGAGATCGTACCTGTAATCACATCCGGCGTATCCTCAACTTGTCCTCTCGTGATAGCATACGTCCTTCCTTGTGCTGGAGGTTGGTTCAGTCCACCCTGCGATGCGATCTGCATCGCGAATCCTCGATTCTAACCCAACGGTGGTGGCAGCGGTAATTGCTGTGGTCCCCTCTACTTTTTGGGACAGTCTCTGGCTAGGTGACCCTGTTGGCCACACTCAAAACAAGATCTCATCCTGAAATGGTACGGGATTGATCCGTGTTGCCTTCCACACAAGCAACATACGCCATTCGGACTCGGCGCTGACTTCCCGATTCCACCGTTCCTGTTGGGTGGAATAGGATATCTTCCTTTGGTCATGGGTCTCTTCCCAAATCGGTTTCCGTCTCTGTTCAAACTAAACCTTGAACCATACACAATAGTCTGTTCACTCAGGTTCCTCTCAATCAGTTAGGCCTAACCATAAACCTCGTTATAATCCTTTAGGTCGAATGGCACCAACAGGTTCTTTAGCTCTGGTCGGAGGCCATTCCTGAACCTCCGAGCTTTGTCTTCTGGATCCTCTATCAGTCTTGGAGCGTACTGAGACAGCTCCGCGAACTTGGCTGTAAAACTTATCCACAATTAGCATGCTTTAATGGAGGCGCTGGAATTCCTCCATCTTCTGCTCTCGGGCGTTACTCAAAAAGTATTTGCCATTAAAGGCTCTGAGGAAAGCGTCCCACATTGGGACTACGCCTTCAGGAAATATCATGCCTTTGGTGGCTTTCCACCAAGTATTTGTGTTACCCTACAGCTGATATACTGTCAGGATAACCTTCTCCTCTTCACTGCACATCAGAAGTGCAAAAGCCTTCTCTAGGTCTTGGACCTAGAGTGATGCAGCTTCAGGATCTCTTGCGCCATTGAACCTTAGTGGGTTTAGCTTCAAGAATAGTTCCACCAGCTTATGAATCGGCATTTCTCTCAATACAACCAAAACCTCAGGTGGAACTTCAGCAGGAACAGCAGTAGCTAAGGCCTTAGTAGCAGTGGCTTGAGCGGTGGCGGCGGCTTAATTCTGGGCCTACTACCCTATTAGATCTCTCATTGCTTCAAGCACCTACATGATCCCTTCGATTCTAGGATCACAAGGGGCTGCTACCCCAACACCAACAGGAAGCAATGCTATTCCACTAGCGCTAGCTCGCTAGCGCTTGACCACGACCTCCTCGGGTACCAACCCTCGTCGGCATCCTACCCCGAGTCACTAGACCCATGGTCCTCTTTCTAGGAGTCATCTGCTGCTGATCACTCATACTACAAGCTCTTTATAGACACTCGTTTTCCAATTCCAATACCATATTAGAATTTGAGTGATCCACACAAAACAATTTACCAATCAACTATCAATCACATGCACCGGCATGAAATAAAGGTCAATCTTACTTACTATCCCAAGAACCTATCGCACCTTATCACTCCAACTATCGACTAGCTCCGATACCACTCCGGGCAGCGATGTCACACCCCGATCCTCGGGCACGTGCCCATCCCTCGGTGGTCGATAAATATGTGATGTCCTAAGACGCGTCGCTGATCCATTCATTTTATTACACATGTGGAAGCAAATAAATACCCCTGACAACAAAAGCTTGGGATAGAAAAGCAAGCCACTATTCACAACCAAAACAAACTTTTTATAAACACACAAGATTTATATACAACACTGGTCTGTCTACAAAAGACCGGCACAACAAAAAGGGAACTGTCCTAGGACTAGCTAGTCAATCATGTTCGCCGATTCTTCGGTCTCCACCTCCCCAAACTCCAAGGCTTTAGGTCCTCCACGACCGCCATCTAAGGACCTGAAAATGTTTTGCCCGCGACGGGGTGAGACAATATCTCAGCAAGTTCACCCCTTAAACTCCGACTAGGAAGGAAATATGCCCCAAGGGCTACCTAAGCACAAGCACAGGTCAGAGAACTTACCTTTACCTCAAATCCTTCCTACAAGTTAGTACAATTCATAAACCCAAACAATCGATCTAATCAATCGATTCAATCAATTCGATCGCTCACACAAGTGTGATCCACCGATACACATCGATCTATCAATTCAATTAATCCAATCATTCACGATTCACATAAGCAAGAACTACCGACACACATCGATATATCAATTTAACAAATCACTGCTCACACAAGCTGAGATACACTATTGCTCACGCAAGTTGACTTCTATCAATGCTCACACAAGCTGAAATAGATCATTGAGATCTTTGCTCACACAAGCTGACCTTTATTGATGCTCACACAAGCTGACTGATTATGGCTCTTACAAGTTGAACTGATTATTGCTCTCACAAGCTGAACTACCATAAATTAATCCCGGCCAAGGGCTTGGTGCTTTACACTCCAGTTCCTCAATTAAATCATGAACTTGGCCTAATTTCATCGTGTTAAAATATACCCAATAAAAATAATCGTGCGTAGGTACACGGTCGGCCTGAGCCAAAAATGCAATGTATTTCTTTTCAAAAATCCCACTATTTATATAGTGTCTAAAAACATTTTCAGCATTGAAAACCAACACCTCGACATTTTCTAATTAAATACCAAAATTATTAGATTTTGGGATAAATACCCAAAATTACAAACAATACTCAATTTGCATAATCTAGCATTCAATTAAATAAATCAATCACACCATTGCGATCAGCACGAAATTCCGGTCACCGGCTATCCCGGTCTAATTTCCGAAAAATAATAATTAATTAAATAATTACCAAAATTAATTAATTAAATACCAATAAATGCAAAAAAATACAAACTTAGGCCGGAAAAGCCTAATTAAATACCAAAATGGGCCGGAGAAATTTCTGAACCAATTTAGTTCCGAATCTCACAACCTTAAGCTTCAATTCTTCACCAAATTTCCCTAATTTGATGTCCAATTTCACTAAGGAGGAAGCCTACACAATTTCCGCAAGTTCCCATCACGAAATAGCTCTGTTTGGAAGCCAAAAATCCCTTCGATTTGGCCCATCCGAATTTCTATTCTTTTCCGAAACGTCCGAATTGATTTTTCGTAAAAATCCTGAACTCTCCGAAAATTCTTCGAATGATGAGTCGACGTTCCTTAAATGAATTGTGACATGACAAAACTTTCAATTTCTGAAATCGAGTTCAAATTCGCGGTTAATATCAATTTGACGCGATTTTAGCGTGACCTAACCTATCGAGTAGCTTTTAGGAATTTTTAGTGCAATTGACTCGTGGTCAATTATTTTCGAACCACAATGTGCATTTTTGACTCATTGGCGACTCTCGGTTATCATGAAAATCTTGAGATTTCGATTATGGACACAGGGTACCAAAATGACAGAAAAATCAGTCTAGTATCAATCAACGAGAATTTTGCAATTTGGTGGAAATGCGCACATCTAGTATGAGATGATGCCTGGCTATGCCAGTAGACACTGAACTTAAGGGGTTAATATTAACAATTGGAGCGCTTGTGATTGATTGAGTTGATGAGACATTTCAATTGTTGTGTGCATTAATTATATACAATTTAGATGTGAACTATGCTGACGTATAGGAAGGAACTGAGGTGAGGTAAGTTCCATGTTCTCATTGTGTGGTTGTGTGACTAGAACACCTTGAGGCATATTTACTTCCTCATAGGGGTTTAGGGGGTGGATTTGTTGAGATATTGTCTCACTGGTTATTGTATAACCATTTTCAGGTTCTTAGAGTTGGTCGTGGAGGACCAAAGCCCCGGAGTTTGTGGAGGTGAAGTCTAGAGGATCGGCGTCTATGTCCTACTAGTATGTTGTAGGATAGCTTCTTTTGAGAGTCGATCATTTTGTAGGCTTTGACCTAGACTCTTTTTGTACCTAAACCTAGTTGTTTATAAAAGTGTGCTTTTGTGAAATGTTGCCCTGCTTTCCTATCTTATGTTATTTGTTGTTAGGGGTTATTGTTTCGCTTTCGCATGTGCATTAAACATGAAAGGGTTGGCGATTAGTCTTGGGAAGTTGCATTTGTATTGACCGCAGTGAGATGTGCACGCGCTCGAGGGTCGGAGCATGACAGATTATATGCTGAGTGGGCACACCGGCAAGTCATGTAGGATCTATAAATTAATAAAATATTGTCATGTCATATTTTTAGCGTCTTAAATCAGAGTTGGCACTTAAATGATCATTTCTTTTTAAATGGTAATTAAGTGAGCCTACAAAAAATTGTGGTAATAAAGTGAATGGCGTACATAATTTAAGGCACTTCTAGTATACTTCTCCCAAAAACATAGGCACTTCTCATCAAAGTGGAATTCCTAAAAAGTTTCAAACTACGGTTTTTCTCTTGAACTGATTTCCTACAAGACTGTTGGGCATGAAATCACCTTATGAACTCTTATCTGGCCAAAAACCACATTGTAACTCTTTGTGAGTTTTTGGTTGTAGGTATTTTCCTTATGATTGGACTACATGAAGAATAAGTTCGTTGCTTGGTTGCCATGTGTGTTTCTTGGCTATAGTGATTATTATAAGGGATATCGATGTCTCTATCCTCTAACTGGTTGAGTTTATATATCACAACACGTCGTCTCTGATGAGACTATATTTCGAAATCTCATGCCCAGCTCATTGTTTAGGGGTTAAAGTGATAAAGTCAAGATCTTTGAATTTATAAGCTTGCCAAATCATGCACGACAACGTCGGACTTATACTTTTTCTTGAATTTTATGTTAACTCAGATCAACAGTGTGTTGGCTCATTGAATTTTACAACTCAAGATAATTCTCATGAGGACGGCATTGATGGGGATGAATCAAATGTTCACCAAAGTCATATTGAAATTGGCGATTCGTCTGGTACTTCACTCATTTTTCCATGCTACTTGGCTAATGAAGGTTCCTTGCAAATGTTGTGAAACAATACTGATTCTACACAAGATGCTGTTCAAGATTCTTCATTAGCACATTCGTGCACTCAAAATCATCCAATGATCACTTGAGCACGTGCAGGTATTGTGAAGCCTAATCCAAAGTACGCTAATTTACATGCATTGGATTCTATACCAAAGGAATCGAACAATGTATGCTCTGCTTTAAAACATCTAGGGTAGTCAGCAACAATGAAAGAGAAAATCACAGCATTGCATTGGAATAAAACTTGAACTCTTGTTCCATGTCCTCCAAATACTAATATCGTGGGATGTAGATTGGTATTTAAGTCTAAGCTGAATACTAGTGGTACATTAGAAAGATTGAAAGTAAGATTAGTTGTCAAGGGATATACTCAAGTAGCATGCAGATTCCTTGAGACTTTCTCGCCAGTCGTTCGATTAGGAATTATAAGGATGGTCTCCACCATTGCTACCATAAGAGGTTGGTCCATAATATAGTTAGATGAGAAAAAGGCCTGTTTACATGGTTATTTGTCACAAACCATTTATATGGAACAACCTCCTTGTTTGATGGCAAAAAGCACCCATCTTATGTTTGCAAACTCGAGAGAGGTTTTGTATGGCCTCAAGCTAGCACCAAGAGCATGATTTGACTATTTTAGCTTGTTTCTTCTAGCATCTGGTTTCTTTTATAGTATTGCAGATCATTCTTTGTTCATTCAAAAATCAGATCATGACATTCTAGCGCTACTTTTAAACATGGACGGCATGATTGTCATCGGTAATGACCCCAAACTTGCTCGATGGAGTTATTTCCACATTGAGTAGCGAATTTGCAATGAAGGATAAGAGGCCATTCCATTATTTTTGGGTATGGAGTTTAAAATATTTTTGTGTGGTTCTTATTTGTGTCAGCAATAATATGCTTTGTCAATTCATAAATATGCACAAATGGAGTGCTGCAAATCAGTTTCCACACCTACGACCACTAGTTCTCTTTCTGGCTCACATGCAAAACTATATTCGGATCCATGATGGAAATGTTGATTTGGAATACAAAATCCAGCTTTGTACCAGTCTTCAGGGTGAATTCCCAACCGTCAAAATTAGAGCTCTTCAATTTCTCACCATCACATGGTTGGATATTTCATATACAATCAATTTTGTTTGTCAATTCATGTGAGGCGCATTTTGCATTATGACTCATTTTCAATTGTGAGGCACAGTTTGCATTATGTCAGCGGCACAATAGGTCGAGGAATGCGTATCTTGTCCAAGTCAACTATAGACTTGTATGCTTTTTGTGATGCAAATTGGGCTAGCTACAGCTTCACTCGATGATTGATTATGGGATTTTGTACCTTCTTATGTAGTAATTGTATATTATGGAGTGCTAAGAAGCAACGAACGGTTGCTCGATCTAGTGCCGAGGAAAATAATTGTGCACTGGTGTCGACAGTTGCTAAGATTACTTGGATATCTTTCATATTAAGAGATTTCGGTATTCTTCTTTCAAGTCCACTAGTATCATTTTGTGATAATATCAATGCACTTTATATGTCAATTCATCTGGTGTTTCATGCAAGAACTAAAGATATCAAAATAGATTATCATTATGTGCGAGGAAAAGTGGCTTGTGGAACTCTTGTGTCTAAGTATGTTTGATCTATGTATAAAATTGTTGATCTCTTCATGAAGCCATTATCTAGAAATGCATTTGCAAAGTTATGTCCCATTCCTAATTTGGAGGGGAGTAACTGCATTGATTTATCAATTAAGGGAGAAGAATCCGGATACATCAACCAAAAGTCACAAGCGGATTCTTGAAGATACTCAAATCAAGGAATTGGCAACTTTTGTAATATAAGGATTTTTTTATTTATTGTTTCTATTGTTGTACTATTTCCTTATTGTTGTATTTTAATTAGTACGTCCATGATGGGGTGCGATGAGAACGCATCGTTTCGTCTTAATATGCTACGATGAAAATGCACCTTTTGAAAAGGGTATGAAGGGAGATGTATAAAAGTCTTTTAATGATAACCGTTGGCACGGTTGGCAAAACATATGCTCTGAAAATTCTCTCCTTTTCTTGTCCCCTTTCAATCAAAAGAAAAAGAAAGGTACCATTTCTTCTTTACAAGAACAATCGGTATTTACGCTATGGAAATCGAATGTTTTCCTCGTGATTACATTCAGACCAACTTGAGGTAATATTGTTTGTGATTCATCCACAATTCAACGATCGTTTCAGGGTTAATTGTTGATCGTGCATCAAAAGAGGTAAGTCGTCTTCCGCCGACTTTCTTCTTACATTGATATCAGAGCCCCGTCGTGATTTCTACCTTGTTTTCAACGAATTTTCTCATTAACCATTTGATATTGAGATCAAGAGTATGAAATCTACATTGTCTAGGATGTTTATTGCTCGGAATTGCAATATGAATCGTTGAAATCGAACCGAAGCGAAGAACGGGTTTAGGGTCGCGTACATCCATACGGTTTTGGCCATTTTTTAATATATTTTTTTGGCCAAAATCAATTTTTAAATATACAAGGTGAAAGTACTCATAGAGACGAGTACAACGATGGATTGAGAGCCGTTGGGGGACGCCAGACGCGCCCACATGTGCGGCCATAAGCCACTGCGTGTGGGCGCTACGCACCCACACGCGCGGCCATAATCCGCTGAACGCACCCACACGCGCGGCCATAATCCGCTGCGTGTGGGCGCTACGCACCTGACGCACTGGGAACGCCAGCGCGTGCGCAACACGCGCCGATCGACGAACCGACGCGTGATAACGTCACCATGACATCATCCAATGGTCGGTAACCGCTGGGATGACGTCATCGACGGTAGCAGTTGGCTAGCCGATGACTCGACCCGAGACTCGATCCGTCCGAAGACCCGACCTGAGGAACCGACTCGACTCATTGATTGGTCAACGGTCGGACCGGTCAACCGGTTGGGCGGTCAAACTCGTCAAACCGATCGCTAGTTGGACCGGTGTGACCGGTCGAACTGGCTAGGAGCCGTTTGGCTCGCTGGCATGTGCATCACATGCGCCGCACACTCAAGCGAAGCGTGTGGGTGCGTGGCAGCTCCGATTGGAACGTGGTTGGTGGCGTTTGATTCGTATTGTTGAGTTCTATACTGTGGTATATTTATTTTTTATTTGTGATTTTTATAAATTTATAAAATTGTGTAGGGAACCCTAAGTACGCGTATTTTTAGGGTATGAATACATAGTTTATTCATTTGTAGCTTGTATTTTATTATGTTTTAGGAAATACAATAGCTAGCCTATATGAAAATGATGTCATATGTGCTATGTAGAGCTTGATTTGATAGTAGCATGTATATAGTTTAATATACTTGCAATTTCCTAGTTCTAGGAAAATTCAAACAATGGTAGAAAATCCTTGTTTTTCCACTACATGTTGAATTGCGGTTTTGATTGTAGTTGTAGCATGATTGTTTTTTGTACATTGGTTCAAATCATGTTATGCTTTTGCGTTAATGGAAAAATGTAGAAATTACATGAGGTCATATAATTATTTTTCCTAATGGGAGTTCGTAGGTTGGTAGAATTCGAAGGAGTTCTCACCTAGAACTTAAAATTCGCGCAAATTAAACTAATTAATGATAATAGAACAATTGTACATAGAAGTTGATTAGGAACATAGTGAATTTTCGTTTATGTGTTTTTTTGTTGAATTATCATTATTTTAGTTTGTCTTTACTGCAAATTAAATGTGTGTTACTCTGAAAAGTGTGCTAGTATTGATTCTGCATTTATTATGTCAATGTGTTATAGCAATTGATTATGGCTTCGACATCCAAGACCATTGTGGCTGACCTTAATAAGGGTGAGAAGCTGAACGGTGACAATTATGATATTTGGCACCGAAAGGTTCAGTACATTCTTGAGGAGCAAGAGGTTTTGGAAACCCTCAACCACACCATGGATGAACTTGAGCGTGGAACTTCAGCTTAACACAAGAGAGATTTAGAAGCTTATCAAGCTTGGAAAAAGAAAAATAGCATTGCTCGCATCACGTTGCCGAGCTGTATGCAAGATAATCTCATGTGTGAGTTTGAAAGTTATGATAAAGATCAAGCTATGTGGGTTGCCTTGAAAGATAAATTTGGGGGTACATCCGCCACAAAGCTGAGGAGACTCACTATCAAGTTTGACACATACTGAAAGTACCCAAATATAATGATGAGGTAGCATTTTCGGGAGATGTCAAACATGATTCGTGAGCTGAAGTTAGTAAGTCACTCCCTTACTGATAAACAACAAGTTCAGGTTGTTATAAGGTCTCTTCCTGATAATTTGGAGCATATGAAGATCAATATGACGCATAATGAGAGTATTGTCACTTTTGATAATATTGCATGTCATTTGGAATTAGAGGATGAGCGCTTAGAGGCTGCGAGATCTTCTACCCATTCTTATGTTGTTGAATCGAGTTCGCGCAAAGCTTCGGGCTTAAAGTGCAAAAGAAATCATCAATTCGACAACAAATGGAAGAAGACTGATCAGGCACTTAAGAGGGCTAAAACCTTCTGACGCAATAAGCATGGTGGGAAGAAGGACAAGGCCAAGGTGAAGTGCTATAATTGTGGCAAGATGGGTCACTTTGCTCGTGAATGCACTGAGTCGAAAGAGGTACCCTATTACTCCATTACTTTAAGTAATGCTTTTGTTTCTAGCACTATCATGCTTGCTGAATCTCATCCAGTGTAGACTATAGACTCAGAAGTAATAAACCACGTAGCTAGAGATCGAGAAGCATTTGTGGAGTATTGACGGATACAGCCTGGAAGAAGATGGATATATGTTGGGAATAATTTAAGAATTGAAGTGAAGGGTATCGGCACATGTAAATTAATTTTACGTGGTGGTCGAAACCTATTCCTACATGATGTCCTCTATGCTCCAAATATTCGACAAAACTTGGTCTCCGTAGTTGTTATTCTTAGCCTAGGTTATGTATTGAATTTCCATGGTGATTGTGTTGACATTTTGTTTGGAATAGTTTATTATGGTTCAAGTCATGTGTTGAATGGTTTTATAGTGTTAGACATTGATTATGATCAGTACAATGTTAATGTCGATGGTTGTTTTTCTTTAATTGTATCTTCTAGTAATGTTGAGATTGATGCAAGTACTTGGCATGCTAGATGAGGTCACATTGGGTTGAAAAGAATGCAAAGATTAGCTAGAGACGGCCTTTTAGGGTCACTCACTAATATTGATCTACTCGTATATGAATATTGTCTAGCGGGAAAAACTACTAGAAAACCATTCAATAAAGGGACTACAGTCGAATTTCCATTACAAATCATACATTCTAACATTTGTGGTCATTTGTACGTGAGAGCAAGGCATGGAGTCTCATATTTCATCACTTTCATAGATGACTTTACGCGTTTCGATTATGTCTTTCTGATCTCCCGTAAGTCAAAAGCATTGGACTGCTTTAGACGATATATAGCGATGGTAGAGAATCAGTTGAACAAAACAATAAAGGCATTGAGAACCGATCGTGAACGTGAGTATCTATCGGAGCAATTCAAGGCTCTATGTGATGAAAAGGAAATTGTACAACAATTGACTATTCCCGGTACTCTACAACAAAATGGGGTTGCTGAGAGAAGGAATAGAACTCTATTGGAAATAGTTAGGTCTATGATGGCTCAAGCAAATTTACCTTTCTCCTATTAGAGAGATGCGTTATTGACTGCTACCTATGTACTTAACCGGGTACCCTCAAAATCGGTCACTTCCACCCCTTATAAATTATGGGCTGGTAGAAAACTAGATTTAAGTAGTCTACGTCCATGGGGATGTACAACTTATGTTCATGATGCTTCCCGTAAATATGGTAAATTTGGTCTTAAAGGGAAGAAATGTATCTTTATAAAATATTCTGAACACTCAGAAGGGTATGTATTCATAAGTGAACAAGCTGATGGAAGTGTGATCGAAATAGAGTCACGAGATGTCACATTCTTGGAGAACAATTTTCCTAGTAGAGGTGAGATAGATAAGGACTTCCAATTATATGAGATGGAAGATCCTAATAACACACCCACTAATGTTGTAGAGGAAAATGAGGATTTACCTCAACATGCAACACCTAGTGGGAGTGTTGCATTGCCTAGTGAACTGAATTCAAGAGAATTTCAGTTGCATAAAAGTAATCGTAAAAGTATTCATCGTCGTTGTTTTGAGATTGGAGGGGAAGCATTTATGATTGCTCAGAAAGACGATGCTGAGCCAAAGACTGTTCAAGAGGCTGTCTCATACCTTTGATAAGGAAGAATGGAAAAAAGTTTTGGAAGATGAGATGGAGTCAATGAGGGTAAATCACGTATGGGACTTGGTTGATTTACCACCCAATCGCAAGGCCATTGAAAACAAATGGATCTTTAAGATTAAGCAAATGACGGATGGATCTAATGAAAAGTATAAGGCTTACTTTGTGGCGAAAGTTTATACTCAACAAGAGGGTATAGACTATGAGGAAACCTTTTCACCAGTTGTAAGGTTTGCCTCAATACGCTTTATTCGAGCCATCGTTGCACATTTGGATCTTGAATTACATCAAATCGATGTAAATACGGCATTTTTAAATGGAGAACTAGATATGGAAATCTATATAAAGCAGCCAATAGGTTTCATAGCTAAAGGTCAAGAGCATAAAGTTTACAAGCTTCATCGCTCAATATATGACCTTAAGCAATCATCTAGACAGTGGTATCTTTGTTTTCACCGAGCCATAACAACCTTTGGTTTCACGATGATCGAAGAAGATCATTGTGTATATGTCAAGCGGTCCGAAGATAAATTTGTGATTTTATCACTTTATGCGGATGATATTCTGTTGGTTGGAAATGATAAGGTTTTGGTTATCACCATAAAAGAATTGTTGTCCTCCAATTTTGAAATGAAGGACATGGGAAAAGTTGTTTATATATTAGGAGTTAAGATCGAAAGAGATCAATCAAGGAAACTCCTTACTTTATCACAAGAGTCTTATATAATGAAGATTCTTGAACGCTTCAATATGCAGCACTACCCCTGTCATGCAAGGTGAAGGCCTAAATACTGAGATGTGTCCTAAGACTCCAGAAGAAATTAAAATGATGGAAACTGTTCATTACGTTAGTGCGGTAAGAAGTTTGATGTATTCTATGATATGTACTCGATCCGACATATGTTATGCCATGGGATTGGTGAGTCGATATCAATCAAATCATGGTGAAGCACACTGGAAAGTAGTGAAGAGAATCTTGAGATACTTGAAAGGCACCATGGACTATCGACTTTATTACCAATGGAATGATTTACGCCTATTAGGCTATTCAGATGCTGATTAGGGTGAAGACTTAGATGGGCGTAAATCGACTTCTGCATATGTGTTCTTGCTCAATGGAGGTGCAATTTCTTGAAATAGTAAGAAACAAACATGCACGGCATTGTCTATGATGGAGGCAAAATTTATTGCATGTTCTACCGTAGTACAAAAAATAGTATGGCCAAGACGTTTCTTGGAAAGTTTAGCCATTATCACTAAGGTTCAAATACTAGTGATAGTTTATTGCGATAGTCAAGCAGCCATTGCCTATGTGAATAATTCTAAGTATCATAGAAGGACGAAGCACATTGACATAAAGAACAACTTCATAAGAGATATAATAGCGCAGAAAGAAGTGATCCTACAATACATTTCAACCAATAGAATGGTTGCCGATTAATTTACGAATGTGATATGTGTTATTATAGAGGATGTCACTAGGATTTCGTAGAATGTGATATGTGTTATTATAGAAGATCATTGGTTTGTGTATATGTGGTCATATATATTGTACTTATTTGTTTATTAGTGACTTGATATTTTATCAATAAATACAAATACAGTATAAGACTAGCACTACACACATATATTATTGAAAAGTATGTCAACAGGCAATGATTGGCTCACTCACACAAGCAATCACCTCAAGTGCTATAGTTAGCACGTTGAGATGAGACGTTATGTACAAATGAATGCTGAAGAGCAAGTTTAACACATAAAATAAGATGTCGCCTTGATTGAAGTCAAGATGAGGTCTGTAATTTTTTTATAATAAAACTGAACATGATAGTCCCACAATCATGTATGCCTAAAAGATGCCGGATGCAAGTACTTAATTGGGCACTATAGAAAGCGAGCTGATATAGCACTCGAGTTAAACATGAGTATGTGAGGAGCACGTGACTATATTTAGGCTAAGATCTGTATAGTGGATATATTTAATAAATGACATATGCTCGAAATCCAATTCATACTACATGTGCATTGTACGACTGACAAGGGAATGTGAGTGAAATTATCCCTATTTACTCATCATGTGAGCCCTTGAGGTAATTTATAATTTACCTCATTTTGTGCCCTATGTTATTTTTGACTATGTTCTCGAAGTGAAAGATCAATGTTGCTAGTTTAGCATGTTACCGATGGTCATAAATAGATATGGCTTTATAAGACGTGTCTAGGAAAGCAGTTATTCTGAAATAGAGACAGACATGAATGCGAATGAAGACTATTATTGTTTTACATCTATCACATATATTTACTAGTCAACCAATTATATCGCCTTATGTTGTAAATACATGTTGTTTTGAGAATAGTCAAGTATAGCCTTTAAGGGATATGTATACTTGGATTGATGTAACAAAATATGTTTAGGGCATTGTGAGACATCGATTGTTTCTTTCTTTTCAGGGTTATAGCCATTATGTCATCCCTAACAGGTGTATAATTTGAGCTCTCAAGTGCAGGTGTACTCACTGGTCGCACGACTTATTTGCCAGTATGAATTGTTTTGTAAAATTGATGAATGTTGAATGCCTTATATTCTTGATAGAATGCTATCAAGCTCATCATATTCGAGTGGGAGATATTGTATTTTAATTAGTACGTCCATGATGGGGTGTGATGAGAACGCACCATTTCGTCTTGATATGCTACAATAAAAATGCACCTTTTGAAAATAGTATGAAGGGAGATGTATAAAAGTCTTTTGATGATAACTGTTGGCACGATTGGTAGAACATACGCTCTGAAATTCTCTTCTTTTCTTGTCCCCTTTCCATCAAAAGAAAAAGAAGGCATTCAATTTCTTCTTTACAAGAACAATCGGCATTTACGCTATGGAAATCGAATGTTTTCCTCGTGATTACATTCAGACCAACGTGAGGTAATATTGTTCGTGATTCATCCGCAATTCAACAATCGTTCCGGGGTTAATTGTTGATCGCGCATCGAAAGAGGTAATTTGTCTTTTCGCCGACTTTCTTTCTACACTTATAAGTGTAATGCATTGTAATAACTTTATATAGTGAAAATCATCTCAATATATTATACGTTGAGATCAACAATTAAATACCTTTCTCTTTCTTTGCTCCCAATATCAATGTACTATGAAAATTGAGCTTAAATGTCATAAAATTAATATATTTAAAAGTAGACCATGATTTTATCTCTTATTAAGTCTAACTTATTAAAGGATAAATTAGGGAAAGTATTTAAGTTGTACTCTTCACTAACATAGGTTATTTTGAATGCTGTTTCTTAAATGTATATATAAACAACAAAAATTTTGAGTCAATTACAAAATTCTATATGAATATTTCAGTAATCAGCATTTATTTTTGACAAGCGTAATTGTCCAATCAAATTACGATCAATATTCATGGCAAAACAAGTAAACTTGAATAAAGCTAATGGTAGATGGTAAATCAATCTAGCATTTATCTATATCACATTCAAGATGGATTTGACGTTAGTTTAAAAAAAGAAAAGTAAATGCTGGTCAAAATTCAAATTGTGGATAGGCAATCACAATTTAGCAATGATCAGTTACTCCTCCATCCATTTTTATGAAATAGGATGCCTCTCTATTCATTTTGGGAGGGACATACGAAGACTATTAATTTATTGGAGTTGCTTCTTGAGAATTAAAGAACTTCATGAAATTCTGTGAGATTTGGTCATCGACAACTCAAAATTTTGGTAATGGAAACCTTGACCATCTTCGACTTGAAGTTAAGCCTCTGGTTCGTGCAAAGGAATAACCAGATCACGCCATCTTATATGAAGAACCAAAGAGAGTACAATTTGATTAAGAGTCAAGCCATGAAGCTCCTTGCTTCGCATTCAAAGGCGACCTAAAAGTTCATGCTAAATCGAAAATGGCGCCGTTTAGACCCTTGGGTTGTCTTTTCATTACTAAAAGATTCTTCATTTCATTTGGAAATTATAAATTGTACCCGTCTAAATGAATGCAGACTTGGTACATTGTTTTCTGTTTTTCATATTACAGAATCATTTTTGTGTAGTACTATTGAACGACATAACTATTTCATTAATCAAAATCTCTTTAACTAAGACAATAAAAAAATTCTTAAATTTAGAAATAAAGACTACTGTTTACCCAAAAAAGTAAATAAAGGGGAACAAACCAAGTACATATGTTCTAAATGAACTATTGCTATTTTAAAGTATAACTTATGCTATTGGATGGAGAAATTTATTTTAATTTGATATTTTCGGAATCGGGATAAGAACAAAGTTCATGTGATTTAATTAGCAATACAACTTTTTTTTGTCTGTTTTATCTATAACTTGAAATATTTGAGTATAGAATCAAAAAAATATATGAAAAGCAAATATCTTCGAATCTATTCTTACATATTATAGCTTACTTAAAAAATTTTCGACAGTAAAAATAAAGAAAACCTCAAGTACTTAAAAATAGAACAAATCAAGGGTATATTATGACATTTTAGTCAAATAATTTTATTCAGTGCATCAAAAAAATTATACTGATTAAAGTAATTTACTTAATTTGACGTTTTGAAATCATGGATAAGGAAAAGGTTCGTGGGCTTTAATTTTAGTGACGAAAAATTTATCCTTTTTTTAATCTAAAATTCAAATCTTGAGGAGAAACTTGAAAAAAAAAATATAGATAAGGATACATATAATAATTTAATGAGAGATTTTTTTTTTAAATTTAAAATAGTGAATCTGAGGAAACCCATTTAAATTAAAATGTCATGTGCAATTACTATCTATAATTTGAAACTATAACTCATGCCATTTGATTAAATATCAATTAGAAAAAAATTATATATATATTTTTATATATTGGTTGGTAAATATCAGTCATTTAAAAATATCACATTTAGGATTTTAACATAAAACCTATTTCTTTAAATCTAACACTTAATTAAAAAAAATTCATTTAGTTTACATATGTTAACTGTATGACTATTGATATACATTACTTTATTACATTAATGAGTTTCGTTTAAGTTCAATATCTTCAAATCAAATTAGTTACAAAAAAGTTAAAAAAAATAAAAAAAATAAGAAAATCCGTGGTTTTGAACGTGCCCGGATATGGACTCCTGAGCCCTTCTCGAACGCTCGTCCGTCTTCCTATCATCGACCTCGCTTCCGCCGAGGAACCGCCTCTCCAGCGGCGGCAGGTGGTGGCGGCCGCCGACGGTGCTCTCGTCATCCTCTCTGGACGCGTCGTCAACCTCCGAGCAGTGTATCTGAGAGTCTTCGGAGAGAAGAGCATCTCTCGCCAAAACAGGGAGCCCTCGGCTCCCAGCTCCTTCAATCTCTAGCACTTCACTCGTCCATGGCATTCACTACAAGCAAAAATTGGTGGAAACTAGCCTCCTTATCATGTCTGACGGTTTTCCCATGAGAAGTTGAGATAGATTAAGTGGAGAATTGCGGGTTTGAAGTTTGGAAATCGATTTGGGTGAACCTCCATCTTCTTCTTCTCCCTTCCTTGGTAGAAAATCCTGGATTTGGTGTTGGGACCCACCCTGGGGTGAGAACATCGTTGTGGTAATGTCCACGAACATCAAAGCCAAGAATGTAGATGAGGTGTTCGACAAAATTTCTGATAGAAGGAAAGCTGTCCTTTGAGCGTGTTCCATGGTTCAACCTCTGGAATGCGTCAACCCAGAAGCCATACCTCGCTGCAATCGATGCGCCATCACTCTGAATAATAGCATTCCTATAGCGATGGTTAACACTTGAAGTGGCAAATATAGTGTATTGGAGTCCTCGGTGTCCAGAAAGTTGAAGAACCAAGCTACCACGGCCGAGATAAAAAGCACCTATTCAAATTTTTTAAGGGGAAAGGTGCTGAGAATTTGAACACAGTCGCTCCCAAACAAGCTACGAATTTTTTTACTGTAGTTCATAATTTTGATTTCAATGCTGGATTTGGTTATGGCAATACTGATTGTGAAATGGGTATTGATATAGGTGGAATTTTGCCTACTACTGTAAGCTCCGATTGTGTTGTTAAGCCTGAAGTTAGAGCTTCCAAAAGGAAGCTGACTGACTTTAAGGAAGTTGGTATTACAGGTAATAATAGTATGGATGGAAACTCCCATGGCCGTATCTCACCCTCACCAATCCTTGCTGCTGGCTCAACTCCATCTCGGAAAAGCATTACTATGGAGAAGATCTCCCAGACAGCAAAATTAGATTTCATTCAACCCAACAAACTTGGTAATAAATTAGGCGCTTCTCCCCTTGAGATTATTAAAGTAGGGAAGGCACATTTTGAGAATTGTCTTTTTGGCTATTTCCTTACTGCAAATGCCTCGTTCTACTGGGTGAGATGTATTGTCTAAAAATTATGGGGGAAAGAAAACCTTGTAGATGTTTCAGCTACGAAGGATGGTTTTTTGTTTTTCCGATTCTCTAATGTTCAAAAGCTGGCTGAAGTTATGGAGGTGGAGATATGGGAGACAGCTGGCAAACCGTTGTTTTAACATAAATGGCATCCCCTAATCAGATTGGAAAAGGCGAGGATTACTTTTGTGCCAATTTGGGTATGTCTTTGTAATGTACCTCATGTCCTTTGGACCAAACTTGGTTTAAGCTATGTGTGCAGTTTTCTCGGTAGACCTTTGTACGTGGATAAGGCTACCGAAGAAAAACATCGACTAACTTTTGCTCGTATATGCATTCTCATGGGTTTTGATAGTCCATTCCCGGAAAATTTCGATCTTGATATGGGGAACGAGGAAACCTTTGGGATTACTGTTGACTATAGTTGGATACCACTAAAGTGCAAAAATATAACTATTTTGGTCATAAGGATTGTGCTGTGCCGAACAAGGTAGTTTGGGTTCCTAAAACCCAACTAGTGGCGAGACCACTAGAAAATACTGCTTCTATTGTTCCCATCTCATCTGAAAGAGCTTTTACAGTGTTGCCAATTATCAATTCCCCTGCTTCCTCAATTGAATGTTCCTATTACTGGGGTTGGTAATTCCATGGTTATTCAACCAAAGACTCATGTTTATGCTACTTCCCAGCCGGGTTCATCCTCTATAGATGTCAAGCAAGTTGGAAGTAAGAAGAGAGGCTCTTACATCAAAAGTGGAGCTACTCCCAATTCTTTGACTTGCTCATGAAAAAGATTTGCATTATTGGGAGAGGGCGATCTTCCTGATATCTCTGTCAGTCTCGTTGCTTTACTTGAGGATACGAGGAGTGAGGCTGAGCCTCTTGACCAATGAATCTCCTTTCTTGGAATGTACGGGGCCTTAATTGTAGCCCATACAAAAGGACCTTGTAGATTTTGCTTTGTCTCAAAATCCTCATATCCTTATTTTGATTGAACATAAAATAAAAGAGGTAAATGTTGACTTTGTCATCAAAAGCAGGTTTCGAGGCTGGAAATGCATCCACTATCAAAGTAGCAGTCTTCGTAGAATATGGGTATTGTGGAAACCGTCCATTATTAGCCTGACTATGATGGAAGTTTCCGATCAAGTCATACATTGCCTTGGTGAGAATTTGGGAGATGACCGATTTCTCCTTTTCGTAGTTTATGGATGCAATATTGAAGCTGAACGGAGATCTTTCTGGCTGAACATTAACACATTCTCTGCTCGTAATACAGGAAATGTGCTTGGCTACTAATAGGTGATTTCAATGAAATGAGAGATACAAATGAATGAATCGGATCTAATGTCCGATGGACCTCTAGAATGGAAGAGCTAAACACTATGATTGAGGAGCTTGGGCTCATCGAGCCTCATTCCACAGGCCCTTTCTTCACATGGACAAATAAAAGGTTTAATGATGATCTTAGAGCGAGCAGGATTGACAAGGTCTTCATTAATGCAAATTGGCAACACAGGTACACTCATTATTCAGTAGAATTTTTGTTGCCGGGTGTTTCAATTCATTCCCCTTGCATGGCACGTCTTAACACTATTATTAGGAGAAGGAAGCCATCTTTCAAATTCTTCAAATTTTGGGCCAAAAGTTGCAAATTTCTATCAATAGTCCATGCTTATTGGCAACAGGATATTAGAGGATTGAAAATGTTTATTCTAGTGAAGAAGCTCAAAGCATTGAAACAATAGCTCAATCTCTTGAATAAATCTCAATTTGGTGACTTGCATCTGAAGATCAAGCAAGCTAGGGATAACCTACAACAATTACAACGAGTTCTTGCACTGGACCCTTACACTATGAGTACTTGGGAGGAAGAAAAGGCACAACTGGAGCTACTACTCGCCCTTAGCAAACACAAAGAAGTTCTCCTGAAGCAAAAATCTAGAAATCTATGGCTTAAGGAGGGGGACAACAACAATAGGATTTTCTTTGCCTCCATGATGCGTAAAAGTGCCCAAAACAAAATTACTCAGCTCTCACTTGATGATGGAACTATTATCACAGATGAGGGAGCTCATAGAGATACAATTGTCTCCTTTCACGATTGCATACTTGGTAGCTTCGGACACAACCATATCCCTTATGAGCGGTTTGCCTCCCTATTCCATGAAGATGTTAGTGACCTCATGGCTTCACTAGGCTTTCAATGAGCTGAGATCCTTAGAGTTCTCAAAGACATAAACGACTTCAAAGCTCCAGGTCCATATAGATATAATAGTTTATTCTACAAAAAAGCGTGACCCATTATAGGGCATGACATAGAGGATGCTATCATGGACTTCTTCTCCTCAAGATGGATGCTGAAAACTATAAATTTTACTTTGATATCCCTTGCGCCGAAGGTCCCGAATCCATCTCGCATGGTAGATTTCAGACCCATCTCATGCCGCAATGTTTTATATAAGATCATATCGAAGCTACTTGTAGAAAGAATCAACCGTTTCCTTCCTTTGGTTGTTGGCCTCAACCAAACTACTTTCATCTCAGGTCGACAGATATCGGAGAATATTCTACTTTGCCAGGAACTCTTTCACAACTACCATAAGGGCAATAGAGGTAAACGCGTGGCAATAAAAATTGACCTCATGAAAGCTTTTGACATGGTAAAAGGGAGGCAGTATTCAAGGTTCTAAAAGCTATCAATTCACCACAACACTTGATTGATATGATAGGTCAATGCATAACTACATCGAGGTTTTTGATAAACCTCAACGGCGAGCAAGTTGGCTACTTTGCTGGTACTAATGGACTATGGCAAGGCGACCCACTTTCTCCGTATCTGTTTGTTTTGGTTATGGAGATTCTTAATAGAATTATCATTGAAAAAGTGGCTTTATCTTCTTTCAAGTATCATTGGCGTTGCAAGACAGAAAAGATCACTCACTTATGATTTGCCGATGATTTGTTTCTTTTTGCTCATGGGGATGTCAATGTTGCTATTTGCCTTGTTGAAGTACTTGATGATTTTGCATGTCTCATAGGACTAACTTTTTAACCTTGATAAATGTCAAATCCTTTTTTTCTGAGTTGGTCGAGATAGAAAAGGGTATTATATTGGATCACACGCCTTTCCTCACAAGTACCCTTCCTATTAGATACCTTGGTATTCCTCTTGTCACTAGAAGACTCACTCACACACATTGCAAGAGTTTGACCGATAAAATATTTATACAAATAGAAGGCTAGGGCATGCAGCATATCAGCTATGCTGGTCGTCTACATATGGCCAAATCAGTACTTATTTCCACATGTAATTATTGGATGCAAATGTTTCTACTTCCAAAACAAACCACATATGAAGTGGAGAAGAAGATTAGGCAATTCTTATGGACTGGAAATATGGAAGGCCACCGATCGCATAAAGTTGCTTGGGAAATAGTTTGCTTGCCAAAAAGGGTGGGAGGACTAGGGTTGCTCGATCCAAATCTATGGAACAAAGTTTTATTGGGCCACATGCTCTAGAGACTCATAAATTGTTCATCATCTTCCTAATGGAGTAAGTGGGTTCACAGTACCAAATGTAGAGGCATTTCAATTATGTAGCTTGAAATCAAGGGTAGTATGGCATGGAGTTAGCGTGGTATTCTTAAATTGAGACCGACTCTATATTTAGCCATATCTAGGCAAAGTTATTGTTGTAAAGAGTTATATAATGAATTCAAGAGTGTGGGACCGGCTGTGGGATGGTATCAACTAATATGGATAGGCAGGGTTAGCAAACATAATTTTATCTGGTGGTTAGTTTGTAGAGATAGATTACCAACAGCAGAGATCATATCGCGTTGGATGCCTACGATGGGAATCCATTGCAATTTCTATTTGTTGGTTTGGAAAATCGAGATTATCTATTCTTTCAATGCACATGGACTGAAAGCATATGGCGTATTATTCTCACACAATACGGAATCCGTCGTTCTTTAGGAGGATGGAATGATGAACTCCAATGGATAATCAGGGCTACTAAAGGCAAGGACTTTGGCGGCAAGGCTTCTCAAGCTTACTTTCTTAGCAACCATATATTGCATTTGGATGGAACGTAACTGTAGACATTTCCAAAACAAGTCAAATGATGTCCCCATCATCGTGGCTAAAATTCATAAACTTGTTAGAAGGCGAGCTTCACATTACAAAAACTTTAGACCTTCCCAAACAAATGTAATATTGGCTACTATATGGAGACTCCCTCACTCCATTTTTTCACGGTCTTAGTTATCTTTGTGATGTTGGGGAATGCCTATAAGCTCTTGTGCGTCATCTTATAAATGATACTTCCATTTCAAACAAAAAATAAAAAATAAAAAATAAAAAATAAACAATTTATACTCCACACTAAATAGGTATCTACGCATTTTTTATAATTAAAGCTTTAATAGATTTTATTAAAGTAATTTGATATAATACTGTAGAAAAATTACACTGAATAATTAAATTCACTTAGTTTGAGAAATAAAATAATTTCATTTAATTATAGGCAACACTAACGCAATCCAATAACTTTTTCTTTTAATCATGATTATGTTAAATGGAATAAATAACTCCCGTAACTTTAATGACAAAAATATTGATATTGCAATTTAGTTACAAATTTTTTTTTTTTTTTTTTTTACTTTTTTAAATTTTTAAAATTTTAAGCAAACTTATTTCCAATAAAGCATTCAACATCATATACTGAAAAGTCGTTTTTATTTATATTTCATGTTCTCAGAAAACTTAACATTACGTCGTTGATTTTTACCACACTAAACTTAAACTTTCATAAAGTATGATGTTCTTCTAAAATATTATAAAATTAATTATAAAAATCTCATATTTTTCTATTACATCATATCTCATATTAGTCGATTATGAATGATTTAGAAATTTGCATAACAGACATGCCTCGTTGCATGATTCCTACTCGCAATTAACTTGCTATCACCGCCAAGTATCGCTTTAATTAGATTTTGATTATTAATTTACTATTACGATTATAAAATCTTGAAAAAGAACTTGCGAGAGAGATCGCAGGCACCCTAAAAAAACACCGCCCAGATAGCGTCAAAATGCGAGCACTTTGCTGTCTTTTTAATGATCAACAATTAGCTAGTGTCAAACAGCAAGCATGCCACATCTAGGGCCAAGGAAAAGAGAAAGCTCAGGTACTTTGAAAGGAATTATCAGCGAAAACAAATATATTTATCTGGATTGAGAGTCAAAACGAGTCATTGAGCATAGCCAAGGCTAAATAGAACAAAGACTGGTTTCAATGACCTTGTTATCCGAGTTACACGATGAAACAATATTCCAATAAAGTTTGCGAGATTTGATTTAGAAAACCTAGCACCAACTCTTTGAAACAGAGATAGAATCCAGAGATTAGAGAATTTTTCCTTCAATTTTGGAAATGCATCATAAAGTCTATTGCCAGATAATTAACAAAATAAATGCAGGTATTGTAGAATTGCACATGAGAAGCTTGTGTTCGCCGGCTGGAGAAAATTTGGCTGACATGTGAGTTTACTAAATTAATCACTTCAGAGCTTTATTTGAAATAAGGTTTATTCTAGAGACTTTTTTGAGAAAATCGCCCCACTTCAGATTAAACTCGATCAACTGTGCTACCATTTCCCCTTCTCTCCATATGATGCTAAAGATTTTTAAGATCTACAGTCTTCATGAACGGAAGTAAACATGACATTGCAATGAAAGCACATCGGTAATCCTACTGTATGTCCAAATTACATTGCTCTCAGGCGATTTTCAATTTTTACACTATTGTTAACTCTTGCTTGGTCGTTCAACTGGGCTTAATTGATTACGTATAGGCTATTGTGGATTAGTTACATCCGAAGCAAATCATAATGTGTGGAGATGGAAATTGAAAATATTTTGAGAAGCCCAACAATAATTTTGTTTGGAGTATGGTCAAAAGTTTGATTAATTAACAATGATAAAATATTTTAATATTAAACCGCATTCATTCACAAAATAAAGTAGGAGGTCATCTAAGCTCAAATCTTCTTACACCCTCATTTACCCCTCTAATTAAATATTTTCAAGTTTAGAACTAAGCAAAGCACCAGACTAAATGTAAGGGGACTAAGTTTTTAGAACAGTTGACAATAATCCCATAAAATTACATAAACAATTTGGGAGATATCTAATATGAGAATTATGTTTGGAGTATGGATCTAATTTGGAAAAAAAAAATCCAACTAAAGTCCACTTTGGAACGACAAATAAGGATCATAAGTTTAGGAAAGAGAAATGATTGTGTGACAGTCTTTAATTTACTGTAAGAATAACAATCTATTCTTGACTACAAAAAATCAAATAAAAAATAATTATAAATTATTGTGAAGTCACTCATTCAAGAAGGAAATAGTCTTCTACAGCAGAAAAAATTAGGATTTATGAAGAGATAATCGACCTAAAAAATCTACTGGAAAAAAAAGAAAAGGAAAGATAAATGAGGATCAGTGAGGCAATAAGGAACATTCAAAGCCTACCACAAGAAAAATGTGGACTGGGATATGCTAGAAATATTTAAAAAAAGAAAGAAAGAGAAAGCACAGCTCTCTACTCTTTCTTAAATTCGAATAAAATGTTTTTCAGTACATAGTTCAATGGGAAATTACTTTCACTTTGAAAGTAGTCTATACAAATTTTCGTGGACGACACTTACATAAACTAGTTTAATGCAAAGTTCTTAATTAAGCGCAGCGGTAATTGACCTCCCCCATGGCGCACAGTCCCACTTCCCATACCGACAGAAGTTGAGCGAACACTGGCCCGCATCCTTGTGGAGTGTGCTGAAATTACGTCCACCGTCCAATTTCCTTGTACGGTTACAAAAAAAATGTCAGTTTTAAATTTCGTTTATTTCGAAAAAAATAATTTTAAAAATATTTTCCTAAAAATAATTTCTTTTATCACTTATAAAAATAAATAAATAGAAATTATTTTCATTTTTCACAAAAATATTTAAATTTAAATTGATATTGATAATGAAAATATTTTTTATTAACTAATTACCTTGTCTAATCTCAACCCAAAATGAAGCAAACTTATGGCATTACAAGCTAACACATGTCAACATGAAGCAAATTGTCAAGTTGTCTTCAAAGAAGCTCGTTCATGGTCTTCTAATTATGAATTACCAAAAGACTAAGCTTTGCATTGCATGTACTTTAAGAAAACAGGTTAGGAGTTCATTTAAATTTATAAATCATGTTTCTACTAATTGTGCTTTTCTATTATTTTAAAGAATAGTATGTAATTCCACTCGAGGGACGAAAATGGCTACAGACAGCAAAAATTTAAGCTGATTTTAAAATGTCACACGTTGTATACACTTGGCATCATTTTCAATCAAACTTCGCACGTCCCAAAAATTACTAATTTCACGAGTCGATTGAGTATTGGTCAATCAAATCAAATTGCTGCTGTGTATCATCGTATGGATGAAAGATGTTAGCGGTCCTTTTTGTCCCTCGAAAAAGAAAATGTACATCTTTTTTGGGACATTCGAAAAGTGATGCCTTTACTGTCCTCAACTTGCTTTTTTCCGGACATTTTCTAAGGGAGCCATTGTAATTGGGATTTGGCCAACTTTCTGTAGCATTAGACAGAGAGTTTCTTCTCTATAGTTGGTGGATGTACTGGGTTGGAACCGCGTGACTACAAACCCGACCTTTCCGTTTACTTTCTTCACTAAGAGAAAGTGTTTTCCTAAGGAGTATGGGCTTTTGTCGATAATGTTAATTTTTTTTTGTTGATTGTGCTAAAAACACCGGAACAACATAAAATAGTAGGGGTAAGTAGTTCTAGATTCCGTATAGGTTCTATTTGGAATCTGGAACTTACTTTATCACAAGTTCTAAGGTCAGTTGTAGCTTTTACCCAGATCACATGTATTATTAATTGGATGATTGTAATGAATTATTGCATTTAATGACCATTACTTGTTGTCATAATTCATTGACCACAATTTATAACTATACAAAATACTAACAAAGTAAAAGTCTCAATCATAAAGTATACGCTCAGAATAGTGGTGCAAATTATACACTCATCATTGGACGTCATGAAATACCACAAGATTGCACGAAAACATAGATAAAGAAAAAAAAATACAAAACTTGTTTCAAGTTCAGTTTCTAGGTTTTATCTACTTAGAATTTGAAAAACACCCGTCAAAATAGGTGCCATAATTTTGGAATCTGGAACTTATCATGCATACGTTGAAACCTAGGATCGGACATGCTCCCACCTGTCCGGTTCTTTGGTTCTAAATTCTATTATGAAACCATACTCACCTCAATAAAATAGGCCTTGTCCACCTACTATCCCCGCTAAATGAAACAAAACTCTTTCTCTGTCCCACAACCTATTCTCATTTGCTGAAAACTCTATAAACTTGGTCTTTGAAGGAAAAATAATAGGGTGCTTAATGTTAGCCCAAGCGACATATTTGTTCAAAAAAATCCTAGCAAACATAGATATGCTATTAGCTTGCCTAATTGTAACGACTTGGTTCGATGAGGGTGGGGAGTGGTCGCTGGGGCCAGAGGGCCTGCATAAGGAGCAACTCTTGTCAAGCTTCTAAGATGCAGAAGGGGGTAGGAATAATTTGAATTGTGCACCGAACAAGGGGAGTGCGATTCTAAAATATATATGTGAAAACTGAAATTAATTCAAGGAGGTTTTTTTTTTTTTTTTTTTATGTAACAATAACCTTCGCTTTGGAACTCCAAAGTTAAACAGCCTATGCTAGAGCACTGCCAGGATTGGTAACCCCTTGGGAAAGTGTCTGCATGTACGCTAAATGACAAAATTGTGAGACTCGGTGTGAGATGAGTCAAAGCGGACAATATTTCAAGTGAGTTAATCTAGATATGTCACACTAATTATGCAATGATTTGTCAAGGCCAGCTTTACGCTGTGGCATTCCAGAACGAAATCCATCTTGAAGTATGGAACTCGAACGCTTCATGACTCGGTTAACCAGATGGCTCATTACTGTGTCTACTTTGTATGGATTTGATGCTTTCTCATTTGGTTTTCGTCACCAAGCGTCCATGGTATGGTCTATGACGATTGATTACATCGTATTTTCAGTATGCATTCTAAAGATTGAGACTACCTCTGCGGCCCTAAACTTTCCGATTCAGATTAAGCAAGGGGCTAAGTCCCGTGTGCTCAATGAATTAACTAGGACGTAGGCGCGATGACAGTCCTAATGCGATGCAATTTTGATTGTTCCAGTCGCATCTAATGAATTCTTGTCGATGGTTGATCTAGTATCACTACATAGGAGTAGCGAATCGGAGAGAGAAAGAGGAAGAGGATGGAGCATGAAGCTATCAGTGAGAAGAAGCTTCAGAAATCGAGACCCTGGAAGAGTGTGCCGAAGCAAATGGGTGCCCGCCATGAACAATTTATTTGTACATTTTCATCGGTGCTTCTTGAAAGATTTCTGAGGATCAGGTGCAAAGGCAAGCCTTGGACTTCAAATGAACAGAATCAAGAACCTAAAGGATCGAAACCCTTCTTCTCTTAGACTTTTCCTTTTTTTTTTTTTTTTTTTTTTTTTTGGGGGGGGGTGACTAGCATGTAGGCTGACAACCACTCCACTCTTTGAAGTCATTGGACCCAATTTATTTTGGATTCTGATGGACGACCAACAATCCCCAGAACTTAACCAGCTAGCTTGTGAATTTGAGACTCCAATAGCGATCCTAGTAGTGAGAAAAATCTAAGCCACCTAAGGCCTTCACTTCACATTCTGCGACATTTTCAGCAATGTAATAAGGCCCTGCTGCCACTTCATATGCTTCATCCTGCATTGTTCATGTACAATGTCAATCCTATGTATTTATGTAATACCGGCGCCCCCAAAAGATATCTCTGTCCGCCGCTAGGTGTGTTTTTATTTTCCAACCAGAGCTAGAAGCTCCATTCCTATACCAAGAGGAGCACCTGGACCGTTCATCTCTGGAGGTCAGGACCTCATTGAATGTTCAACCACTAGATGCATTAGGGACGATTTTCCTATTATATGTAGGGTCATGAGTGAAATCAGGAATTTGTAAAAAACAAAAACCATTGACAGGAAAATCAAAGTGAATCACAAGACAATACAACCTTCTACGCAAAAATTACCCAATCCTCGCATATGATTGTCGACAGACCAACTACAGCGAATACCACTACAAGTATTAGAAATTTATAACATAACAGAGCTAGCGAAGGGACCCCTATAACAATGAGAAGACAACATAATATAAAGCAGCCATGTCTAGAACTAGGAAGTTCAGTTAGGTTTAGCAACAGCTTGCCAAGTTTCCTTGAGATTGTTTTGCATCTAACACTAATGCACAGCCAATTTGAATCATAGGATGCTTCAAGCAGCAAACCAAGTAAATAGCATTAGGTCATTCCAACTGAGCTTCTTGCATTTCTAAAGAAATTCCCTCTCCCTACGCAGAAAAAACGAAATAGAGAAAGGAAACAGAGAAAGAGGAAAAAAAAAAAAATTACATGCATAAAACTCAATAAATTGAGACACATAGAAAACAAAAACTACTAAAGTGACCCCTGCCAATCGTATGACGGCAAGGAAGAGAAAACAGAACCAGTTGCATAGATGATGGAACAAGCCAATATGAAAATTCTCGTCTAGTTTGAGATAAAATTCAGCATACAAAGATCACAAATACGAGGATTAAACTGCAAAGAGTAGTGTCTTTCCAAATACGAGATCTCTCTTTCTATGTTGAATAACTCATACTTCAAACGTTCTAAAGACGCTTCAAGTTCAAGTTCTTTAGAAACATAGCTTGACAGCATTCATGCACACTGATGCAAAGTTCAATGGCTCTGACATCAATAGATATATTTCTGAAGAGCTTGAACTTGAAGCATCTTTGGACGGTTTGAAGTATGAGCTGTTCAACAAAGAAAGAGAGATCTTGTATTTGTAGAGACACTACTTGTCCCTTTTTCTTTTGGGCTCGGAGACACAGCTATTCTTTTGATCGGTCGGAGTCTGCCTTTTTCTTTTGTCCTTGGAGACGTTACTCTTCTTTTGACTGGCCGAAGTCTGCCAAGTGACGTCAGGATCTAACTCAAGGACGTGGAGACAAAATCGTCCCTCATCTCTGGCGAGCACTTCAGAAATTTTTGTGCCTGTTAATCTCAATATTCTCAAAGAGAACAACCCTGTAATGTCACAACGTTGTCCACTCAGACCTCCGCAGAGGGTGAAATCCAACTCTTTGAGCTCCCTAAGATTTTTTATGGCTTCAGGAAATCCTTTGAGGCTAGTACGAACCATCTTTAGCACTTCCAGTTTATTGCATTCCTTGATACAAGGAGGCAATTCATCAATTGAGGTGTACGACAGGTCCAGCTCCTCTAACTGAACAAGTTTTCCAAAGACATGTGGCATTTTGGTTAGTTGATGGCAACCACTTAAAGTAAGTTTCTGAAGATTCTTGAATAATTTTATGGAACCAGTGACTTCATGCAATGCTTTACAATCGCAAGCACTAAGAATTTTAAGTGCTAGCGGAGAGCCACTCTCGAATTGGAGTTTTTTAATGTTGGTTCCATCAATAATAAGCTCTTTCAATGCTTTCATGGAATACAGTGCTTGCGGCAAACAGTTAACCCATTTGCAATGCTTCATGCTGAAGGATACTAAATTTTCAAAGTTAGAATTGCCTGTATCTAACTTTAAATATAAAGAGCCTTCCAGGATCAAGCATTTCAAAAGACTTGAGGCAGGAAACTTCAGAGATGCTTTGATATAAGTACAATCTTTTAGCTTCAAGACTTCCAAACTCTGAGCCCTCTGCAAAAACAACATGATCATATGTTTATTTACTACTTCAACTATAACTTTAAAGATAAAGTGTAGGGCACATTTGTACATAAAAAAAAAAGTGCGCAACTGCAAATAAGCCTTACCTCCATCAATTGTTCCCATTCTTCCACAGTCAATTTGTCTGGGCTTGAACATAAGTTGAGAATTACCAGTTTTTTCATGCTGAATGTAAACAACTTAGATTTCTCAGGGCGTCCACTAGATTTCTTAGGGCATCCACGCCAATCAAGCCATACTAGGTCCGGAAGAAGATCCACAGTATCTCCTTCGATAACAACCTCATCCAACTCTAGAAACCTTAGTTTCGATAAATCACGAAACACTTCAACGTCAACTGACAGATCACGAGACACTTCAACGTCAACTTTTTCAAAGTGAGGGGTTACACGAAGAGCTTCAACTTTGCTGGTTCCCTGCCAATTCGTAGAAAAAGTGGAACTGTGAAATTCGAACGAAGATATATGCAATGAACCGATAATATAAAAGGAAAACTTGACAAGAATAGGAGAAATCTCAGTGTAATTTTACCTTCTTTTCAAGCAATGTTCTTTGGAAATCTTCATAATCCCACAGCCTGCTGCGTTGCCTGGGGTCTTCATCTTCTTTCGTGACAATTTCTCTTCCCAACGATTTTAGTTGGTTGTACATCACAAACTCATTTTCTTCCCCAATCCTTATAAAAGACATATTTCCAAGGTGATCAACACTCCTACGCGGGTTCCATCCACGGGCATCCCACATGTAATAGGGGATTCTCTTTTCAACCCCAATAAAGAAACATGCTATATCAAGGAATATTTGTCGTGCATCATTGTCACACAAAACTTTAAAGTATTCCATCAATATTGGTTCCAATTGTTTTTCTGGCCTACTTTTTAAATGCTTCGAAGTCTCTGTCCAATCTTCTTCGCTCTTCCCGTACAAATATTTTCCCACCGTTTCGATAGCAAAAGGAACGTGATCGACAGCAGAAATGATTTCAAGTGACCGAACTTCGTTGTCCTCTAGGCAACAATCCGGTGGAAAAGCGTGCTTATAGAAAAGTTTAAGAGCATCAGTTTCATCCATAGGTGATACCTCATGTTCATGGAAAACCTTACCTCTATTTTTTTCTGGATCGGGATTCTTGTAAAATTCAACGACATCTTTTTTTCTGGTTGTCAGGATGATCTTGCTTCCCGGACCAAACCAAGTTAGCTCATCAGCGAATGTTTTGATTTGATCGAAGTGGTCCACATTATCTAGTACGATGAGAACCCTGTCGTCTCGGAAAATTTGTCGTATCATTGTGGTACCATCAGCGGAGGATTTCACTTCTGGACATGCTCTTCCTCCCTTGAGCTCACGAATCAACTTATTCTGTAGAGATACCTCTCTTTTCCGTTCAAACTCATCTCGAACATTTTCAAGAAAACTGCAACCATCAAAGAGGTGATTGATCTTGCGAAATACAACATTTGTGAGAGTGGTCTTGCCAACCCCAGGCAGACCGAACACTACAAACACCGTCCTCGTAGTCATCTCTAGTTCTTCGATGACTCGTCCATCCTCATAAACAAAACCAAGCTTTCGCATCATCTCTGGCACATCTCTGTGTATTCCAACTAAATTTTGAGTCATGTCTTGCTCATCCCTCCTCAAGAGTTTCCAAAGTTCGGTAATGAAAACCTCTAGTTCTTGAAACCTGCAAAATGGGAAACGGAGTTTGCCTTTTTTCTTTTTCTTTTTTTAATAGATTAGGGGCGGGGAGAGGTGACCAGCAGTGGCTACAATAAGGGCCCAGATTGGTCGTGGAACGGTTTGATTTCAGGAAGTTACAGAGGGCACCGGTGACATCAAGCAACCAAGAAAAAATAAACACGAGTAAGACTGCAGAGAGAAGACAATCGGATATACACACATGCATCGCGATTAAAAATACAAGAAAAAATTATAATCTCCAGAAGTTAATTGGATCCCAGAAAGAGCGAGGTGAGCATCTTAATATACGAGCCAATTCTCCTATCTTTTCATTCCACAAGCTAAACAAGTAAAGCAAGACGAATTGAGCGATCACACTTACCCGCTGAAGAGATCTTTGTAAAACCGTCCCATTGTACCTCGAGTCTCTCCCGGAGCAGCGTTCTTGATTTCCGGTCCCTTTATAACACCAATCTCTCCTAGAGCAGCCTCCAGAGCAGCCTTCAGAGCAGCATCCAGAGCAGCCTCCAGAGCAGCCTTCTTGGATTCCGGTTCATGTATACCGTCATTCTCTCCCAGAGCAGCCTCCAGAGAAGCCTTCAGAGGAGCCTCCAGAGCAGCCTTCAGAGGAGCCTCCAGAGCAGCCTCCAGAGCAGCCTTCAGAGGAGCCTCCGGAGCAGCCTTCAGAGCCTTCAGAGGAGCCTCCGGAGCAGCCTTCTTGAATACCGGTCCCCTGTTCTCAGCAATCTTTGTCAGAGCTTTTTTCCACTCTTCGATGGTTGCATCGGAATATTTCTTTTTCCTTTCGTGATTCTCGAAGGAAGTTTTATATGTTCCTAGCTGGTGGCGAACATCACGAGGCTCGACGAAGAAGAAAATGGGAAGAATTTTTTTTTTCGACTGTACCATTTGGGCCACTTCCATCAGGCAAGCTGGGCTGGAAGCGAAGTCCTGGGAGAAGACTGGGACGCAGATGTCGGAACGCTCGATGGCTGCCACGATCTCGGTACTGATCTGCCGACCGTAGTCGATCTCTTTGCTGTCTAGGAATGCCACAACTCCCAAGCGTTTGAGCCGGTCATAGAGGTACTCGACCAAGTTGTCGCGGGTATCTGATCCTCTGAAGCTGATGAACACTTGATACGAACCATTGGAACGCAAGCAACCAATTGCAACACAGGCTCTGGCTCGAATGGAGATGAAGATGATCAAAACTTGATTGAAGTCGTTCGGTTACCACAAATCTGAATCTGGAGCGGAGACTTGTCTACTTCTCTCTCTTCTTTTCTTCTGATTTTATTCGTTTTGATGTTTTTGGTAGTTTTTCCTTCCAATCACCGGGTCGGGATCCCCCCAAGGGAAATTATTACACAAGGTACAGAATTTAGGAAAATTGTTACGTCATTTTAGTGTATGTATATATCAAATAGAATTGCAATTATGGATTCATTATGAGTTTTACATGACAGTCAAAATTCAATTACCTAATAACAGGAAGTCAGACAAAAAGCAGCCTGGTACCCCGCACAGTCGGATTACCTATACGACACTAAATATCTTCTTATTTTGCTAGACCTTTGCCCTTTTTTTCCTCCATGAACATATAGTCCAAACTTTGTAATCCTCCTATACATAAGGTCCTAAAATGTGTGAGCTGTTAAAAAATGGGAAATACATTTCAACGCCTGCTTTTGTCCACCTCTAATTTTTTTCTTGTTAGTTTTCGTAACCTAGAGGCATGGACATAAAGATCGGATTACCCAAACAACCAAGAACACCTTACATGTTGAACCGATTAACTTCTGGTCTTTGACTTATGTAGGTGGTCTTGATACAGAGCAATTTACACATAATTAGTAAAATTTGAATAGTTGAATAGGGGCAATATTCAGTTTCTAAGTTAAAAACTTGATATTGCAACCAATTACCAGGATTTCCTCTCTTTTTCTGTGCTTCTATTGTCCTTTTTCTCAAAATACACTGTCAACTCACTCTCTAACCCAGTTTTTGTTGTTAACGTTTGTTTTTCAGTTATATATATATTTTTTGGATTGATAATTAAATAATGTTCAAGTTTTTTTTTTTTGGGTGACTCAGGATCCGCTGAGCTCGACTTTCGCGTACGCTAATCATCAACCCACAACCCGTACAGTACGCAGTGTACCTTAGACCAAGCGTCAATACTTGGGAGGAGTTAGCACATGACCCCACTACCATGGCCCTTACTTAAGACGTGTTAGCAGTTGCGAAGTTTTAACCTTGGGACCTCTCGGTGAAGTGCTCAAAGCCGAACCAACTCAGATGTCCACTAGTGGGTAAATAATGTTCGAGTTTATCCCGAAAATAACCAGGAATTGATCACAGCATCCCAATCAAATAGTAATACATGGACACGCACAAAAAGAGACATTCAAGTTAGATAATTCATGTTAGGCTCATTCTAATTTAATACTTTCCAATTAGTATACGTACCTCCAAGCTAATGAAACGAGAAGGCAATAGATTACATCCTGAACAACGGGGTTATCGGCTCTACCTGATCTATGAACTTTCAATACGACTCTTTTGGATGATGCTACGTTTCATCCAAGTACATGGGGCTCCAAATTTTGCCGAAAAAGTATTTTCCAATTGCTAGTCAAAATAATAACTATCCAATCACCTTGTTGAAGATGCTTTATACATAGCCAATCGATGTTAAAAGACGAAAAAACCCTCATTTAACAATGCAGGGATTAAAATCGAGTCCCTGTGCCACCAAGTTCAATTCTCCGTCTGTGACGTTGAAGATTTTTGAGGATATGTCATCTCCTTGAACGGAAGTACCCATGGCATTGCAATGAAAGGACATCCGTGATCCTCCGGTATTGCCAAATTACATTGTTCTTGGGCGATTTTCAATCCTTACATCGCTTTGTCGTTCAATTGGCCTCAATTGAAAAATTCTGCTTCTCTTTTGAAAACCAGTTGAAGTTGAGATGGCCAAGAGTTTGTTTGGAGTAATAACGTGAAGTCTCGTAATGGAAAAAAAGAAAAGAAAAAGAAAAGAAAACCTACTATACTCGAGTAAGTTTTGGTCGTGTTTGCTGTGTAAAAATGCTGACGAATGACTATCCTATTAAATCTCTTACTGACTTTGGAAAAGAAACTGGCTTGCTTGCTCACTTGCTATTAGCTCACCTACTTTATTGCGTTCCTGTCTTTAAGTAGAACTACGGCTATGCTTTGAAGTTAGTAGTATGAACATCTTGGCGAGTTTTGATTTTACTGCTGCAAAGTTTAATTTGAACCCTTCATTCTGGACCTCCTATTGATGTGTAATGTTGAAATTATTTACATTTAGTCATGGTCACTCATGATATGTAGTATTAAAATAAAATCCTGGATATCATAGTCACTCATGATATGTGGTATTAAAATAAAATCCTGGATATCATAACTCTTATTCCAAGTGAACACTAGCTAGCCAGGGTCAGGTTTGATAGTGGTGTCTAAATAAGTGCTTGCACAAGTTATGTCAGTGGCGTCTGAGCTTTCTGTATGAGTATCATCTGAGACAAATCCAACTAGGAAGAAAAAGGACCAGAGAATGGGAAGTGTTATTGTCTTCCCTTTTCTTTTTTTCCTCCCCACATAGGTCAGAAAAGTGCAGTGCCGTCCATGGTAGGACGTAGAGTTACCTCCGCAAGACTGTAAGACTAATATCTTTCTCATTGTTGGTTCACGATATAAACCGTACAATTTCATTCAATTTGTGTATAAACCCATTTGTTTCGAGGGTGTGAACCAAGTTCAAAAAAGAATTGTCCAATTTAGTCTTGATTTATTTACGATTTGGCTGCTGATGGACCAATATAGCTATGAATGTTTCTATCAAGTGTGTCACTTTATATTAATCTAAAATCTAGCAACTTGAAACGTAATTTGAGTTTGAAGGTAAATACATATACTGAACAACTAGATGAAAGCTGAAAAAACGACTGTTGGAAAAGTGAGGATATTCTTATATGTTATAACCATGCAAACCGCAAAAGTCAATCTTGACCATACTTGTCCCTCAGTTTCTTGTCGTTGGTGTTATTGAATGATCATTTCTCATATCCATTCCCTTCTCCTTTCTCGTTTTGGTTTTTGGTGCTCATTATTGCACCCTTATTTCCTGCAGAGCGTTTAGCCCTTATTCGGCAACAAAGAGCAGAAGCTGCCAAGAAGCGAGAAGAAGGGAAAGCTGGTAGAGTCTTTGAGGCTGCCATATTTGTCGTTCTGGTTTCACCCCTGTCGCCAAAACTGATTCAAAAATTCTCTTTCATCTACAGCCAAAGAACAGAAGAAGGCAGAAGCTCGCAAATGATCCTTTGAGAGAGCGCATGGAGGAGTATTCTCTTGCAGAACATAAAAAAGAATATGTGAAGATTAAAGACATTACTTTTCTATTTTAGCAATTGGTGCAAACAGTATATTTTATATTCCCAGCATTACTACTGAAAGCATGTGGTACTCTTCTCGATTGGCCTTCCTATGAGCAAAGGCGTTTCTGGTGACTAATTAGAAAATCTGTGGCGTTTGGCTTGTTTGCAGAGCAGTGTTTTGCTCAGAAGTTGCTACATCAGGTGACTGATCTTTCTCGTGCTAGGTCAGGCTAAGAACTGCATGAGCCGACCATCCACTAATATATGGATAATGCTGATAAAAAGATGATAAGAAGTGTAACGACCTAGTCCGATGAGGGTGGAGAGCAATCATTGGGATCAATGGGCTTGGACAAGAAACGGCTCTTGGCAGGCTTCCAGGATGGCAAGAGGGCAGGAATAAAATGAACTATTATAAAATTAACGCAATGCCATGCAATTTCAAAGTTAAGCAAACTCAGGTTAAGAGTACTATCAAGGTAGATGATTATCTAAGAAAGTGTCTCCTAAAATTGTGAATTTCGACAAGACGGGCGCAGCGGATGAGTTGATGTCAAACAAGGCTCCTAAAATTGTGAATTTCGACAAGACGGGCGCAGCGGATGAGTTGATGTCAAACAAGGCTCCTAAAATTGTGAATTTCGACAAGACGGGCGCAGCTGATGAGTTAATGTCAAACAAGGCTCTTTAGTCAATGTACCCAAGTTTAATTTTGAAGTTGGATTATGGTGTTTCAAGGTTAATTCAATCTTCTAAGACCATCTATGAGAAATGACAGAAATGACTTTCCTATTATTTTAAAGAATAGTATGTAATTTCACTCTAGGGACAAAAATGGCTGTAGACAGCGAAAATTTAAGCCGATTTTAAAATGTCACACATCGTGTACACTTGGCATTATTGTTCAATCAAACTTCGGACATGTCCCACAAATTACTAATTTCACGAGTCAATTAAATATTGGTCAATCATACTGAATTGCTGCTGAGATGTTAGCGGTCCTTTTTGTCCCTCGAAAAAAGAAAATGTCCATTTTTTTGGGGACATTCGAAAGGTGATGCCTTTACTGTCCTCAAATTGCTTTTTTCCGGACATTTTCGAGGGGAGCCATTGTAATTGGGATTTGGCCGACTTTCTGTAGCATTGGACAGCCAAAAAGTTTCTTCTCTGTAGTCACAGAGGATCTACTGGGTTGGAACGACGTGATTACCGACAGCAACTTTCCGTTTACTTTCTCCACTAAGATAATGTGATTTCCTAAGGGGTAAGTGCTTCTGTTGATTATGTTAATCGTTTTTGTTGATTGTGTTAAAAACACTAGAACAACATAAAATAATAAGGGTAAGCGATTGTAGATTTTGTAGAGGTTTTACTTGGAACTTGAAACCTACTCTATCGCAGGTTTTAGGGTTGGTTCCAGCTTCTATTCAGATCATCTATATTATTAATTGAACGATTGCAATAAACCATCATTTTTAATGATCATTACTTGTTGTTACAATTCACTGATCACTATTTATATTGAGACATGTGAACAATATGAAATATTAACAAAATAAAAGTCTTAGTCATAAAATGTATGCTCAAAATAGTGGTTTCAAATTATACACTCATTATTGGATGTTATAGAATACCACAAGAATGCATGAAGACATAGACTAAAAAAAAATATAAAAACTTGTTTCAGGTTCAAATTCTAGCAGGTTCAAGTTCTAGGTTCCATCTACTTAGAACTTGAAACCCACCCATCGAAATAGGTTCATCAATTTTTAGAATCTAGAACTTATCCTGCAAATGTTGAAACCTAGAATCGAACATGTTCTCAATGGTTTGGTTCTTTGGTTTTAGATTCTACTTTGGAACTATGCTCATCCTATTTGTGCTCCTAATGCCCCCCCTAAATGAGACAAAACTGTTTCTTCGTCCCATGACCTCTTCTCATTTGTTGAAAACGCTACAAACTCGGTCTTTGAAGGAAAAATAATAGGGTGCTTAATGTCAGCCTAAGTGACATACATGTTCAAAAAACATCTAGCAAACATAGATGTGCTACTAGCTTACCTAATTGTAATGACTCGGTATGACGAGGATGGGGAGTGGTCGCTGGGGCCATAGAAGGCCTACACAAGGAGCGGCTCTTGGTAGGCTTCTAAGATAGCAAAAGGAGTAGGAATAAATTGAATTGTGCACTGAATAGAGAGAGAGCAATTCTGAAATATATATATGTGAAAACTAGAATTAACTCATGAATGCTCTTTTTGACGTAATAACAACCTTTGCTTTGAAACTTCAAAATTAAGCGAGCTTAGACTAGAGCACTACTAGGATGAGTGACCCCTTGGGAAAGTGTTTGCATGTACGCCCAAGGACAAAATCGTGAAGCTCGGTATGGAACGGGTCAAACTGGACAATATCTCGAGTGAATTAATTTAGATATGCCACACTAACTACATGATGATTTGTCAAGGCTAGCTTTACTCTAAAGCATTCTAGAACGAAACCCATCTTGAAGCATGGAACTCGAATGCTTCATGACTTGGTTAAGGCTTGTTACTGTGTCTACTTTGTATGGAATTGCTGCTTTCTCATTTGGTTTTCGTCAGCAAATGTCCATGGTCTGGTCTATGATGATTGATGATATTGCATTTTCAGTATGGATTCTAAAGATTACCTCTGCAGCCCTAAACTTTCCGATTCAGATTAAGCAAGGAGATAAGTACTATGTGCTCAATGAATTAACTAGGACTTAGGCCCGATGACAGTCCTAATGCAATGCAATGTAGTTGGTTTGTTCCAGTTGCATCTAATGAATTCTTGTCGATGGTTGATCTAGTATCATTACATAGGCGCAGCAAATCGGAGAGAGAAAGAGGAAGAGGATGGAGAGTGAAGCTGTGACATCCTGAATTTCAAGTTCTGATTTCGACTGATTGAGTTGGGCTTTTCATCGACGCGTCTATAGCTCTTTTCCCTGAGCTGATCACTCACGGGATAACTAGTTTATTAGGTGAAGCCGTTAAGGAATATAAACCCAATAGACTTGAGAATTCGACTAGGAATCGACTATTAGACCGTACTAATCTGCAAGGGTCATTACGGCACAGACCGATTAGAGACCGGAGATAGGTCGACTTGACAAAGATATGTGATTAAGTATGGGTGATTCCATCTAATTGTACAATTCTTGTCGATCGGCACTAGACTGATTTCTCTGTCGTTTTGATACTTTATGTTCGTATTTGAAATCTCGAGATTTCTACGACAATCAATAGTCACCAATGTGTTAAAGATGTATGTGTGGCTCGAAAATAATTGACTACGGGTCAATTGCACAAAAAATTTCTAAAAGCTACCCAGTAGATTAGGACGCGCTAAAAATTGCGTCAGATTGAAATTAACCGTGAATTGGAACCCAAATTCAGAAATTGAAAGTTCTGTCATGTCACAAATCATTTTAAGAATGTCGACTCATCCTCCGAAGATTTTTATGCAAATTGAGAATTTTTGGCGAAAAGTCCAAAGTAAGGTTATTTTGGATCGGGAAAATTCGAGAACCGCTTTTGATTTCGTTTTTGGGATTCAAGTTGGACTAATTGGTGAGGAAAAATGTCGATTGGGATGATGGCGCCTTGGTTGGATTTACGGAAATCAAATTGAGTCCAATTGGAGGAGAATTAAAGAGGAATTGATGAAATTGAAGGAACAAATGTGCAAATTCATAGGCCATGGGGTACACAATATTTTGGACCTCTTGGCAAACTTGTTGGGGAAGCTATGGAGTGGATAAGGGCAGCTGATCAAGGGCTGAAGTGGTGGGGCATGTTGGTGGGCTCTAAGGGGACAAAGAAGCCATCTAGAAGGTTTGGTGGCCCTCTCCAAGCTTTCAGCCCATTCGTCTTCCTCTTTTGGCTTCACTTTATCCATTGTTGAGTCTTGAGAGACCTTAGAGAAACCAGAGAAATCGCAGCTCCCTTCCCCCATGCCGTCGAGCAGCCGCAAGCCACCGTTGACCTCTTTTCCCCTCTGTTTTCCTTCTCTGCCTGTTTATGCTCCAGCTAACCTTTCATTAAAGATTTGAGTTAAAAGTTGTCTTCCCATATGAATTAGCTCACATGCCACCCACCATTATCTTCAGCACATTCAAATTGTACGGAGGAGCCCGGCCTCGCGCCAAATGGAGTCGCCAGCCGATTTGCATGCCGACGAGAAGAAACCGGTCGCCGGTTCGTCGGTTCACCGGGCAGCCTGCACGGTTTCACCTATTTCGCCCTTTTCAACTGTTTTCTCCCCATTTCGATCCTATCTTCACCCATACCAACCACTAGCAAGTCCCCCTTGACCCTCGGGTGCCGCCGGTCGCCGGCCATCCCCTTGCCGAAGCTCCGATTAGCCCGTCCTTGCCGTTGCAGTCGCTAGTTCTCTCCTTCGGTTAAGCCAAGAACAAAAGCAGAAGCCAGCAAGGGTCTTGAAGCTTTGTGGCCCGTTTCCGAGCCCTTCCTAACCTCCGTTGGTGTCGCCACTAGGAGGATTGTCGCCCGCCTTGGTGTCGCCATCGCCGTGGACTCACTGGAATGCTAAACCGGTGAGTTTACTCACTAATCTCTGCTTAGGGAATTAATGATACTTAATGGGTGATTAGATTAGCCTAATGATGGTTTAGGTGGTTAGATTAGTTTATTTAAATGCTAATTAGATTAGATGAATGATTAGTTTAGTGGATGGATTAATTAGTATAATTATGCAATTAGATTAAGGTAAGCATGATTAGACTTTTAATTAATCATTTTATTGATTTAATTATTTATTTAAATTAAATATTATTAAATATTATTTATTATTTAAATTAAATTAATTTTCTGAATTTATTTAATTATTAATTAATTAATATTTTCTGGAAATTATGCCAAGAAAGCCGCTCGATAGAATTTCGAACCGATCACCATGGTATGTTTAGAATACGCAATTGACAGCTAGATTAGTTAGTTGCCTGATGATTGTGCAATTGTGTGGTAGTTGCGAATTAGTTGAATTATGCAACTGATTGCTGGATTGATTAATTGAGTGATGATTTGTGAAATTGTGTGTTGATTGTGAATTGTAAGTAACTGGGCATGACACCTGACTAAGCCAGAGGACCCCTAACTTGGAATAGGCTGTGCCCATCGGGCCGTGATTAACCGCTGAAGCATGGCTGTGCCCATTGGGCCGTGATTGACCGCCGAAGTATGACTGTGCCCATTGGGCCGTGATTAACCGCCGAAGTATAATTGTGCCTATTGGGCCGTGATTACCGTCGAATATTGAGTAGGCTGTGCCCATTGGGCCGTGATTAACCTAGTTACACTAGGAGACCACCAAACTTGGAATAAGCCATGCCCATCGGGCCGTGATTTACCGCTGAATATTTTGTAGGCCGTGCCTGTGGAGCCGTGTTTAATAATTGGAATGAATGATTGATTGAGATTTAGTATGATGCGTTCCAGTTGTTGAGTGATGTTACTGCACATATATGAGATGTGAATTGTGCTAACGTGCAGGAAGGAACTGAGACAAGGTAAGTGTTGGGATATAATACGCGGAAACGACAAGATCTTGCAATTTATGTCAACGCGAAATTGCCAGAGAAATAAACGAGAAATAATATGGATACCAGAAATTTACGTGGTTTGGTCCGAGTATCGGTACCTACATCCACGGGGAGAGCCAGCAACAAATAATCCACTATAATCAGAGAATCGGAGTTTACAATTGCTCGAATGCTCAAGTCTTTCCTACAACTCACTTGGATATAAACTCACGGCACAAAAATACCACGCGTTCAAGTCGTACGCTAAAAAGAAAAGATCTCAAGCTTCCTTTTCTTTCTTTCGTATAGCTCCTCTTCGGCGGACGTGCGGCATGAATGCGGCTTCTTACGTAGGGCTTCGGTGGACTTTGAACGGCAAGAAAAGAAGACCTGCAAATATTTCCTTTTTATACGTGTGCCCAAAAGGTCAAAACTTTGACTTGGGGCCCACCTCAAATTAGCTTCACATGGGAGAGAGACGCTGCTTCTTTCTTCGACACGGAGTGTGTGTGTGTGCCCAGAGTCAACACTTTGACTCTGGGCCCCCACGATCAAATTCCTTTTTAAACTCTACGTGCAGACTCCTTCTTCCCTTTAATATATATATATATAAAGTGTGCCCAAAGTCTTGTTTTGCACGTCCGAAATAGAGAATCCAAGAAGGAAATTGTTTCTTCCTTCTTCATCCGATTTATAATCCGCTTGGAAAAACTTTATCGACAAATTCGGTTTAACAAAACATTATCCAAATCTAAACTCGAGATATTAATTTAACAATTCTCCACATTAGCTCAATGTTTGAAGTCAAGTTATAGTGCTCATCATCCATGATGCTTCCCAACACCCTGACAGGCGCTCACTCTCCACAGACGCCAATAGAGCTCAAGCAAAGCTTGAGCTTCGCCAAAGGAACAGACTTAGTCATCATAACTGCCGGGTTATCTGCTGTAGCAATCTTTTTAATAATAACATTACCTTTAGCTAAGACATCTCGGATGAAGTGGTACCTGATGTTGATATGCTTCGTTCGCTCGTGATAAACTGGATTATACGCCAAATATATTACACCTTGGTTATTACAGTGTATATCCACACTTTTCTATTCTAACCCAAAGTCCGAGAGCAAACTTTGTAACCATATTGCTTCCTTTGCTACAAAGGTTAGTGCCATGTACTATGCCTCAGTCGAAGACAAGGCAATATGATCCTGTAAGGACGCTTTCCAACTAACTGCACCACCCGCTAACATAGATACGTACCCTGCTAAAGATCTGCGATCATCCAAGTCACCGTCGTGATCCGAATCCACAAAACTAGTGGTCTCACTGCCATTGCTGTCCCTCTAATACACTATACCCACGTCTGTTGTCCCCTTCAAATATCTGAGGATCCACTTCACAACTTCCTATTGAGCTTTACCAGGACGCTTCATATAGAGACTAACCACGCTCATAGCTTGTCAAATATCAGGCCTAGTGCACACCATAGCATACATAATACTACCCACGACATTAGAATAAGGAACACGGGACATATGCTCCTCCTCCTCCTCTTCAGTCTACAGTGATAATTTTTTTGAAAGTTTAAAGTGTTTCGCTAAATGTGTACTTACAGATTTTGCCGACTGCATATTAAAACGCGTCACGATCTTCTCAATATATTTCTTTTGAGATAGATGTAAAACTCTTGCAGCCCTGTCATGCAAAATCTCCATACCCAAAATTTTCTTTGCAGCACTTAAATCTTTCATTTCAAATTCAGCATTTAACCGCATCTTCAGCACATCAATATCAGACATATTCTTAGCTGCTATCGGTATAACATCAATATATAAGAGTAAATAAATCAGAGAACCATTCTCCAATCTCTTATAGTAAATGCAGCTATCCATCTGACTTTTTGTGTAGTCTTGACTAGCCATGAAGGCATCAAAACGTTTATACCACTGCTTAGGAGACTGTTTCAGCCCATACAAAGATTTCTTTAACAAGTAAACATTATTTTCCTTGCCTGGAATAGCAAATCCCTCTGGTTGCCTCATGTAAATTTGTTCCTCCAACTCACTGTGAAGAAACGCAATTTTCACATCTAGTTGCTCTAACTCGAGATCCTGCGAAGCAACTAAAGCAAGTAAAACACGAATAGAAATATGTCTTACCACAGGAGAGAAAGCCTCATTGTAATCAATGCCCTCACGCTAGGTATCACTCATAGCCCTTAGCCACTACGACGATTTCGAACTAGCCATCGCCTCAGAGTAAGACGAAGGCTCATCTGTCTCCACCTCATCACCTACAATCAATGCATAAGCAATATCTATATAACCATAACGTATCGGTGATTTAATTTGCCTTCTCTGTCTATCTACGACTATAGTGTGCTGCGGCTTTGCTGGTTGTTCACTATCACCAACTTTAGGAACTACGGCCTCATTTGCAGTCTTAACTTTTATTACCTTCGAGGTTTTTGGAGTCTCCACCTGAAGCTCCACCTCACTAATGACACCATGATCTGTCTTCTCTGCTAGTTATGTCTTAGAACTCCTCTGTTGAAGCATTGCAGTCTCGTCGAAGATCACATCTCTGCTGATTAGAAAATCGGGTGATCTGGGATCGGTGCACCACAGCCGGTAGCCTTTCACCCCATGTGCATAACCCAGAAATATGTACTTCTTCGACCTCGGCTCAAGTTTACCATCACTCACATGAGCATACACAAGACATCCGAATATACATAATCCAGAGTAATCAACATGTTTTCCTAACCATACTTCTTCAAGAGTCTTCCACTCGATAGCAGATGATGGAGATCGATTAACCAGGTAACATGGTATGTTCGTTGCTTCGGCCCAAAATTCATTGCCAAGTCTTGCATGCGAAAGCATGTATCGAGCTTGCTCAAGCAAAGTTCTGTTCTCCTGTTGTGCCACGCCATTCTACTGTGGTGTTCCAAGTACTGTGCGGTGTCTCACAATACATTCTTTCTCACAAAACTCGGTAAAATCTTTACCACAGAACTCCATGCCATTATTGGTTCTCAGGCACTTGATTTGTTTATCTAACTGCTTCTCAATCAATGCCTTAAATTTCTTGAACCGATCAAACACTTCATATTTGTGCTTCAGGAAGTATACCGATACCTTCCTCGAATAATCGTCGATAAATGTCAGCATATATCAGGCACCTCCTTTCGAAGGAACTAAAGACGGGCCCTAGATGTCTGAATGAATATATTCAACCGGTCGTTTCGTCGAATGAATAGCTGTAGTAAACTTAACTTGGTGCTGCTTCTCAAAGATGTAGTGCTTACATAAGTCCAGCTTCTTTATCTTTTGACCCTTCAAAAACCCCTTTTCACTCAACATCATCATACCTGCCTTGCTCATATGCCCTAAACGCATATGCCATAATTGAGTTAAGTTAGAATTTGACTTACCTGATGAAACTGCAGTGGTTCCAGTCACGTTCTCTCCTAGTAGATGATAGAGAGTATTCACGTTTTTCCCCTTCATCACTATCATGGCACCTCGAGAGATTTTTAGTACTCCACCTTCAGTTTTAGTACTCCACCTTCAGCGGTGTACCTACACCCGATGTCATCGAGTCTCCCTAGAGAAATAAGGTTCTTCTTGAGCTCCGCTACATGCCTCACATCTGTCAATGTGCGCACCATCCCATCGTGCATCCGGATCCGAATTGTCCCTATCCCCAAAACTTTACAGACTGCATTATTCCCCAAAAGAACCCTACCACTATTTGCAGTCTGGTAAGTAGTAAACCAGTTCTTATAAGGCGTCATATGATAAGAACACCCCGAATCCAGCACCCATTTGTCTCTTGACGAAGTAGGAATCACACATAAAACAGCTTCTGCTTCACTATTGCTCTCTTCGGCAATGTTTGCCACACTCCTTGTAGCATTTTGCCTATTAGCTTTATTCCTCTGCTTTGGACAATCTCTCCTGATGTGCCCCTCCTCGTGACACTCAAAGCACTTCATGTGTCCCTTGGACTTTCTATGGCGTGATTTGATCTGCTTTTACCTTTGCTGCTACTAGGCCCTCAATGTTGTTCTCTATCTCGAATCGTCAGTGCTTGTGCTACTCCTTGCACCAGATCGTCATCTCGCAACTTTCTCTGCCATTCCTTAGAGAATAAGGCGGACTTTACCTCTTATGAGGTAATTGTAGTACGCCCCTGCAACAGTGAATTAATAAAGTGCTCCCATGACTCTGGTAAAGAGGCTAACAACATCATCCCCTATTCTTCATCATCTAGTATCTTACCGACGTTCTTCAATTCCATCAATTTGTTTTTTTTTTAAATTTTATCTAGGTGGGTTTTGATAGACGTACATTCAGTATATCTAAATTGAAACATCTTCTTCAACATGTATAAGAGATTATTCAAACCTTTTTTCACATAGAGTGCTTGAAGTTTTGCCCATAATGCTGCAGCATCCTTCTCCTCAGCAACCTTTATTAAGACCTCATCCGACAAATTTAACAGGATTGTGCTCTTTGTTTTTTTTCCATTAGCTCTACCCTCTCCGATGCTTTCATTATAATAGGCAACTCATCTTCACCATCCAGTGCCTTGGCCAAACATTGTGTTGTCAATAGTGCCTGCATCTTGATGCTCCATAATACAAAGTTGTTACTCCTGTTAAACTTCTCAATTTCAGATTTCCTCTAAGACATAATTGCAGTAGCAGAATTTCCAGATAATAATCAAACAAGCAAAGGCTCCAAATCACAATCAAGAAATCTAATCCCAAGCTCTGATACCAATTGTTGGGATATAATACGCGAAAACGACAGGATCTTGCAATTTACATTAGTGTGAAATCACTAGAGAAATAAACGAGAAATAATAAGGACACCGGAAATTTACGTGGTTCGGTCTGAGTATCGGTACCTATATCCACGAGGAGAGCCAGCAGCAAATAATCCACTATAATCAGAGAATCAAAGTTTACAATCGCTCAAACGCTCAAGTGTTTCCCACACCTAGATTTAATCCAAAACCCAAAGTGTTTAGAAATAAACAACTCACTTGGATATAAACTCATGGCACAAAAACACCACATGTTCAAGTCGTATGCCAAAAAGAAAAGATCTCAAGCTTCCTTTTCTTTCTTTCGTGCAGCTCCTCTTCGGCGGATGTGCAGTGTGAATGCAGCTTCTTACGTAGGGCTTTGGTGGACTTTGAACAACAAGAAAAGAAGACCTGCAAATATTTCCTTTTTATACGTGTGCCCAAAAGGTCAAAACTTTGACCTGGGGCCCACCTCAAATTAGCTTCACGTGGGAGAGAGACGTTGCTTCTTTCTTTGACGTGGAGTGTGTGTGCGTGCGTGCCCAAAGTCAACACTTTGACTCTGGTCCCCCACGATCAGATTCCTTTTAAACTCTACGTGCAGACTCCTTCTTTCCTTTAATATATATATATAGCCCAAAGTCTTGTTTTGCACGTCCAAAATAGAGAATCCAAGAAGGAAATTGTTTCTTCCTTCTTCATCCGATTTATAATCCACTTGGGAAAAACTTTATCGACAAATTTGGTTTAACAAAACGTTATCCGAATCCAAACTCGAGACATTAATTTAACAGTAAGTCCTTTGTATGGTGTGGCTAGGCCACCCTTGGGTGTATTTCCTTCCTAATAGGAGTTTAGGGGGTGAACTTGCTGAGATATTGTCTCACCCCATTGCGGGCTCAACATTTTCAGGTCCTTAGATGGCGGTCGTGGAGGACCTGAAGCCATGGAGTTTGTGGAGGAGGAGACCGAAGAATCGACAAATGTGTCTGACTAGTGGGTCATAGGACAGTTCCCTTTTTGTTGAGCTGATCTTTTGTAAACAGCTTTGTATTGTGTTTAAACCTGAAGTGTTTATAAAAGGCTTGTTTGATTGTGATTTGTTGCTTGCTTTTCTATCCCAAGCTTTTGTTGTCAAGGGTATTTGTTCGCTTCCGCATGCGTATTAAAAATGAATGGGTCGGCGATGCGTCTTGGGACGTCGCATATTTATCGACCACTGAGGGATGGGCATGTGCTCGAGGATCGGGATGTGACAGAAGCTATCAGCGTGAAGAAGCTTGAGAAATCAAGACCCTGGAAGAGTGTGTGGAAGCAAATGGGTGCCAGCCATATCCGGCCATGTGCAATTTATTTGTACATTTTCATTGGTGTTTCCTAAAAGGTTTATGAGTACTACTAATTTCACGTGTGAAGGCGAACCTTGGACTTCATGAATAGAGTCAATAACCTAATAGATCAAAACCGTTCTTCTATAAGACATTTCGCTTTTTAAATGAGTCTTTTCTTTTTATGGGGAACTTCTGATTTTTGCCATCATCCAGTTTCAGGCAACTGTCTTTTTCCCTCTCAGTTTGATATAGGTTCATTTTGACACGGACTTGCCAATAATTAGTTTTATACTTGTATATATAGGGGCTCCTCCCCTCATTGTATTAACTCATTCACAAGTAAAATATAAGTCCTGAACTTTTCTCTAGAGTTTCTCTCTCTATGACCTTTGTGAGTCGAGCGAATGAGGCTGATTTGAAAAGAAATTTTCAAGGTCGCACGAGTTAGGGAACACTAGATCAATCAATCCGTAACATAAGCAACCAAACCAACAGTCCCTAGAACTTGACCAAGCAGCTTGTGAATTTAAGACTCCACTCCAGTAGTGATTTTAGTGAGAAAAATCTTAGCGCTATTTGTGTCTTTTAGGCTCCGTTTGATAACGTTTCTGTTTCTTCCAATTTCTATTCTTTTGTTTCTTAGAATAAAAAAAAAAAAAACAAAAATTTTTTGGTAACGTCAATTAATTTTTTTATTCACTGGAATAGAAAAGTGGTCGGAAAATAAATTCGGAATAGAAATAAGAAGTGGAAAAAAAGTAATTTCTTGTTTCTGAGAATAATTTCTAAAAATAAGTTATTTTCTCTTTTTTGTTTCTTTGCCGATTGCCACCCCCCCATTATTGCATGTCGCCAATCAACTTCGCTGCCCCTCACGACAGTCGATCACCGTTGCCACTGTCGTCCGCTGCCTATCGCCACCCATTGCTGCTTGACGGTTGGCCGAATGTCGCCGATTGCTGTTGCCCCATGCCATCACAAACAGTCGGCCGATCGTCGCCACCACCCGTCGCCCGCCGCCCATTGTCGCCTGTCGCTCGTTGGTTGGCTGATTGCCGCTGCTGGCCAACCACTGCCGTTGGCTAATCGTCGTCGACTACTGTTGCTCGCCGCTGCCACTGACTACTTTCAACTGCCGTAGATGATCGTCGACGCCGCCGCTCACCACCACTAACTGCCGTCGCTGACCCGCAGCCGATCGTGGCGCGATGGCGTGGGCAATGGGCGGCAGCGTCGGCGGCGATTGGCAATGGCGGTTGGTGGTGGCGGTAAGCGATGGCAGTCAACAGTGGCGGTAAGGAGGAATACAAATAATTAAAAGAAATTCTACATTACAAAAAATTTTGTGAATTGTACCAAACGCATTCCTATTCTTTTTCCATTCTAAGAATAGAAATTTTGTATAATTATCAAACGCGTTCTTTTATCGAAAAATTATTCTAGGGAATAAAAATAGAAAAAGACTATTTCTAAAAAGAAATTTTTTTCCGGAACAAGGTGTTACTAAACGGACCCTTAATCTCAATATTCTAAAAAAATCTTGTAAAGTCACAACTTTGTCCATTTAGACGTGTGTAATGGGTGAAATCCAACTCTTTGAGCAGATATTTTTTGGCTCCTTTGAGGATAGTACAAAACATCTTTAGCACTTTTAAGTTCCGTGCATTCCTTGCCACATGAGGCAATTCATCAATTGAGGTGTGCGACTGGTCCATTTCCTGTAGTAGAACAAGCTTTCCAAAGACATGTCAGAGTGTGTTTAGTTGATCGCAAGTAAGCTTATGAAGATTCTTTAACAATTGAAAGGAACCAGTGACTTTACACAATGCTTTACGTTCTCAAGCACTAAGAATTTCAAGTGTCAGCAGAGAGCCCTCCTCGAATTGTAGTTTTGCAATATTAGTTCCATCAATGAGAAGCTCTTTCAATGGTTTCAGGGAACATAATGTTGGAGAAAACTTCCTTATCTGTTTTGAAGTTGACAAAACGTTTCCCTCCATTAAAGTCTGAAGACCGCCAGACTCAAGATTTAAAGTCTGCCCTCATTGACAGTTTCTAGATTGACGAAGAAGTCTTATCTAGATGTGAGTATATTTTTAAGGATTTGATTTGTTTGGTTGAATATTATCTCACGGCTGGAGATATCATCATGAGATCTATTACTCGTATTACAATTAATTCGAGTAAATTTAGATTCGTTGAATGGCGAAGTATACTTGGAAGGTTCTACTTATGGAAACCTAGATCTTGATTGTATGGGCGAGTAGGATTGATGGGCTATCTTCATTTATTGATGGGCTATCTTCATTTTCTTTAAGTAACTCGAGATCTCCCTAATTGATTCTGTCCAATGGGTAGATCGGATGAACTCCTTTGGAAGGTGCCAACGGTTATGAAGGCATGGAGGAGTATATAAGGAAGACGCTCTAGTTATTCGAGAGGGTGCGAGATAGAAAAATTCCAAAGTTTGAAGCTCCTTGTTCTTTGCTGGTTCATTTGTTGAGCGTAAATTTGTATTCAAAAGAGAGATTAGATACTTGTGAGACCCTGAGAAAGTGTAGCAGAGTCATTACACTGTGGAATCAGGGACGTGAGGCTGTAACATCTCCTTTGATTCTTAGTGAAATCCAGCCGGTGGGCTATCAGTACGGGAGAGTGGACGTAGGCTTGGTCAAAGCCGAACCACTATAAAACATCGTGTTCTAATTCTCTTTCCCTTATCTCTTTACTTAATTCGCAGTCTTATACATTAGATTACAAATCTTCTATATCTTAAGTTGTGTGTTTTCATATAAGTTGAATTAAGTTGTTGAGTTTTGTAAAATTTATTTTTACACCTATTCACCCCACTCTAGGTGTTCGTACTAGCACTATCAATTGGTATCAGAGCCTGTGTACTCATTTAATTGAAGTATTTTTACTTCAAAGATAAAGATCCATAGCTAGTATGTTGGCTCCAGGTTTGATTGAAGGGCAAAGCAACACCAGACCGCCTTATTTTGATGGAAATGAATACAACATACGGAGAAACAAGATGAAAGTATTTCTAAGATCGAAAGATCCTTTGGAATGGGATGTGGTAGACAAAGGAATCATTCCTAAAGCTACAACAGTCTCAGAAAGGGGGAAAGAAGTTGCATAGGCTAGCGACATGACTCAAGAAGAGATAACCAAGAGACAAGCTCTTGATGCAAAAGCAATTTACTCCTTATATTGTGCATTATCTCCTGCTGAATATAACAGAATATCTTCTTGTGAAATAGCTAAAGAAGTCTGGGATAGACTGCACATTACCTATGAAGGAACAGATCGAGTGAAAGAAACCAGAATCAATATTCTGCTCGGTCAATATGAAGCCTTCAAGATGAAGCTAGGAGAATCTATTACTGACATGTTTAGCCGTTTTACAGAAATCGTAAATGGTATTGAATATCAAGGTCAACCAATTTCAGGACCCATGAAGGTTAACAAATTGCTGCGTGGACTTTTCAAAGAGTGGAATCACGTAAAGACTTCAATAAGGGAAAGACAAAGGATCATGCCACTCTCTGTTGATGAATTGGTTTGAACACTTCAGTCCTATAAAGTGGAGCAAATTAATGAAGAAGAAGATCCCAAAGGTAAGAAGTTTATTGCCTTAAAATCTAACGATGATTCTGATGTTACAAACTCTGAAGAACTTGCTCTCATGATAAGAAGGTTCAGGAAACTGAACAAAAAAGAGAAGAAGATTCAATTGGAAGAAACAAAGTCCTCAAAGATTTCAGAACAAATCAACTGAGGATGATGAATCCAATAAAGATGTGATTTGCTTTGAATGTAAGAAAAAGGGACGCATCAGACCCAACTATCTCTTAGTGAAGAAAAAGAAAGGAAAAGCTGAGAAATACAGAAAAGGCACTCAAAGTAGAAACTTGCAGTGATACATAATGCGAAGAGAGTGATGATGATTATGTCAATATTTGTTTAATGGCAAAATCAGAATTAGACTCAGACTCCGAAATCAACACAGACTCATATTCAGATAGTGAAATCTAGGTAAGTAATTTTAAACTCCCTATTAAAGTCTCGAAATACATTGATGAACCATGTCTTAGTCTCAAAACCTCTCTCAAGAGGATTTTCGAGCTAAAAAGGGAGAATTCTACACTGAAGCAACAGGAAATTTTATGGAAAGAAAAATTTGAAAATCTAGATAAAAGTTTGATTACGTTAAAAGAGAGTGCAGACTCTCTTTCAAATGAAAATATACTTTTGAAAAATGATATTTCAAGTATTTCAAAAAGGTTTTCTATAGAATCTGAGAAATTGGAAAAGATTCTTTAAGTACAAAGACCTTACTTTAACAAATCAGGCTTGGGAATGACTTCTGAAACCATTCCTCTAATAGATTTTCCAAAAGTAAAGGAAAGAATCACATAAAGACCTACAAAAGCCTTTTATAGAAATCATTTTCAAAAAGTCTTTCTAAAAAGTGTTGGCCGAAGTGCTCTTAGATGTTCTAAGTGTAACAGCTCAGAACATTTTGAGAAAGAATGTCCTATGGTTTGGAGGCCTGTTAAGAAGGATTGGGTAAAGACCGTATATTGTACTAACTCCACTGGACTAAGAAAGTGTGGGTACCAAAGAAAGCTTGAGTTTCTTTTTTTAATTGTAGGTCACTATCAAGAAAAATGTTAAATGGTATTTGGATAGTGGCTGTTCAAGGCATATGACTGGAAATTCAAGTTGTTTTATTAAACTTAAGCAAGTAATTGGTGGAAAAATCTCCTTTGGTGGAAACAGCAAGGGAATAATTGTTGGATGTGGAACTGTAAAAATTGGAAGTCTCACAATCAACAACATCTCCTTAGTAGAAGGACTCAACTACAATTTGCTCAGTATCAGCCAATTGTGCGACACTGGATTCAAGATCAACTTTTAAGAAGGAATATGTTCGGGAACTAGTAAAGATCTTTCACAATCCTTTACTGGGCGAAGACATGGGAATATCTATCTTTTGGATATCAATCCAGAAAGATCCCAATGTCTAATAGATGAAGAAAATCTCTGGCATCGCAAGCTTGGTCATATCAACATAAAGCAAATTGCCAAGATCTCTTCAAAGAAGCTTGTTCGTGGACTACCCAATCTGAAGTACCAAAAATCTAACTTATGCACACCATGTGTATTGGGAAAACAAGTTAGAAATTCTTTCAAACCAATAAATCAAGTTTCCACTAATCGTGTGCTGCAGCTCCTGCATATGGATCTCTTTGGACCAACTAGAACTCAAAGCATTGGTGGAAATAGATATTGCCTAGTAACAGTGGATAATTATTCACGATTTACATGGGTCTACTTTTTGGCAAGTAAGTCCGAGACCTTTTCTTATTTTACTAAGTTTGCCAAGAAAGTACAGAATGAGAAATGGTATGTTATTTCAAGTATACAGACAGACCATAGAGGTGAGTTTGAAAATCAAGACTTTGCTAAATTTTGTGATGAATCTGGTTTTCAGCATATGTTCTCCTCTCCATACACTCTCGAATAGAATGGAGTTATGGAAAGGAAGAATAGATCTTTGCAAGAAATGGCTAGAACTCTTTTAATTGAAAGTAACGTTTCTTCTCGTTTTTGGGCAGAAATAGTTTCTACAGCATGTTAGATTATTAATAGAGTGTTCTTAAGACCTATTCTAGAGAAAACTCCCTATGAGTTGTTCAAAGGAAAGAAGCCAATTGTTTCTTATTTTCATGTATTTGGTTGCAAATGTTTTGTCTTGAAAAATGCAAATGATTGAATTGGTAAGTTTGAAGAAAAATCAGATGAATGAATCTTCCTTGGATATTTAACTTCCAGCAAAGCCTATAGAGTATACAACAAGAAGACTCAGTTTGTGAAAGAATCAATAAATGTCAAATTTCAAGAATCTATGCAAAATCAATCGATCCAGACTCAATCCGAAGAATTTGAACCTGCTCCAGACTTTACAGTCTACTTCCCCTGAAGCAGCTTAGACTACAGAAGGACAACAACAAACGAATATTGAAGAATCAACTGAAGAAGAAGTTCAATAGTTTGTCAGACCAATCAACAACTGGAAGCACAAGTCTAGTCATCCCAAAGAACTCATCATTGGTAACATTGATGAAGGAATTCGTACAAGATCCAAAAGGCATGAAGAGTCTAGCGCTGTGGCTCTTATTTCTGAAATAGAACCCAAAAGCATAAAAGAAGCTTTAAATGATGAAAGCTGGATTGAAGTTATGCAAGAAGAGCTCAGACAGTTTAATGTTAACGATGTTTGGGAACTAGCTCTTAAACCAAAAGGTAAATATGTTATTAGAGCCAAATGGGTTTTCAGGAACAAGATGGACGAAAAAGGAAAAGTTGTAAGGAACAAAGTAAGACTTGTGGCCAAAGGGTATACGCAAGAAGAAGGAATAGACTATGATGAGACTTACGCACCAGTAGCAAGGTTAGAAGCAATTAGATTATTACTTGCTTTTGCTTGTTATAAGAATTTTAGGTTATTCCAAATGAACATCAAAAGCACATTTCTGAATGGATTTATTCAAGAGGAAGTCTATGTTGAACAATCTTCCGGTTTTGAAGATCCAAGGAATCCAAACTTTGTATTCAGACTTAAAAAGGTTCTATATGGTTTAAAGCAAGCACCTCGAGCTTGGTACGATAGGTTAAGTAAGTTCTTAATCCAAAATGGTTTTGTCAAAGGTAAAGTGGATACTGCTCTATTTATTAAAAGGGAAGGTAAATACTTTTTACTTGTTCAAATTTATGTTGATGATATAATATTTGGATCATCTAACGAAAATTTATGCAAGAAATTTTCTAAGTCTATGCAGGATGAATTTGAGATGAGCATGATGGGTGAATTATCTTTCTTTCTCGGACTACAAGTAAAACAATTGAAGGATGAGATTTTTATTCACCAAGAAAAATATGCAAAGGAACTTGTTAAAAAGTTCGGATTAGATAATTGCAAAAATGCTGAAATACCAATGTTTAGTTCTTTGAAGTTGGATAAAAACGAATGAGGAAAGAAAGTTGACCAAAAACTTTACAGGAGTATTATTGGTTCACTTCTTTATCTTACTGCTTCTAGACCTGACATTTTATTTAGTGTTTGCATTTATGTCAGATTTCAATCAGATCCAAAAGAATCTCATCTAAGTGCTGCAAAACGCATCATCAAATACGTTGCAACAACCTTGAAGTTAGGTCTATGGTATCCCAAAGAAGGAGACTTTACTCTCCTTGGATATTCAGATGCAGATCTAGCAGGATGCAGAGTTGAAAGAAAAAGTACTTTTGGCTCTTGTCAATTGCTTGGTAATAGGACAGTATCTTGGTTTTTAAGGAAGCAAAGTATAGTAGCTCTTTCAATAGCAGAAGCAGAATATGTGACTCTTGGAAGTTGCTGTTCTCAAATCTTATGGATAAAACAACAACTAAGAGACTTTGGAATCGAAGAGTCTTACACTGAGATCAAATGTGACAACACCAGCGCGATTAATCTCACCAAGAATCCAATTCTTCATTCAAGAGCAAAGCATATAGAGATTCGACACCATTTTATTAGAGATCATATTCAAAATGGAGAAATAATGATCCAATTTATTGACTTGAAGAATCAACTGGCAGACATATTTACAAAGCCTTTGGAGAAAAGTCTATTTGAGTCTATTCGCACCAGACTGAACATCATATCTCTTACCCAGTAGAGTCTGGATGTGCACAAGACTCAAAAGGTAAAGTCTGAAGGTGTTCAAACTCAGAAGACCAAGAGTTACGACGGTAAGTTGTTTCTATATTTTAAACTTGAAAAAGGTACGGTTATTTATTAATTGCTAATTGATTGAAATTATCTTTCCAAGTTTTTTATACTTTTTCAAAAAGGTAGTTATCAATTTTGAAAAGACAGTTATTTTCAAAAAGGAAAGATTATTCTTTTCGAAAAGGCATTTTTATTTTTCCTTTTACGACGTTTCATTTACCTCACTTCACTTGCTTTATATACTGCCGAGACTCGTCTTCTTCGTTTTTACACCGAAACCCTAGAATACAAAATTCCTATTTGCTTTCATTTTCACTCTCGATCTGTCCAAAAGTTATCTCCTTTTTCGAGCAAGTTGGTGAATTCCTCCCTTGAAGCGACAATGTCTTCGAAAAAGTTTTCAAGGATTGCAAGCAGGAGACCATGACATATGCCCGAGGGTCCTACCCATTTTGACTTGACCTAGGAAGAAGATTCGTCTCCACCACTGCGTCCGAGTCAGCAACAACCTTCTCAGCAACGTCAACCTTCTCCACCGACTTAACCAGACGATGAAGTTATAGAGGAGGCTAAACCTGTAAGAACTCTAACTCCCAAGGTTGCTTTCAAACTCTACTCTAATCTGAAGAAAGGAGGAACGCTGATGTCTTTAATCGATGAATACCTAAAAGATAGAGGATTTAAGAATGAAACATTGTTTTTGCGGGAGTTGGAAAAACTAGGAGTTGTAGAGAAAGGATCGGCTGAAAGAACATTTGCGAACATTCCGAGTGACCCATTCTATGGCACTGCTAATCAACCACAAGTTCTGGACGATGATGAACGGGTGTTCACTCATTTTCAGCCTAGATCGGGAGTGGCTGCAAACATTACTGATGGCTCTAATTTGTTTAGATCGAAGAATCACAAGAAGGTTTATTCGAATCTTTTGAAGAGAGGGGTGATGAACCCTAAAACTGTTGACTTTGATTTCCTTGATTTGATAAGGGTCAATTTGCGCGAGAAATTTGCTTTACTGCAACTAGAACGGTTTTGTTCTGAATCCACTGCTGCTTTTACAGAACTTACCGCGTACTTTTACTCGAACTTATCTTTCTTGGATGCAAATAGTTTTACTTTCACTGTGAAGGACAAAGAATTTTTGGTGAATACAGACACATTGGCTAACATAATTGGGGTGGAAAGAACGAGTTTCCAACCAATTAGTGTGTCTATTGCTCATGCTATTCTGTCATTGGTGAGAAACAGGGATGTTGAAGGGAAAATTTCTTACTCAAGGATGAGTGCCTCTAACATTTTGCTGCACAAGATTGTGATAAGCTGCATTCGTCCCAAATCGACATTCAAGACTGATGTCTCTCGATTGGAAGCTAAATTGATATGTGCCATCAATACTGGATTTAAATTCTCTCTGCCTCACACCATACTATTTCATATGTATCGCACTGTGGTAAAGGATAAGGGACAACTCCCTTACTCTGCTCTTATCCCACGTCTCTTTAGACACTTTAAAATTCACATCTCTGCACCATTATGCTTGTCAACCATCTCTCCAATGGTGATTGGTTTCAAAATGGTCACAAAGATGATATTGAAAGAGCTGAACAAAGTGTTGGAGCGTATGAAGGAGAAGTCTCCCACTAAAGCAAAACAAGACTCTGCTGCTGCAAAGAGAAAAGGCAATGAGCCCATAGTTGCTCCAGTGAAGAAGAAAATGACTCTCATCTTGCAAGATGAAGAAGATGAAGATGAACTGACTCTACTAGCCTTGAGAAACTTAAAGAGTTTTGTCAGCTTTCGTGAGACAAGAGAAGAGCCAGAAGAAGAGGAAAGAGGTAGAGAAGAAACAGAGAAGGAAAAAGAACAGAGGAGGACAGAGGAAAGAAGAAGAGAAGAGGAAGAAGAAAATGAAGGAAGAGGAGAAAAGGAAGAAGAAGATGAAGAAGATGAAGAAGAAGAGGAAGGAAGAAGAGAAGAAGAAGAGGAAGAGGAAGAAGAAGAGAGAGAAGGAGAACAAGATCAGGGTCAAGAAGACTCTTTCGAGCCAACCTTGGCTATCTCTCTGTCTAGTGCATCTGAGATAAGAGGATCTGCATCTGTTGATGCTCATCACTTTGAAGATGAAGAAACCTTTCCTACTCCACCTAAGGGCATCAAAACATGGGGAGCTATTGAAACAAAAGGTATTTCTTCACCTTTATTTGCTAGTGATATAAGTCGTTCTGCAGCAGACTCAGAGGATGTGTATGCCTCGCACTATCCAGAAGAAAGTCATGGTAGACAATCTGCAGAAGCTCCATCGCTTCTCAAAATCCCTGAATTTGAATCGGCTGGTCCTAGTGATGCAACAGCTCAAACAACAAACTTTTCAAGACTACTGGAAATTCTATTGGACGTTAAAAAACAACAATATGCTTTGAGATTTGAGATGCGGGATCTCAATAATGCTTTTAAGGCCACTTCAATGTCTTTGCATGACCAGTTGAACGTCCTGAAGATTCAAGTCCAGTCTAATGTGCATGGTGAAGATTTTCAGTCACTGAAGTCGAGTTTCGACAAGCTTGAGAAGATAGTGCATTCTATGGGAGAATTCGAGCTTGTTTGCTTGCCCAAACAGCCTTGATTTTGACTCCATTTTCATTCCATCTTTTTTAGTCTTTTCTCCACTTTTTGCTGTTGACAAAAAGGAGGAGAGGTTTTATGGCAGATTTGGTTGAATTTTACTTGACTTTTACTCTTTTGGTTGTTTTTTGGACTTTATCTTCTGTTTGGTGTGGTTTTGATTCGGACTGGTTTGGACTGATGATGCTTGCAACTTAAGCTATTATTGATTATGTTAAAGATAGTTGTGCTTACAGGACTAACACGTTTTCTATGGTTGCAGAATTGTTACTATCCTTATCGTAATCTCTAATTTTCATTTATAAGAAATCTTGGTTTGCTTAAGTGTTATCTTGCAGGTCAAAGTGTCCTAATTTGCGGGAAAGTTTTGTTACCATAAAAAAGGGGGAGATTGTTGGAGAAAACTTCCTTATCTGTTTTGAAGCTGACAAAACGTTTCCCTCCATCAAAATCTGAAGACCGCCAGACTCAAGATTTAAAGTCTGCCCTCATTGACAGTTTCTAGGTCGACGAAGAAGTCTTATCCAAATGTGAGTATATCTTTAAGGATTTGATTCGTTTGGTTGAAGATTATCTCATGGCTGGAGATAGCATCTTAAGATCTATTACTCGTATTACAATTAATTCGAGTAAATTTAGATCCGTTGAATGACGAAGTATATTTGGAAGGTTCTACATATGGAAACCTAGATCCTGATTATATGGGCGAGCATGATTGGTGGGTTATCTTCATTTTCCTTAAGTAACTCGAGATCTCCTTAATTGATTCTGTCCAACGGGTAGATTGGAAGAACTCATTTGGAAGATGCCAACAGTTATGAAGGCATGGAGGAGTATATAAGAAAGATGCTCTAGTTATTCGAGAGGGTGCGAGATAGAAAAATTACAAAGTTTGAAGCTCCTTGTTCTTTGCCGGTTCATTTGTTGAGCGTAAATTTGTACTAAAAAGAAAGATTAGATACTTGTGAGACCTTGAGGAAGTTAGCATAGTCAGTACACTGTGGAATCAAGGACGTGAGGCTGTAACATTTCTTTTGATTCTTAATGAAATCCAGCTAGTGGGCTGTCAGTACGGGAGAGTGGACGTAGGCTTGGTCTAAGCCGAACCATTATAAAACATCGTGTTCCAATTCTCTTTCCCTTATCTCTTTACTTAATTCGCAGTCTTATACATTATATTACAAATCTTTCTATATCTTAAGTTGTGTGTTTTCATATAAGTTGAATTAAGTTGTTGAGTTTTGTAAAATATTTGTTTACACCTATTCACCCCCCCTCTAGGTGTTCGTATTAGCACTATCACACAGTGCTTGCGGCAAATGTTTAACCCATTTACAATGGAGTGAAACTAAGTTCTCAAAGTTAGAATTGATTGTATCTAACTTTAAATGTAAAGAACTTTCAGGATCAAGCATTTTAAAGGACTTGAGGGGGGAAATTTTAGAGATGCTTTGTTCCAAGTACAATCTTTTAGCTTCAAGACTTCCAAATTCTGAGCCTTCTGCAAAAGCAACATGATCATATATTTATTTACTACTTTAACTATAACTCCAAACTAAGTAGAATCGATACCAACACACGCACGCGACACAACACAACACAACATGTCAGCACTTCTTTTTCAAAAAATAAAGAATTTCGATATTTAAGATACGTTGCAAATTCAATATGTATTTATATATATGATAAATTATTATTTTATGATTATTTTAATCAAATTGATTTGATTCGATTCACTAATAAATAAATAAATAATAAAAAGTAGCATAGAATAAATTTACATTAAAAATATTGATCTACTAGTTGTTAATATCATTTATTGTTTTAATTTGACAAATTTAACTCCACTCCAATAATTCATAAAAATTGGAGGAAAAGAAACGAGCAATTTATAATTTGGACTCATGTGTCAGAACGTGTCGGAAGATAAGAGAAAAATACAAACTTGGGGTGAATTGTGTGTCATGGAAAGTGTGAATCAAAAGAGAATAGAATATTAGGTTTTTCTTATTTTCTTATTTATTATTTTTATTTTCATAGATATTTACATTTTGACTCTTCATTTATTGAAATTTTTAAAATTGACCATATGCATGTCGGAATCACGTGTCAGAATTCCGAATTCACATATCGGAATTCCTGACCCAGATATTAGATAGTATTTGGAGAGTTCACCAGGTATTGGATTTTCCGACACGTATTGACCAAGTGTCAAAGGGTATTGGACACATGTCGGAATGTTGGACACTATAAGAAAGCTCTCGAAGAGTGTCGGTACTTCCTAAACTCTAAAGATAAGGTGCAGAGTACATTTGTACATGAAAAAAAGTGCACAGCCGCAAATAAGCCTTACCTCCATCAATTGTTCCAGTTTCCACGGTCAATTTGTCTGGGCTTTGGCACAAGTTGAGAATTACCAGTTTTTCCATGCTGAATGCAAACAACTTAGATTTCTCAGGGCATCCACTAGATTCTTTATGGCCAATCAAGCCATACTAGGTCCGGAAGAAGATCCACAGTATTTCCTTCAATATCAACCTCGTCCAACTTTAAAAACCTTTGTTTCGACAGATCACAAAATACTTTAACATCAACTTTTTCAAAATCACAGGTTACACGAAGAGGCTAGTACCCTGCCAATTCGTTGAAAAAGAGGAAGTGTGAAATTCGAACAAAGATATATGCAATGAAATGATAATATAAAAGGAAAACTTGACAAGAATATAGGAGAAATCTCAGCTTGATTTTACCTTCTTTTCACGCAATGTTCTTTGGACATCTTTGTAAACTCAGCTGCTGCGTCGCCTGGGGTCTTCATCTTCTTTCTTGGCAATTTCTCTTCCCAACGATTTTAGTTGGCTGCGCATCCCAAACTCATTTTCTTCTCCAATCCTTAGAAAAGACATTTTCAAGGTGACAAACACTCCTATGTGGGTTCCATCCACAGGCATCCCTAATGTAATAGGGGATTCTCTTTTCAACCCTGGTAAAGAAACATGCTATGTCAAGGAATATTTTTTGTACGTCATCACACAAACGTTGAAAGTATTTCATCAATATTGGTTCCAATATATATATTATGGCCTACATTTTAATTGATTCAAAGTCTCTTTCCAATCTTCTTCGCTCTCCCCATTCAAATATTTTCCCATCATCTCAATAGCAAAAGATGATAATCGACAGCAAAAATGATTTCGCTTGACCAATTTTTGTAGCCCCCTAGGCAATGGTCCGGTGGAAAAGTGTGCTCATAGAAAAGATCAAGAACATCATTTTCATTCTTTTCTTCTTCCTCCTCCTTTAATCGGTCATTGGCCTTTGGTGAGGCTTGACCTAGTGGTGGCTAGGCGAGATCGGGCCTCGTTGGTGGCTGGGCGAGGTAGTGAGGTCGGGTCCAAAATGCTCCCCCAAGGCTGATGAGGTCGTTGGCTCTTGTCTTTGGCCGGTCACCAGCCATCGTTGAGGCCTAGCGACCGGCTAGAGGAGGAAGAAGAAAAGAGGAAAGAAAAGAAAAGAAGAAAAAGAGAAAAATCTCAAAAAATTAGTAAAAAATTAAAAGAAATTCTACGTTACAAAAAAAATTGAAGGTCGTACCAAATGTATTCTTGTTCTTTTTCTATTTTGGGAAATTTTTTTTGTATAATTACTAAACACATTCTTTTGCTCAGAAATTGTTCCAGGGAAAAAAATAGAAAAAAACTAAGTTTGAAAAGAAATTATTCTTGGAATATAAATGTTATCAAATGGACCCTAAGTCTTGTACAACTACTGTCCAGTGTCCACTTTGGGCCCATTTGGTTCAATTTTGGGGAAATGCCCTTGGGAGAATGCAAATACCTTTGAGGTAAATGGGTTTTCCAAAATGCTAGACTGTTTGGTAAACTATAACTGAAAAGTGCTTTAAGGAAATGCAAGACTTTTTGGTAAACATATATTTGAAAAGCCCTTTGGTGTGACCAAATTAAGTTTTTTAGTTTTAGTATTTTTAAAATTGCAAAAAAGAAACAATGGCTATATAACTTTTTACATTTTCATGTTGAGAGTAATGTAAAAAATATATATTAGTAAATTTATTTAAAAATTATATTAAAAGAATTTGATTATAGATTAGATGTAAAGCTCAACTTTTGGCCTAGGGTTCTTTTAGGTTTGTTTTCAACTTTGAATAATTTTTTTTAATTATTATAGTATTAATCATCTTCGTTAATTAATGATCATTCTAGTATATTAATAAAAAGTTGGGCTATTGATTGTTAAAAGATAAAAATGATATAGCAAAAAAAAGGTGAACTTATTCGGTGGATGATAAAGCGACCGATTGTTGATGCTATTTTTTTTTAGTAAGCACCGCATATAAAAAGGGAGGTCCTTATTAAGAAAAATAAAACCAAGTTCCTCTTATACAAATTTGACTAAAAGAGTCATTTCATGATAGAAAAAATGGTCATATATGTCAAGAAAAAAGAAATACGTTATACTTAGTATTACAAACCTTAACAACTTTGTAAACTTATGGCAATTTCATCACGTAAACGTGCCATGTCCAGAGATGCATACGAATTTGAAGCACCCACCCCTTCATTTGTATTATCATGGTCAACTGAATATCCATAATCGGGATCTAATTCCGCTTGTTCAAAATCCGTATCAGCCACGTTATTTCTCCATATATAATTGTGCAAACTCATTGCCGCTACCACAATTTGCACTTATTTTTCATATGGATAACATGGCATATGAGTTAAAATCCCCCACTTCTGTTTTAATACATCAAAGGCTTGCTTAATTGTCAAGCGTAGCGAGGAATGGGCACAGTTGAATACTTCTCGATATCCCGTAGGTGAAGGACCTTCTCGAAACTCTGGCAAATGATATCTAACTTCTTTATATGGCCCCAAATAACCAGTAGGATTTGGATATCCAGCATCTACTAAGTAATGTTGACACCTAAATTTTTGCCCAAAAATATTTCATTCTGGCATATAGATTATCTAGGCATTTAATATAGTGTTTTAAATGGAAGATTTTTTACTTTTAAAAAAAAAAATTGAAAATATAAAAAAAAGATTAAAAAAAAAAAAAAAGAAAAAAGTTGGGGCCAATGATCTAAATGTGACTAGCCAAGCCCAGGAGGTCAAATTGGAATTCAAATGGCAAGTTGGGGCCAAAATGCAATTTCCAAAAGTTGAGGGACCAATTTGCAAATTTTGCAAAATTTGTGCCCGAGCCCGTAAATCATCATCTAAGCCTCCAATTGAGTTGAAATTGAATTTGGGCCGGGTCGAATCTATCAAATTGGGCCAAAATGACCAAACTTGCATTGAATTGGGTATTTTCGGATAAGAAGATGGCCAATTTTGAGGGACTTTCTTGCAAAATTGGGTGGGCACAATTGCAAAATCTGGTCGAGATCTTAAACTACTATACATGTACTTCCTAATTGATCAAAAACCTCATCAAAATTGATGGATTAAAGCACTAAAATCACCAGCCAAAAGTCAGTCCGCGAGTTGGTCTGATTTCGGAGTTGCTAAGTAGGCACATTGGTGGCCCCACCATATCCCACTCAGCCGCCCATTTAGCTTGATCTTTGCACGTGATGGAAGACCATTATTGGTAGTACAAGTGGACAAAAATTTGTCAGGGATGAGCTGCTGAAAGCACGGGAAAATCGCACCAAATCCGCACACTCAACATCTGCAAAATTTGAAAAATTGGCCAAGTCAGAGAGTGGGTGAACTAGCTCAGTTGGCAGGCTTGGTAGGCGGACAAAAAGCCGAGCAAGAGATTGATGAATTCGGTGGATAACATCTATGAAGCAGGCTCTTTTGAAGGAGGAGAGAGAGGAGACGAGAGAGAGAGGAGAGAGCTTGGAATCGATCCCAAAAGAAGCCCTCAGAAGCAACTCCAGAAAAAAGAAACCCAGAAATTCCAGACCGACCTGGAGAGAGAAAAGTGAGATTTTCACACACCTGTGGCCAAAATTAGCCAAAACCTTCAACTAGAGAGTGAAACTTCATTCAAAGATATTTCCAACCATAGGTCCCACGTCCTAAATGGAGATCGGGAAGGCCTCCTAAAGCCCCCCGAAACAGTGCCCTCCTGGCGGGCCAAGAAAGTCCGAAAATTTTTCTAGTGTTCGAGACTGGTTGGTCACGAGTGAGGAAAGCCAGTGTTTTTGAGAAATTTGGAAGACAAATGAGGAAAATCTTGACTTTTAACCCAGACTAGAATACATATAGTTTGGCGTGGTATCAAGTTTTCCAACAAAATACGTCTTGAAGTCTAATGTTAGAGGTCAACGAAAACCTTCGTTGTCAGTTCTTTTTTTTTGCAGATCTCATTTCCAGTTGAAGAAGCCAACTTCCACGTGCTTCCAGAGGGCAATTTCTCGGTTTCCTTGGCCAAGAACCACTTGAAAAGGAAACTAGGAAGTAAGGTAAGCATCCTAGATGTACTTATTTTCGAGTTTGAGCATGTTTTGATCATGAAAATCAAGAGGAAAACCAGCCCGGAAAACTGATTTCTGAGGCTGAAATTTTTCTTAAGTGTTTGAAATCTCTTCAAGAGTGTTGCATGTGTGCTTCTTGGAGAGGTCGTTTTGATGTTGTTCGGTGAGTCATTCTCTGTGATTTTTGTTGCATTTGAAAGCTCGTGTTACCTACTTTCACTCGGATCAAGTAATGTTTCCTTTAGATCTCGTATACGATGAATGTTGGGGCTTGAATATGGGCATGCAACCTGTTTGCTTGACTTGGGTTCAAACCCAGATTTGCAAAATCAGATCAAACCCGCATATTTGATGACGATTCCAGCTTGGTTTCGTGTGTTTTAAGCTGTGATTTCTATCTAATCTTACTCCTTGCATGTGGTAGTTTAATCTTGATGTTTTAGTTCCACATAATATTGCTCCTGCGTTGAGATTGAAGGCCGCAAACATGGCCCGATGAAGCTGGTTTTGGGTGATTTGATGCACGCCAAGTGTTCAACGAAATGCGCAAACCAAGTTTCGATCTTGAAACGGTCGATTTGAGCCCGGTTATTGTGATATTCATGTGCTGTGTTGTTCAATGTTAGAATATATCGGTTTAGGAAATTATTATTTTTATTTAAATAAAAATAAAAAAAAAAATCCAAAAATCCAAAAATTTCAAAAAAAAAAAAAATTTAAAAGTGATAGATGTATCAAATTAAGGCAAAAATGGCATCTATGAAATTTTCCTTTTTTAAAAGGTCATTTTCCTAATTTAATGCTATTTTGGTATTTTATGATCATTTTTGTAAATAATCCATTTTGCATAGATTAAAATTATCTAGAATAATTTCATGCATCTAGAGTAATTTCATGCATATTTAAATTTCCATTTCGCTCACGGGGGTCCTGTCCCGGGGCGTGATAACAAGGCCATGTAATATTATTTGCTCGGCTTGTATCGGGTTTACTTTTTCCGCGTTTATTTTCAAGTCATTTCAATTTCTTGGATGTTTCCTTACACGCCGCTTTTCATTAATTTGAGTATAAATTTCTCTTTTAAATTATGTTAAGATTAGTCTAGACATTAAAAAAAAAAACTACAAAAACATTTGCATGGACACTTAGTGGTTTCATAAAGATTATAATTGGTAATCAAGATTGTGTGGCCATTTAGATAAACAACCTTCTAAGTTAGTGGTACCGCAAGGGCGCTAATAGAGACATTGGCGTAAACAAGTCCCCGTTCCTAGAAATCTCTGGTTGCGTAGGAATCGAGACAACACTCCCGTGTCTCGATTGGTTTCTAGCCGACCCTAATAGGCTAGTGGCGACTCCTAAAAATATTTAGGTTATTAAGAACTAAAAAACAAAATCCAACGTCGCGCGAGGTATGTGCTTGGGAGAGCCTATGTCTAATTTAGGGCCATTGGTCCGCCTCTTTAGGCAAATACCCCTAAACTTTCTTTCTTTTCCCTCGGACGGAAAAAAAAGGAGGTCGTGACAAGTAATATTTACCTACATAAATATATTGTAAATTTAATCAACATATGCCAATTAGATATATGGATGTATCTAAACCATTGACTAACATACTTGGAGGAGGATGGAGAAAATGTGCGTCACGTTTTCCAATAGCTTTATAAAATATACGGGTATCATGAGCTTGTCCCTCCCAACTGGCCCAAACATAGACAAATTTCATATTAAAATTACATATGACTAACACATTTTGAGTTGTTGTTCATTTTCGACCAATAAAACGAATTTGATCGTACTTAGGTACAACCGCTGGAATATGTGTACCGTCAATAGCTCCAATGCAATCCTTAAAATATGGATAAAATCGTCGATCTTTCTTGATCTTCTCTGGAACTTTTCTATATTGTGGATCAGTTGGTTGGATCAAATATTTTTCCATATCACATACTTTATCTAAAACTAAGCTAAAGTGCCTATTTATGGTTTCCCCAGAGTGTTGAAAACGCTCTTGTGCTAATCTATTACCTACACCATGTCCTAGAATATGAAGAAACATACCAACCATTTCTCTAATATCAGTATTCCTAGATCCTCGAAGGCCATAACATGTTACTAACTCATGCGTTAAATGGTTAAATACAATCTTATGCATTCTAAACATATTGTAACACCTTATCGGATTAGCATCTTCGTCAATCAACTCTTTTAGCCATACATAACTTGTATATGTTGAGGTCATGCAAGGTTGTTTGCAAAGGTTGGTCGCTTGATAAAGAATTGCAGCTTAAGTGACTGAGATAAGATCCCATAATTCATTTTCCTCTTGCTCATGATTTTCCCTTGTATGTGAATCATCCATAACTGCTTCAAGTAACAAAATATAAAGAGAAACAATGTATTAACCATCACATATATGCAAACTATCACATTAAGAGAACACCAAATGAAAACAATTCTAACATCAAACATTAATTGAAATTAGGTTCACAAAGGCTGCAAATAAAGATCCATAGATAAAAACAAAGTGGAATGACTAAGCTTCAAACATGAAAACAATAAGATGCTAACATCCTCCTATCTACGAAGACTTGATTCTTTTCTCATCTCATATTTGAGATACTTTACTTTCTTTGCATTATCCTTTAAGCTTATGAAAACTTGTCTATTGTTTATCTTTTCATTTAAATGAGAAATTGAAAAAAAGTACAAGTTTTCGTCTTCCACAATCTCAGGTATGGAATCCAATATCTCTATGAGGTCCTCATAAGGACCGACCAAACTGGTTGCTTTGGATGCAGCACTGGTAGTGCTCCTACTCTTAACAACTGTAAGCAGCTTGTTAATTTGTGTTCCGAGCTCTTCTCTTGTGCTCAATTTCTTATCTTTCTTTCCTCGAGCTTGCATCTTTGAAGTCTGTGTGGCTCTCTTACGAGTTTGAGTTCCAGTTGGTTCAATAACAGTTTCATCCACATGATCCTCCAAGTTTTAATCAATAGACCCTACAACATTAGGTTGTGTGGTCTCCACATCATTATCAACACATAAACCTTGTGTATGATTCCATGTGATTCCTCCAGTAGCAACTGTATCTTTGAACATTATATCTAACTTTACTTCGAGATCAGGATGTATGCCTTTCGTCCTAAAAGCCTTAAACTTTGGATTAGCCTGTTATAATAAAGCATTTGCATAAGTTGTATCATTAAATGTGAGCTTAACATGAAAATAAAAAAAGAAGTAAGGAAAACTTGAATTTTACTCTCCCACCATTCGTCATTTACATTAATGGTTTTCTTCCTTGAATCCCATCCTAGTCCAGTTTCATTGTAAAGCAATAACCTCCATCTTTTCCATTCTTCCTTAAGGTTATCCCACTTACTCTTCATTTTTTGTTTATCATACTTTTTGCCCGTTAGCTCCTCAAACTTACTAATTATGATTGTCCATCCATCTCTTTTGTTGTTTGTAGGATGATTGCATTTTTCAATTTGTTCGATGCACAAGTTATAAAAGATTTCTTCATCTTCCGAGCTCCAAAATGCCTTTGATGAACTCATCTACTAGTAAAATTAAAAAAAAAAAAAAAAAAAAAAAACACAGAAGGTATAAGGAAAGAGTCAGAAAGATTGCAAAAAAAAAGGAATCTTAGTAAAGCAGGGCAACGTCAAGAGGATTTAAATAACTTTAGTTTATGCTGATACATTGAGTGAAAAGAAAGCCTGTCCATTCTTAAAGCAGAATTTTCAGAAAAGGCTTTGTTAGAAACCCAATTTCAAAGACTAATTCAAAAGCTACACAAGACAAACATTAGTTCAAGAGACAGCTTTCAAGATAAACGTCCAAGATGGCTGGGAAAAATCAAGAAAAAGTTGAATAGCATATGGGTTGAGCACCTCTACAGGACTATACTTTGATCTGTTGGGCAAGAAAATTGGTAAAAAGTAGCAGAGTCGAGAGATTTTTTGCAAGACAATGCCAAGGCTTAAGGATGTGTAATGCCAGAAACAACACAATCGTAGTGCAGCACAACCAAACAAATTCAACAGAGCCCCCCCAAATTAAAAAAAAGAAAAACTGAAATTCACGATGAGATTACAGTTGCAGAAATCTAAACAGAGCAAGAATAGGACAATCAACGAGCACTAGCAACAAGCAACTCTGATAATGCGTCATCATCAAGGAAGAAAGAAAGAAACATTTATGAGCATAAAAATCCAAGCTCAGGGTAGCAATTACAGCTTATGCGAGGGCTACAATGCAGACACTTCACAATCAACCGAAGTACCCTCGGTGCGCAACATCCAAAGGCGCAAAATGAACTCTCAAACTCACATCCAAGGCATACCTTAATAGTCTTTCCACACTCTGCAAGCAATCTGATGACCTCCCAGATCAAAAGCTTTGAACATGATTTTCCCGATGCTCAGCTCTTCCAACGTCGGGTACTAGGTGGGTTGGTGCTGAAACAATCTCTAGAATTCCAACAACAATAATAAAATAAAATAAAAAGCAACCCCCAATCAATAACCGAGGCGAAAAACCCAAAACCTTGGTCGTCGATTCCCACCCCCAGCACACCCTAGAGTCACTCACCTAAAAATGAAGTAAGAACAGCGATGTACATCTTGGAGAGCTTGTTCGAGGCGCCACTGGTGACCTTGGTGACGTGGAGGAGGGCGAGCTCGGCCTTGAGTTCCTTCGGCTGGGTCAGAAGGTCAGTCGCAGGAGCAGGAAGCAGAGCCGTCGCCGATCTGCAAGAGGAGGACCTCTGATCACAGCAATGGGTGAGAGACGATCTAGATGGAGTGGTGCTCGGATTGCTCGGATCTTGGATTTGCTCGCTCATCAAGAGGGTAGAAGATCCAGATCTCGTTCGCTCGTCGCGACGAACTTCGGCCTTGATGGAGTGGTGCTCAGATTCAAATCAGATGGAGTGGTGCGAGTTGCAGGGAGAGAGAGACGAGAAGAGAGCTGTTGTCGCATGATGGAGAACGCTGCAAAAGAGAGGAAAACGTTGAAAGAGTTAGGGTTTTGTTCAATATTGGGTAAAATTGGACTTTTAATGAAATTTTGAGGGTAAAATAGGCAATCAGCAAAAATTCATTAATCCTTGGACCAGCATGCCGAAAATGCTAAAATGCCCAAAGTAGGTCCCCACCTGCTTTGGGCTTTCAGCATTTGAAAGGTCAGCATTTGAGGAATGGGGGCTCCAAATGCTGAACCAAACACCAAATTTTTTTCCCAAGGGGCTTTGGGGGCTGAAAGCCCCTTGGGAAAGCTGAACCAAACAAGGCCTCTAAATGAAACGATATCTTCTCCATCCTATGACTTGTATTCAGTTGCTGGAGAGTTTACAGACTCGGTCCTTCAAGGATGAATAACAGGGTGCTTCATAGACCCCGGAGCGGCGTACCCGTTCAAGAAACATCTAGCAAACATGAATATGCTTATTAGCTTGCTTGATTACGTGATGGTTTTGTGAAGGGTGTCTTCAATATCTTGGCTCCTATTTGAGCACAACACCATGAAGAGCAAATAACTTTTGCGTATTTGCAGCACAGCCATGATTTCCCATGAAGACCAACAATTGGCATGTCCCTAATCTTTATTGTTCATCTCTTCAGCAAAGCTGCAGGGTCATCGCCTATGTTAAGAGCCTTCTTTCAGACCACACGACAGACCTGAGTCAACACTTGTTGGAAAAAATTTCTGAACGATCGGTAAAAACAATAAACTCAGACTTTGAGACTTGATATCATTTTTTTTAAAGAATTATTTGTTCAACAACATTGCTAATGGTTATTGGTAAATTTCTCTAGAATACAACAAAGTCTTAATTGAGAATACCAAATAGCAATTATGGTATTTTTTTCAGGTTCTCTCAAGGAAAATAATCGAAATGATGGTTGTATTTTTTATTTAGAAAGAAAACTAAAAAAAACTTAACTTTATTCATTCCGAAACCAATGTACTTATCTACGTCTAAATGAACCGAGACAACCATTTGGAGATGGTTACAAAATGAATAGGTACTTTATGAAAAGTTACCTTAAAAAGACATGTAAAATTGTAATAAAATAATAATAAAAAATAATAATTAATTTTTTTGAAAAAAAAAACTCGAAAAGACTTAACTTCCTTCATTCCAAAACCGACATACTTATATATGTCTAAACGAACTAAGGCAACTCTTTGGAAATGGTTACAAAGTGAATAGATGCATTTCCAAATGTTACCTTGAAAAGACATAAAATTCAAAATAAAATAATAAAAAAATAATAATGAATTTTTAAAATTTATTTATTCCAAATTTCATAACTTCTGAAAATACCGATTGAACAAATGCAACCTTTCAAAGTGAATAGATGCATTTCCAAATGTTACCTTGAAAAGACATATAAAATTCAAAATAAAATAATAAAAAAATAATAATGAATTTTTAAAATTTATTTATTCCAAATTTCATAACTTCTGAAAATACCGATTGAACAAATGCAACCTTTCAAAGGTTATAACACGACTAATTAAGATTAGCAAAATAACCACACAAATAATAATAATAATAATAATAATAATAATAATAATAATAATAATAATAATAATAATAATAATAATAATAATAATAAATAGAGGATTAGTAGGTTATCTTGAAAAGACATAAAATTTCTACGAAAATAATTAAAAGAATAGTCATTAATTTTTTTTTAATTTTTTGTTCCAAATTTCATAACTTCTCAAAATACCGATTGAATATATACAACCTCTCAAAGGTTATAACATGATTAATTAAGATTAGCAAAATAACCGCATGAAATAAAAATAATAATAATGTTGACACCTAAATTTTGACCCCCCAATTAGTTATTTATTGCATTAAAATTAGGGATTAATTGTTAAGTCCTAAACAAAAATATTAATTGCATAGCATATAATTTGAGGTGCATTTGTTTTTCTTATTATTGCATTCACATTGGATTGGCGATGATGAATGGACTCGAACGAATGGTTCTAAGCTTAATAGACATGAGGATATTTGATTATTTGATGTGATATATCTTTATTTAAAATAAGAAATAAAGTAAAAGGGAATAAATATCTTCGTCAAATATTTGGAGTGAAAATTCACAATAAAAAACAAGACAAAAAGAAGTATTGTGCATATATTCATTCATGGCAAGATCTAAAGGAAAAGAGGACAAGAAAAGGTCTCACGTGTGAACGTATATCTGATCTTATTATTTGAGCAATATATCATTAGATAATATTTGATATTCACAAAGAAGGAAAATCTGGTTGTATCTTATGATATATTGAATGATATATTCGTTGTTCTAAAACAAGGATAAGTGTACCATCAAGGCACGTCCATACCCTTGGCTAAAAAGGAAAGAAACACAAAAGTGAAGAATATTTTATGGCTCTTTCTAACCTGGGTGGGGCCTTGGCTCTTTGCATATAAAGAGGGTCCTTTTTTTTGTCTTGGGAGGAGCAGACCCTCTTTCGTCTCTCAGTCAATAGGTCAACTAAAGGGTAGCTTTTTCTTTATTATTTGATCACTTGCAAAGGGAAAAAATGTTGGAGAAAGCTTCTTTATTGTTTTGAAGTTGACAAAACTTGTCCAAAGTCTAGTATGAAGACTTCCAGACTCTAGCGTCAAAGTCTGAAGACGGCCAGACTTTAGGTTCAAAGTCTGCCCACACTGACAGTTTCCAGACTAAAGAATGAAGACTTATCCAAATGTGAGATTATCTTTATTTCTTCAAGGATTCGATTCGTATAACTTATGGATGGCCTTCTACATGGATACAACACTTATATGATCGATTATCCTTATTGGAATCGATTCTGAAAATCAAATCTTTTGGAAGGCAAGCAAACTTGGAAAGTTCTACTTATGGAAACCAAGATCCTGATTGTATGGGGAACAAGATCGACGGGCCTTCATCTCAATTGTCAAACAGCTCCAGATTTCCTTGATTGATTCTATCCAATGGGTAGATTGGAAGAATTCCTTAGAAAGTGCCAACGGTCGAGATGGCATGAATGAGTATTTAAGGCGGACTCTCTAGTTGTTCGATGGCGTGTGTGAAAGAAAAATTTCAAAGTGTGAAGCTTCCTAGTTTCTTGTTAGTCCATTCATAGAGCTCAAAGTTGTATACAAAAGAGAGAAACACATAGTGAGACTTTGTGAGAGACCGTAGAGACTCTTCACTGAAAAGTCGAGATCATCAAGCTATAAAAACTCTTTTGTTTCTTAGTGGAATCAAGCCAGTAGGCTATCAGCGTGGGAGAGTGGATGTAGGCTTGATCTAAGCCAAACCACTATAAATCTTGTGCTCTTATTCTTTTTCCCGAACTCCTTTATTTTGATCGTAGTTTTTATTTAACTGTTTAAGTTTAAATTCGTTCATAGTCAATGATTTTTTATAAGCAAATTACTGAACCTTGCGAAAATTTGTATTCACACCTATTCACCCTCCCTCTAGGTGTTGTTACTAGCCCTTTCAATTGGTATCAAAGCTTGTGTGCTTATTTTATTGAAGTGTTTTTACTTTTGAAGCTAAAGATCTATGGCTAGTATTTTGGCTCCAGGTTTGGTTGAAGGCCAAAGCAACACCAGACCTCCTTACTTTGATGGGAAGGAATATAATGTGTGGAAAAATAATATGAAGGCATTCCTGAGATCAAAAGATCCCTTGGAATGGGATGTGGTAGAAAAAATGATTATTCCCAAAGCTACATCAACCTTAGAAAGAGGAAATGAAGTTGTAGATGCTGGCGAATTGACACAAGTAGAAATAACCAAGAGACAAGCTCTTGATGCTAAAGCCATTTATTCCTTATACTGTGCTTTATCTCCTATTGAGTATAATCGAATTTCTTCTTGTGAAACAACGAAAGAAGTTTGGGACAGGTTGCATGTTACCTACGAAGGAACTGATCGAGTAAATGAAACAAAAATCAATATTCTACTTGGACAGTATGAAGCCTTCAAGATGAAGCCTGGAGAATCCATCACTGATATGTTCAGTCGCTTCACAGAGATCGTAAACGGCCTGGCATATCAAGGATAGCCAATCTCATGATCAATGAAGGTCAATAAACTGCTACGTTGACTCTCCAAAGATTGGAATCACGTGAAGACATCAATTAGAGAAACCCAGAGGATCATGCCTCTTTCAGTAGACGCACTAGTAAGCACACTTCAATCATATGAAGTGGAGCAAATCAATGAGGAAGAAGATCCCAAAGGTAAGAAGTCAATTGCTTTGAAATCTAACGATTATTCTGATGATACAGATTCAAAAGATGACATGGACGATGAAGAACTAGCACTCATGATTAGGAAGTTCAGAAAGTTGAATAGGAAGGGAAAAAGATTCAACTGGAAGAAGCAGAACACTCAAATATTCCAGAAGAAACCAATTGAGGACAATGAAATCAATAAAGATGTGATATGCTTTGAATGCAAGAAAAATGGGCACATCAGACCCAACTGTCATATGTTGAAGAAGAAGAAAGGAAGAAATGAGAAAAACAAAAAGGCTCTCAAAGCATAAACATGGAGCGATATCGAATGCGAAGAAAGTGATGAAGAATATGCCAACATATGTCTGATGGCCAATTCAGAATCAGACTTAGACTTTGAAACAGATTCTGATTCAGATTTAGACAAAGAAATTGAGGTTAGCAATTTAAAAGTTCCTATTGAAGTCTCGAAGTATATAGATGAACTCTGTCTTAGTCTCGAAACATCTCTTAAAATGATTTCCGAACTAAAAAGGGAGAATTCTAAACTAAAGCAACAGGAAACTTCTTGGAAAGAAAAGTTCCAAAAACTAGATAAAGTTTTGTTGATTTGAAAGCAAATTCTAATTCTCTTTCAAAGAAAAAAGCCTTTTTGAAGGAAGATATTTCAAATATGACAAAAAGATTTTCAAAAGGATCTAAAAAGTTGGAGAAAATTCTTTCTGTACAAAGACTTTATTTTAACAAATCTGGTTTGGGTATGACTTTAGAAACTATTCCTTTGATTGATTTTCTCAAAGTTAAAGAAAGAATCAAATAAAGACCTACAAAGACATTTTACAAAAATCATTTTCAAAAGGTTTTTGTAAAACCTGTTGGCCGAAGTGCTTTCAAATGTTCAAAGTGTAACAACTCAGAACATTTCGAGAAGGAATGTCCCAAGGTTTGGAGACCTGTTAAGAGGGATTGGGCAAAGACTATGTTTAATACTAACTCTCCTGGACTCAAGAAAATATGGGTACCAAAGAAAGTTTGAGTTCTTTTCTTGATCACAGGTCACTATTAAGAAGAAGATCAAATGGTATTTGGATAGTGGCTGTTCGAGACACATGATAGGAGATTCGAGTTGTTTCATAAAACTTGTTCAAATAAATGGTGAAAAAGTTTCATTTGGTGGGAACGGCAAATGAAGAATTATTGGATGTAGAACCGTGAAGATTGGAAGCTTGACTATCAACAATGTCTCCTTGGTGGAAGGTTTGAATTACAATCTACTTAGCATAAGTCAGCTTTGCGATACTGGATTCAAAATTAAATTCCAAGAAGGCATCTGTTCGGGAACGAGTAAAAACTTCTCTCAATCTTTCACTGGACGAAGGCATGGGAACATTTACCTTCTGGACATAAAACCAGAAAGTTCTCAGTGTCTTATATCTGTTCAAGATTAAGCAAATCTTTGGCATTGAAAGCTTGGTCATGTCAACATGAAACAGATTGTCAAGATTTCTTCAAAGAAGCTTGTTCGTGGTCTTCCCCACCTGACTTATCAAAAGTCTGAATGAAGCACTCCGTGTGTTTTGGGAAAATAGGTTAGAAGTTCCTTTAAACCTGTGAATCAAGTTTCTACTAATCGAGCTTTGCAGCTTCTGCATATGGACTTCTTTGGACCAACCAAAACTCAAAGTTTGGTAGAAAAAGATACTGCCTAGTAATCGTGGATGATTACTCTCGCTTTACTTTGGTTTACTTTTTGGCAAATAAGTCTAAAGCCTTCTTTCACTTCACAAAGTTTGCCAAGTAAGTTCAAAATGAAAAATGATATGCTATTTCAAGCATACAAACAGACCATGGAGGTGGGTTTGAAAATCAAGACTTTGCGAAATTCTGTGATGAATATAGTTTCGAGCATGTTTTCTCTTCTCCATACACTCCAAAACAAAATGGAATTGTGGAAACAAAAAATAGATCCTTGCAGGAGATGGCCAGAACCCTCTTAATTGAGAGTAAAATTTCCTCTCGATTTTGGGCTGAAGCAGTTTCAACAGCTTGCTACATCATCAACAGAGTGTTCTTGAGGCCTATTCAAGAGAAAACTCCTTATGAAGTGTATAAAGGAAAGAAGCCAAATGTCTCTTACTTCCATATGTTTGGCTGTAAGTGTATGATCGAATTGTGAAGTTTGAAGAAAGATTAGATGAATAAATTTTCCTTGGCTAATCAACCTCAAGCAAAGCATACAAAGTTTTCAACAAGAAGAACCAATCTATGGAAGAATCTATAAACGTCAAGTTTCAAGATTCTGTGCAAGACCAGACTCAACTTAAAGAGTTTGAACTTGCTCTAGACTTTACAAAGTCTACTTCCCCCGAAGAGGTTCAGACTTCTGGAGAATAGCAACAAGCAGATTCAACTGAAGTAGAGGATCAGCAGATTATCAGACCCATTAGCAACTGGAAGCATAAGTCAAGTCATCCTACAAAGCTCATCATTGGCAACATTGATGAAGGAATTCGCATAAGATCCAAAAGGCGAGAAGAGTGTAATGCTTTAACACTTGTTTCTGAGATTGAACCCAAAAGTGTAGAAGAAGTCCTGTCTGATGAAAGCTGGATCAAAGCTATGCAAAAAGAGCTCAGACAGTTCAGCATCAACGATGTTTGGGAGCTAATTCCTAAACCTAAAGGTAAGTCTATTATTGGAACAAAATGGGTTTTCAAGAACAAGGTGGACGAGAAAGGAAAAGTGATAAGGAACAAAGCAAGACTCATGGCCAAATGATATACGCAAGAAGAAGGGATAGACTATGACGAGACCTATGCACTAGTAGCGAGGTTAGAAACAATTAGATTATTACTTGCTTTTACTTGCTATAAAAATTTCAAGTTATTCTAGATGGATGTAAAGAGTGCCTTCCTCAATGGATTTATCCAAGAAGAAGTCTATGTGGAACAATTACCTGTATTTGAAGATCCAAGAAAGCCAGACTCAATTTACAGACTGAAAAAGGCCTTGTATGGACTGAAGCAAGCACCTTGAGCCTAGTGTGAAAGGTTAAGTAAATTCCTAATCCAAAATAGTTTTGTAAAGGGAAAGGTAGATACTAGTTCTTAAAAAGAGAGAATAAAGATTTTCTGCTGGTTCAAATTAATGTTGATAATATTATCTTTGGATCCCCTAATGAAAATCTATGGAAGAAATTCTCTAGATGTATGCAGGATGAATTCGAGATGAGTATGATGGGTGAGCTAACATTGTTTCTTGGATTGCAAGTTAAATAATCAAAGAAAGGTATCTTTATTCACCAAGAAAAGTATGCAAAAGATCTTATCAAGAAATTCGGATTGGAGAATTGCACAAAGACAAAGACACCAATGTCAAGTTCTTCGAAGCTGGACAAAGATGAAGGAGGAAAAAAAGTAGACCAAAAGTTCTACAGGAGCATTATTGGTTCGCTTCTTTACCTTACTGCATCTAGACCTGACATTTTGTTTAGTGTTTGCATCTGTGCTAAACTCTAATCATATCCCAAAGAATCTCATTTAAGTGCTGCAAAACATATCATCAAATATGTTGCAACCACTCCAAATCTAGGTCTATGGTATTCCAAAGAAAGAGACTTTACTCTCCTTGGATATTCAGATGCAAATTTAGCAAGTTGTAAAGTTGATAGAAAGAGTACTTCTGGTACTTGTCAACTGCTGGACAACAAGCTAGTGTCTTGGTTCTCAAAGAAGTAGAGTACTGTAGATCTATCAATAGCAGAAGCAGAGTATGTGGCTCTTGGAAGTTGTTGCTCTCAAATTCTGTGGATAAGACAATAGTTAAGAGACTTTGGAATTGAAGAATCGTGCACTGAGATCAAATGCGATAACACCAGTGCTATTAATCTCACGAAGAATCCAATTCTTCATTCAAGGGCAAAACATATAGAGATTCAACATCATTTCATAAAAGATCATGTTCAAAATGGGGAGATTATGATTTAGTTCACTGACTCGAAGAATCAGCTGGCAGACATATTCACAAAACCTTTTGGAGAAAAATCTATTTGAGTCTATTCGCACCAGACTCAATATTATATTTTCTACCAATTAAAGTCTGAAGATAGTCAGACTCAGAATGTCCAGAAATCTCTTCTGTAAGTTAATCTCTCTTCAATGTAGGTAATGTAATTTTAGAATGAAAATTTCGAAAAGGTATGTTGATATGTGAATCGTTACTTGCTTATTTTATTTTTAGAAATGATCATTTTCGAGTTTTTGAATTTTTGGCAGTTTTTATTTTTGAAAAAGTTAGTTTTTATTTTTCCTTATGACAATTCGATTATCCCGTTTCACTCTCTTTATATACCGTCTTGTTTTTCTTCTTCATTTACGATTTCTCAAATCCTAGAATACAGACTCTCTACTCTCACTCTTCTACTCTCAAGTTTGTTCTACAAATTTTCATCTTTTTCAACCAAACGTGTACGAAAAATCCTCCTTGACTGAGAAGATGTCTTTTTGAAGGAAGTCGTCACAGATCTCAAGCAGGGGACCACGGAATGTGCCTAAGGGTCCTACACATTTTGACTTGACCGAGGAAGAAGATTCTCAACAACAGCAACAATAACAACAACAACAACAACAACATTCTCCACAGTGTGCCACTCAATATCCTCCGCACCAACAAGTGGAAGATGAAATCATCGAAGATGTTGATCCAGTAAGAACGTTAAAACCCCAGTTTCTTTTTAAACTCTGTAATAAGTTGAAGTAGGGTGGTACTGCGATGACATTTATTAATGAGTTCCTAAAAGAATGAGGATATAGTAATGAGACCATGTTTTTACGATTAATGGAAAGATTAGGCATTGCGTCTGAAGGAACAACAGATATGACATTTGCTAATTTTCCAGTTGATCTGTGTTTTAGTTCCTTTAATCAACCAAAGGTGAAGGACGATGATGAGAGAATGTACTCGAATTTTTAGCCTAAAATGGGCGTTGCTGCTAACGTACAGGGTGAAGGAAAGAGTGTTTTTTGCTCTAAAGAGCACCAAAAGGTTTACTCGAAACTATTGAAAAGAGGGGTGATGAACCCTCAATTAGTGGATTTCGATTTCCTTGATTCGATAAAGGTGAACCGGAGGGAGAAGTTTGCTCTCCTTCAACTTGAAAAATTCTGTTCTAAAACTTCTGTTGGTTGTCCTGAGTTAACTGCGTATTTCTATTCAAACTTGTCATTTATTAACACGAATAGATTTCAATTTACTATGAGGGATAAAGATTACATGGTGGATGTGGACACATTGGCTGATGTTATTGGTGTGGAAAGAGGTAGCTTCCAATCAATAAATGTGTCTATTAGTCATGCAACAAGTTTTCTTGTGAAGGACAGACTTTCTGAAGGCGGCATTATTTATGCTAGAATGTTTGCCTCAAATATCTTGTTGCACAAGGTCGTGATCAACTACATCCGACCTAAGTCAACCTCGAAGACAGACGTCTCTTGCTCTGAAGCCAAACTGATGTTTGCCATCAGTAAAGGAATGAAGTTTTCTCTGCCCCACAATCTTGAGGAACATGTACAAGACTGTTGTGAAAGATAAGGGATGGCTCCCTTACTCCGTGCTAGTTACTCAACTTTTCCGACATTTCCAGATTTGGTTTCCAGCCTCTCTGTGTGTTCGAACGATTACTTCCATGGTGGTGGGATTGAAGATGGTATCTAAGATGAGCCTCAAAGAACTGAATAAGGCGATTGATCGCTTGAAGGAAAAGTCCCCAAAGAAAACAAAATAAGACTTTGCTGCGAAGAAAAGGAAAGGCAAGGAGCCTATGAGTGAACCTGTCAAAAAGAGAAGATCTCTTATCCTACAAGATGAAGAGGATGAAAATGATCTCACTCTCTCTACATTTGCCTTGAAAAATCTTCGGAGTTTTCTTAGTTTTGAGCAGCCGCGAGACAAAGAAGACAGAGAAAGAGGAGACACAGAATAGAGAAGAGAAGAAAGAGAAAGAACATAAGAAAGGGAAGAAAGAGGAAAAACAGAAAGAGAAGAAGCCAGAGAAGAAGCAGAAGAAGAAGAAGAGGGTCACGATGACTCTTTTGAACCCACTTTTGCAATATCCTTGTCAAAGGATTCTGAGAAGACTAGGAGTGGAACTGTAGGAGATGCAAGAGAAAAAGAACATCGCTTGGGTGCTGATGCTGAGAAAGAACAAGAAGATGATTTTCCTTCTCCACCTGTAGCTACGGAAACAAGGGGAGTTCGTGCGGAAATAGATACTTCTTCTTCTCCTATTTTTACTAATGATGATGTCAGTCGCTCACCTACCGATCCAGATGATGTCTACGCCTCACACTTTCCTGAAGTTGATATTGAGGCATCCTCTCCAAGTGTTGGTGATCAACGTGCTGATGTTCCCTCACCTCTCAATACTCCTGGAATTAATTTGGCTAGACCTAGTGAATCAACAGAACCAATTGTAGACTTTCAAAGGCTGCTAGAACTCCTCCTGGAGTTAAAGGCTCAGTAATATGGAATGGAGTTTGAAATCAGGAATCTCCAATCAGCTATGAAATCTACTTTAGACTCTCGGCATGAGAAGGTGCAGGCTCTTACCGTTCAAGTTCAAACTCTACAACAGCAGATTCAAGAGACTGCAAAGGCTACAAAAGTTGAGAAGTTGAAGGAGACGGTGAAAAAACTAGAGGAGACAGTTCATTCTATGGGGGATTTCCAGCTTGTTTGCATCCCCAAACAACCCTGATTTCATCAAATTTTTTTATACTTCTCCACTTTTTGCTGTTGACAAAAAGGGGGAGAATGTGCAGATTTAACACTTTACTTTACTTTTGGTGCTGTTGGACTTTTGTTTGATTGTTGTTTGACTGTTGAACCTTTGTTGATTGGTTGTTGAACTTTTTAACTTAACTCTTGCAGCAACTTATTTTGGTGATACTAATTATGGTTGGATAGTTATTTGTCTTATCTTTTCAAGATTAACATGTTTTCTCTTATTGCAAAATCGATGCTATCCAGATCCTAATCAACCTATTTTTATAAGATATCAGTATTGCTTAAGAGTTTTTTGCAAGTCAAAAGTTCTTAAATCTGCACTAAAGTTTTGTCACCATAAAAAATGGGGAGATTGTTGGAAAAAATTCATTTATTGTTTTGAAGTTGACAAAACTTATCCAAAGTCTAGTATGAAGACTTCCAGACTCTAGCATCAAAGTCTGAAGACCGCCAGACTTTAGGTTCAAAGTCTGCCCACACTGACAGTTTCAAGACTGAAGAATGAAGACTTATCCAGATGCGAGATTATCTTTTTTTTCTTCAAGGATTCGATTCGTATAACTTATGGATGGCCTTCTAAATGGATACAACACTTATATGATCGATTATCCTTATTGGAATCAATTCTGAAAATCAAATCTTTTGGAAGGCAAGCAAACTTGGAAAGTTCTACTTATGGAAACCAAGATCCTGATTGTATGGACGAACATGATTGACAGGCTTTCATCTCAATCGTCAAACGACTCCAGATCTCCTTGATTGATTCTGTCCAACGGGTAGATTAGAAGAATTTCTTAGAAAGTGCCAACGGTCGAGATGGCATGAATGAGTATTTAAGGCGAACTCTCTAGTTGTTCAATGGCGTGCATGAAAGGAAAATTTCAAAATTTGAAGCTTCCTAGTTCCTTGTTATTCCATTCACATAGCTCAAAGTTGTATACAAAAGAGAGAAACACACAGTGAGACTTTGTGAGAGACCAGTAGAGACTCTTTACTGAAAAGTCGAGATCATTAAGCTGTAAAAACTCTTTTGTTTCTTAGTGGAATCCAGCCAGTAGGCTGTCAGTGTGGGAGAGTAGACGTAGGCTTGATCTAAGCCAAACCACTATAAACCTTGTGTTCTTATTCTCTTCCCTGAACTCCTTTATTTTGATCGCAGTTTTTATTTAGCTGTTTAAGTTTAAATTCGTTCATAGTCAGTGATTTTCTATAAGCAAATTATTGAACCTTGCGAAAATTTGTATTCACACCTATTCACCCCCCTTTAGGTGTTGTTACTAGCCCTTTAAAAAAGAAGGGACACATGAGAGAGAAAGGAGGCCTTCTTCTTCAGTGGGTCTTCAAACGCCATTACCGACGCTCGCAACTCGCTACCGCTCCCATTCTTCCGGCGAGCTCCGCCCCTCGACGCCCGCTACTGTTCAGCCTCCAGCGATGCTGCTTGCTCACATCATTCTCAGGTGTCCCTTTCAAAAAGAAGGGACACATGAGAGAGAAAGGAGGCCTTCTTCTTCAGTGGGTCTTCGAACGCCATTGCCGATGCTCGCAACTCGCTACTGCCCCCATTCTTCCAGCGAGCTCCGCCCCTCAACGCCCACTGCTGTTCAACCTCCAACGATGCTGCTTGCTTACATCACTCTTGCCGCCGCCCACGCCATTGTCCCTGCTGCACCACGACTGAAAGGCCTGCCGCCGCTCCCTGGTCCACAACGAGACGCGTCGTTCTTGCTGCCCCACGATGGGCCCAACCACCAGCGGCATCACCACTGCTCGCTGTCCCCATGCAAGTCTGCCAGCCCTCCCTCCTGAGTTGCTGCGCCTGAGCTGCCTCCACAAAGCCGCGACGAGCCTGACCACGAGCCGCTGTTGCGTCCCTACTTTCTGCAATGGTCGTGCTATGGTCCCAACAAATTCCAACCACCCGATATAGAAATTCCAACGATCGCTCGCATGGGTGCCAGGGGCTACAATTGATGCAAGAAAGACTAAACTGAAGAGCAACCTATGGAAGGAAGAAGACAAGAGTTGACTTTAGCTGCAACCAGTTTCTAGTATCGATCCGCGAAGGCCACACCATGAATCGCTAGTGTCAAAATCCCACGAAGCCGCTGTGATTGCCTCCCCACAACGAGACGGTCCCACCTTGGCCGTGTATACCGTCCATGATCCACCGCGGTGAGGCATTTCGATTCCCATGATCCGTCGTTCATTTGAATTTGGAAATGTCATTCGTGCGATATCGTGAATTAGGTAAGAATTTCAATTAATTCGATTTTCATAAATCTGTCACTTGATTCATAAAATTGTGATCTTATGTACATGTTTAGTCGATATTGCCATATCAAGAAAAGGTTCTTTTGAATCCCCGTGAATTAGGAAATTTCCCTAATTTCACAACATGCACACGATTAACAGTTCGATTTCATGTTCGAAATATGACTCACAATCACATGAGAAAATCATCTATCTGATCTCAAGTCTGAGATATGATTTGCGATTTTGCTGGAAATTAGTCAATATGATCTCACGTGCGAGATACGATTCATCAATTGATTTTAAAAAATTAAGTGGACACGAGTGATATTTTGCTGCTGCCGTGTTGTTTTTCTTTTTTATGCCTTTGCTTGAATTGATTTTGCCTCCGTAAAAGAAAATCCAAAAAAATAATAAATATATGTGAGTTGTATTAGGTTCATGCTAGAATATTGCTTGTTTTAGGATAGTTTGCATACTCAAATTAGGCAATTTATTTATTCCGAATTTTTGAAATAAAAAAAAAAAAAACCATTACTTTAGGATGTTTGATTTTCTTTTTATTAATTTAGATTGCATGTTCAATTAATAGCTAATTTTAATTTCGAATTTTATAATAAAAAAAAACAGGAAAAGAAAACATAAAAAAATATCATGCATGTGTCACCTAGAGTTAGGTCATTCCTTGCACGTCATCTAGTCATTGCATGATTAAGATCATTTATACATGTGACATATTAGGATAGTTTCATTTAATATTTACCCATCATTAGATTAGGCCATTTAATGTAGCGTGACATAGAGTTTACGTATTAGCTTTATTTAATCATATGTCGCATGTCATGTTAGCATAGACATATTTTTGTGCATCATTACAATTGCGTTGCATGTAGATTATGTTAAATTAAATTAGAGAAAATCCTAAAAAAAAGATTGAGTAATTGTGTGTTAATTAGAAATCATATTTAAAATTGTTGATTTGAATTATGACTCAACATTGTAGATGTTTTCGGTGCTATGAGATAAGTATTGCAATTTATTTATTATTTTATTGGGTGTTAAATTGATGGAATGCGCACCCGCATGGTCTTCTCACATGTTAAGGAGTAATAAAACGAATTAAAGCTGCTTGATAAACATTTTTTCATAAAAAGAATAGTACCGAAAGGATATTAGAGAAATCTGGTGTTACCAAGTCCCTATGTCCAAATTCTTTGGTTCGTAGGAGTAAAATAATTCTCCAACTATTTTACTTAGATGTCTAATCAACCTATTTTAAACTAATTAGTGGTGATTCCTAGATAAAATTCATTTGTATGCTAAAAACTTAAACCTAAGTTGTGAATTAGTATGGACTTGGGAGAGCCTGAGCTAAGTTTACACTTAGTAATTCATTAACCAAACCCTAAATGATTCAGCCAAGGTTAGGTTGTGACAAATAATATAAAGAGCAAAATAACCACACAAAATAATGATGATGATAAATAGAGGATTAGTGCTTATTATAATTTGCCTAATTATCCACACAAATGCACGTGGACATTGTGATGTCTAACTCACAGACCATTCTCTTCTTTTGGACAAATTAGAAGACATTCACATTTATAAAGTAGCCATCCTTAAACTGGTTCGTCTGAACTCTGGAATGTAAAACTTGAGGGTATTTTCTCATGGGCAGGGACGATTAAGATACACTCAAGAATTAAGGGGCTCTCTCAAGTGGGGAGGGTAGACTCTGTTGGAATATAATCCAAAGAAAGCAAATTGTTTGTTATAATCAGAACATCAATGTAAAGAAGACGATGACAACTTTATAATATCCTTCTTTTTATGTAAACTTACAAATCTTGGAGAAGAAGAAAATAAGATATCACTGGAACAATGACATAAAATTGGAGGTAAGGTACAGATTTCCGAATCTTTTTTAGGTGATTAGTTCTTGCCAATGGTGCTCCGCAGATTCACGAACTATGCCTCCCAATATAGAACACCTCGAACCTGTTTGGATTAGTACTATGCAAATAGGACTCAGTTGAACCATTCAATTAAACCAGCACACTCAGAAAAATCAAAAGAGTAGAGTAGTATTTCAAATCTCTTTTTGGAATTGTTGTCTCGAATTGTTCTATCAAAAAACCCTTTAATAAAGTTCTATGCTCTTATCTATTTATAGAGCTTTAAAGTTCACGTACAGAAGAGATACACGAATTAAATAGACGCATGTATCCAAGAAATTCATGAATCAAGAGATACATGAATCCAAGATATTCATGAATCTAGAGACACGTAAATTCAAGAGATTCGTGAACTCAATAAATTTATGAATTAAAAAGATAGGTGAATCTAGAAAATTCATGAATTCAATATATATGTGGACAGAAAAGACGTATGCTTTCGTTGATCCATTAATGATAATTATAACAGACTCCACTACAACTTCTTTAGAAGTTGTTTGAGGAATTGGTAGGCTAGTATAGTAGCCGCTTGCGCTGGTGAAAGTGGGAGAGGGAGGTGAAAGCACTCTTGTTAGGTTGATCTGTGCTTCGCACAGAATCTTTCAACCGACTGGTCGGCCTATTATCCCTAGTTGAAAGACACTATGCACTTCCTTCCAACTTTCCTAAGTGGGATAAAGAAAAGCATCATTTGTTTGTTTTATAAATAAGCAACCAACAACACTTTCATGAAGGCGTATGTGCCTCAAAAGCATCATAGTCCATAAGAAAACGCATCTCCAGTAGAAATTGCTTGGAGACAATGCAAGTCCGCCTTGTTTCCACTTAAGGCCATCACTTCACATTCTAGAACATTTTCAGCAATGTAATAAGCTCTTGATCTCACTTCATATTCTTCGTCCAGCAATATGGATATATATTATGGATTATGTGGAATACTGATGCCCTCAAAAAAAAAAAAAAAATCTCAGTCGGATGCTAGGCATGTTTTTATTTACAACTAGAACAACAACCTCCATTCTTAAACCAAAAAGAGCACCACCTAGACGGCACATCTCTGAAGGTCAGGACCTTATTGAATGTTCAACCCACTAAATGCATGAGGGACAACTTTCCTTTGATATCATGGGTCACGAGTGAATTCATGAACTCTCAAACAAAACAATTTACAAGAAAGTGACTATTGACAAACCAACTACTGTTGGAAGAGTATGGCTTCTAATCAATAGAGCAATCAAGTCGCATTTTGAGGCGCAATATTACTTTCTTTAAGAATTTATTTGCCTCAAAATGTTGCTAATGGTCATCGGCAAGTACCCTCCAGGATACAACAAAGTCTCAAATAAGAATCCTAAATAGCAATTATAATATTTCTTCAGGGTCTCTCTAAGAAACAATCGAAAAGATGGCTGTAGTTTTAGAAAGAAGACTCGAAAAATGATTTCATACCCATTCACTCAAAACTGACATATATATCGGTCTTAAAGAATATAGGTAACTCTTCGCAAAAGATTGCAAAGTGAACAAATGTACTCCTTTGAAAGAAGTTGCAAAATGAACCAAGGTGTCCCTTCGGAAGAAGTCGTAAAATGAACAAATGCAATCCTTTAGGGAATGTTGCAAACAAGACAAGTATAATTTCCAAAAGTTGTCTTAAAAAGACACATATAAAAATTCGAAATAATAAAATATAAAAAATATTCTTTTTTAAATAAATAAAATTTCGAATTTTCATAATTTCCAAAAATACATAATAAACGAAACAACCTTTGAACTAATAAAGGTTAATAAAATAACCATAAAAAATAATATAAAAATAAAGGGGTTAGTACTAATTAAACTGCGGGCACGTATCTCAAAACCCTATTAAAAAGACTTTTACTTAGTGCAAGTATCTCAAAACCCTATTAAAATAGCAAGTGGCTCGGCTTTAAACTTGTACTTTTAAGTAATAGAATTGGACATATTGCACATATACTAACCTCTTGTTTCAGCGAGAAGTTCTATATTAATTCGTACCATATGGCCTTGTGTTTGATCCTGTATCATGAGCTTTCTAAAAAGCAATCCTAACTTTCATAAGAAGCAACACCACTTCTAAGCTAATATAGGTGAAGTATCTATAATGTGTTTCCGTTACTATTAACACTTTATAAAATTGTACTATGCTTCATTAATAATTTAATTCAACCTATAAAACGTAGTAGACGATACTAACTTCTCATATCAAGGTTACGTCAGTGTCAAACAATCACATTTAGTAACTTGTTCTTACCTATTGAACCTTGTAATTAGTGTTGTTCTAGAAAAAGGTCGGGTTATTATTACTAGTGATTTCAATTAAAGGGTTTCAGCCTCATTTCTTGTGAGGTCATTATTATCATGTCTTTTGGTAAGGCCTTTATCAAGGGATCAACTAGATCATTACTTGACCTCACGTAGATAATTGTTATGGTACCATCTTTAATCAATTGTCTCACAAATCCATGCCTTAGGCTAATATATCTATATTTACCATTATATGTGTTACTATAAGCTCTTGCTAAAGTGGCCTCAATACCACAATGGATAGAAATAGGAAGCATAGGATTAGGCCATATTTTGATATCTAATAACAAATTCCTAATCCATTCAACCTCTTTTCCAGTTGCCGCTATAGTAACGAATTATATTTCCATCGTTTAAGTTATATATGTCTGTTTCTCACCTCCACCTAGTGTGAAAATCCATCCAGAAGTGGAATGCTCATCTCTTAGACTTGTAATCTAATTAGCATCGGTGTATCATTCGAATACAGCTAGATAATTATTATAGAATAATATTAAATTTTTAGTTCTCTTAAGATAACAAAAAATTCTAGTAATAGCCCTCCAATGTTCTATATTTGGATTACTAGCATACCTACTCAACTTGCATACATAATAAGCAATATCAGGTCTTGTACAATGCATCGCATACATTAAAAACTCTATAACACTCGCATATTTAAGTTATGCTACCATTCTACCAGTATTATAACATAATTTAATACTAGAATCAAATGGAGTACTTATTTCCTTGAAACCAAGATATTGAAATTTACTTAATAATTTTTCAACATAATTGCATTGGCTTAAAGAATAAGTTTCTTAACTTTAATACCTAAGATAGTATCTACTTTATCCAAATCCTTCATTTTAAGCATGGAAGTTAGATACTTCTTATTCTCAATAATTCTAGTTATGTTCGTTTCAAATATAAGCATACCATCAACATATAAGCACACTAAGACACCAATCTTTAGTGAATTTAGAGTATATACACTTATCAGCACTATTGTGGATGAAACCATTAGACAATATAACCGAATCAAATTTTTCATGCTACTGCTTAGGAGCTTGCTTAAGCTCATGAAGAGATTTAATCAATTTACATACTTTTCTTTCATTTTCAGGAGGAATGAAACCCTCTGGTTGTTCTATGTAAATTTCCTCATTCAAGTCTTCATTCAAAAAAGTAGTCTTGACATCCATTTGATGAACTCAAAGATCATAAATGGAAGTTAGAGTAAAAAGAATTCGAATAGAAATTATACGTAGAATAGAAGCATATGTGTCAAAATAATATATTCCTTCTTTTTGTTTATACCCTTTGGACACAAATCTAGCCTTAAAAGTTTGGATAGAACCATCAAAATAATATTTTCTTCTAAAAATGCATTTGCACCCAATACACTCAGATCCTTTTAATAAATCTACTAATACCCAAGTATTATTGGACATAATTGAGTTTATTCATCATTTATAGCTTTTTTTCCAAAAAGAAGCATCTCTAGAAGATACAGTATCATCAAAGCTTTTAAGATCGTCTTCTAAATTTAATACTAAAGGATATTTATTTACCACGTTATTATTTCTATCTCCTTCAACAAGAAAAACATGAATAATAAAATCAAGACCCAAGTTTTTTAGTTTCCTAGCTCTACTACTTCTCCTTGGTTCAATTATGTCTTTAGAATCATTTGTTTCTTTCTCTTGAGAATCTACTTGAGATTCCATAGGTTTTGAATTATTTTCAATAATTTTAGAACTCGTAGAATATTTATTCTCAAAAAATTCAACGTCTCTCGATTCTACAATGACATTAGACTCTAAGTCAAGAAGTCTATAAGTTTCACTGTTTTCAGCATATTCAACAAACACATTTTTGATAACTTTAAGCCCAAGTTTGGTTCTCTTGGGGTTTGGTACTCGGTAGTACGCCAAACACCCCCACACATTAAGGTATGATAAATTTGGTTTTCTATTTTTTCATACTTCATAAGGGGCATGTCATTTTCTTGAAAGGTATTTTATTATGAATATAACGTGCAGTAAGCAATGCTTCTCCTTAAAGATTAATTGGTAGCTTTGAATTTGAAAGCATAAAATTAATCATTTCTCCAAAAGATTGATTTTTCCTTTTAGCCAAACCATTTTGTTGTGGAATATATGGTGCCAAAACTTCGTGAATAATACCATGTTTTTCACGAAATGAAGAGAATTCATTTAAGAAATATTTTCCACCTCTATCTGAACATAGAACTTTGATTTTCCTTTCTAATTGATTTTCTACTTCAGCCTTATATTTCTTAAACATGACAAATGATTTATCCTTTGTGAGATAAACATAAAAAACCTACTACAATTATCCACAAATGTAATACAATATGTTTTACCTCCACGTGTTAGCATGCCATTGAATTCACATATAACACTATGAACCAAATCTAATAAATTCGAATTTCTTTGAACACTAAGAAATTGTTTCTTAGTAAATTTATTTCATATTTATCAAATTCTAAAGTTTATCAAGTCTAATTTGTTCATATTCTTCAAATAATGAATATTTATATGTGCCAACCTACTATGCCATAAAAATGAAGACTCAATAATATAAGCAAAATTAGCATTATTATTATTGATACTCAATTGATACATGCCATTATTGGCATAATCCTTTTCTACAAATAGCCCATTCTTCGACAGGATAACCTTATTTGATTCAAACAAAACCCGAAACCCCCTCTTACAAAGTAAATTAATAAAAACTAGGTTCTTCCTAATGTCGGGTATAAATAACACATTAAAAAGAGTAATATTCTTTTCAGAACTAAAGTCTATCTTTATCGTGCCTTTTCTAGCAATCTTTGCAATAGCATTATTTGCCATTAGGACCTCTTAAACACTTAAGTCGACAGTCTCTTCAAATTAATTGAACATGTATTTGTCCTTGCACACATGGACTATTACTTTAGAATCTAACCACAAACTAAATTGGACAGTAGTATAGTTGATTTCAGAAATCATAGCCATGGCATCATTAATTTTAGAAATTTTCATGTTCGAAAACATGGTTGAAATCATGGCCACATAATTTTCTTTAACCAAATTCGCATTTGCCTTCACCGTTGGAACGTTTTTGTCCTTTGAAATGCTTTTGCGATGAATGCAATCCTTGGCATAGTGTCCCTGTTTGCAACAAACAAAATAGCAACCATTTTTCTTTTTTTGTGTTCCCTCTTAAATTTATGCTCATTCTTGACTTTGAAATTCTGGCTGATTTTTCATTTTCTTTCCACGACATTCACCCTGGAATCGTACAAAACAGAATTATCACATAAATATGACTCTTCCTCAATACAAAGATGTTTTTGTACTTGCTCCAAAAAAGCCAGTATGAAATCTTGTTCATTTTATGTGTGAATTCTTAGTTTTCTTAAACCCCTGCTTAGTTTGACGAGTCATTAAAATAATTTGCTGTTTATATGTCCAACATATTTTGGTATTTTTTTACGCCTTTGCTGAAATGATTTCGATAGTCTCTAGAATCTACTACAGGAAAGACAGCGACTTTCTAGCTAGTTAACTGCGACTTTCTAGCTAGTTAACTACGATACTCAACCTATGACAAGGAGGGGAAAAAAAAAAAACTACTCTACTCTAATGAAGGAGATTTTCCATTATTGAATAAATCATTTCTTTTTTGAAAGAGTAGCTATTCCCGCTTAAACTCCTTGACTCCAATTAGCCTGACCTGGTCTGCCCTGGAATTACCTTTTAGAGCACTCCAGTTCTATGCCTGTCTGTCCCTACCGGGGCCAGGTTGTCTGGTGGCCAGGGAGAGAAAGACTGGGGTGAGCCTATCTCTTCTCTTACGCATTGGAGAAGAATCAGTGCTCTATTCTCTTAGCTTAGAAAAAGGGAAATCGCCCATCCAATCTAACTTTGGTTGCATTGGCGGTGTTTAAATAAAATAAATTTGATTATCGGATGATCAACAGGCGGCGCAAAGGTATGACAATCTTGTTAAACCTCTTGTTGACTTTGAAATTGAAGTTATTAGGTTGAACATCTTGGCGAGTTTACATTGCATTTTATTAAAAATATTTTGTAATCAATATATATGAGGCTGATTGAATCAGTACGGTCATTTTGATGAAGATGGAAGGAAAAGTTAAACAAGACAAGTTGGTAGACAGTTGCTGCCTTGTTGGTGTAGGGGAGGGAAAGTAATAACTCGGACGGTTATCTGTAAGACTAAGTTAATTCAATCAATCAAAACAAAAGGGAAAAATAAGCAGTGTCGTGCCTCGTCTTTGTTGATATTCCAGTGAAGCCCACAAAATTTATACTCCCATTGCCGCAAAAGAACACTTAGAGTGTCAAAACTTGGCACGGGGAACACATAAATACCAAAAGTTACGAAATATACATTTAAGTGCCACTTTTTTTGAAAAATGAGACACCTGAGTGTCAGGTTCGACAAACTCTGCCGAAAATCCTTCATAGCAATTTTTTAGTAATATTACTCGCCTACATGGCTCCCCTAGAGAGCTAACTCAGTAAAGAAATGCCAAAATGACATGGTTTTATCTTGAATTTGAATTTTAATATAAATATTAATGAATTAAAATTTAAAACCAAATTATTAAAAAAAAATAGATCTAATTGCAGAATGGTGAGGGCTCAGCCCTCGTCGTTGCCTCCCCGCCGTCTCCCGGAAGCGCCGGTGATGGTGCTAGGGCCCGATGACCTCGACCGACCCTAACCCCACCATCGTCGGCCCTTTTTGGCGACGGGAGGCGGCGGCGAGGGCTAAGCCCTCGCCTTCGCAATTGTCATCTTCTTCCTTGTTTTAAAAAATGATTTATTTATTTATTCAATTTAGTTTTAAATTTAACTTAATTAATATTTATATTAATTATCTAGCCACATCAGCAAAACGACGTAATTTTTGCACTTGTCTCACATGAAAAAGGCTGCGTATGCAATTTAGCTAGATTTTCTCGCCATTGGCACTCAACCGATCATTTTGCTCCGATTTTGGCATTTAAGTGTCATTTTCCTAACTTTTAGCACTAACGTGTTCCCCTCACCAAGTTTTGGCATTCCAGAGGTTCGGGTGTCCTCTCGTTGCTAAAGTTTATTGTCATAGAGTTTAATTTGAGCCCTTCATTTTGGACTTGTGTAATGTTGTAATTATTCACAATTAGTCATAGTCAATTTTGATATATGAGATTAAAGAAAGATCCTGAATATCAGAATTTTTTTTTTTTTGGTCATATAATATCAGAATCTAAAAGCTACAGCAAGTCATAGCTTATCCCAAGAGAGCACTTAGCTGCTCAGTCCATATTTTGTAGTTTAGTTTATATTGCGTCTCCCCAGCTAGCAGGCTCAGGTTTGATGTTGGTGTCTAAATAAGTGGTCGCATATATTCTATCAGGAGCGTCGGAGCTTTTGGTATGAATCTCATCTGAGATAAATCCAACTAGGAAGAATGGGACTCGACAATGGGAAATCTTAATGTAGCACGATGTGCCTCTGTAGCAGGATGTAGAGTTGCCTCCATAAGATTTTAAGAGTAATATCTTTCTCATCGTTGTTGGAGGTGTTGTTAAAAACGAGCAGAAGCTGCCAGGAAGCGAGAAGAAGAGAAAGCTGGTAAGTCTTTGAGGCTGCTGCATTTGTCGTTCTGGTTTCCCCCTTATCGCCAAAGCTGATTCAAAAACTCTCTTTCATCTACAGCCAAAGAACAGAAGAAGGCTGAAGCTTGCAAATGATCCTTACAGAGAGCGCATGGAGGAGCGTTCTCTTGCGAAACAACAAAAAAGAATATGTGAAGATTAAAGACATCACTTTTCTGTTTTAGCAATTGGTGCAGTATGGTTTCTCTTCCCAGCATTACTACTGAAAGTACGTGGTACTCTTCTCGATTGGCCTTTGAGTAAAGGCGTTTCTGGTGACTATTTAGAAAATCTATGATATTCAGCTTGTTTGCAGAGCAATGTTTTGCATAGAAGTAGCTGCATCAGGTAACTGCTCTTTCCCGTGCTAGTTCTGGCTAAGAACCACGTATACCGATGACTGTCCGTTAATATATGGATAATGCTGATAAAAAGAGGATACGTTAAATAGGCTCTGTGATATGTGCTTTTGCTTGAGGGATAAAAATGGCTGTAGACAGCAAAAATTCCGCCAATTTGAAAATGTCGGGTATTGTATAACACTTGTCATCATTGTCCAATCAAACTTCGGATGTATCACAAATTACTAATTCGATCAGTTTTATAAGTATTGGTCAATCAGGTTGAATTGCTGCCGTGATGATCGTTTGGACTCCATAGATATCTGTGGTCCTTTCTGTCCCTCGAATTAGAAAACGTGTTTTTCTTGACATTCGCAAGGTGATGCCTTTGCTGTCCTTAACGTGTTTTTTTCGGGACATTTTGCAGGTGAGCCATTATAATTGGGATTTGGCCAACTTTCTAGAGGTAAATGTACTGCAAAGTGACGGGTGGATGACTTTGTTGGCAGCTTAAACATGATGGAGAAAAAAGTTAAGAGAAAAATGCGTGAAGCTCTCGCAATTCTAAGCTCTATTGGCCGGGGAAAGACTAGATTACAGACCCCGATTTTCCATTTACTTTCTTCACTAAGAAAATGTGTTTTTGCGAAGGAATAAGAACTTCTGTTAGGTAATTGTTTTTGTTGATAGAGGAACACCAGGAAATAGGTCTCGTACAACTACTGTCCACCCTAAATGAAAGGAACTCTTTCTCCGTCCTATGACCGTTCTCGCTCGTTGAAGACTCTAAGGACTCGGTCTTTGAAGGAAAAATAACGGGGTGCTTAATGTAAGCCCAGGCAACATATCCGTTCGAAAAACATCTAGCAAACACAGATATGCTATTACCTTGCCTATTAACGCAATGATTTGTCAAGGCCAGCTCTACTCTGAAGCATTCTGGAACGAAACCCATCTTGAAGCATTGAACTCGAATGCTTCGTGACTCAGTTAACCAGATGGTTTATTACTGTGTCTACCAGTATGGCTTTGCTGCTTTCTCATTTGGTTTTCGTCACCAAATGTCCAGGGTTTGGTCTATGATGACATCATATTTTCAGTATGCATTATGAAAATTGAGACTACCTCTGTGGCCCGAAATTTTCTGATTCAAATTAAGCAAGGAGATAAGGCCCATGTGCTCGATGAATTAACTGGGACGTAGGCCCAATGACAGTCCTAATGCAATGCAATTTTGTTTGTTCCAGTTACATCTAGTGAATTTCTGAGAGAGAGAGAAAGAATATGGAGTATGAACCTATCAGTGCGAAGAAGCCAGAGAAATAGAGATCCAGGAAGAGTGTGCCGAAGCAAATGGGCGCCCGCCATGCACAATTTTTTTGTAAATTTTCATCAGTGCTTCTTGTAAGGTTTCTGAGTATTACTGATTTCAGGTGCGAAGGCAAGCGTTGGACTCCAAATGAACAGAGTCTAGAGCCTAGAGGATCGAAACCATTCTTCTATGAGACGTTTCATTTTTTAAATGAGACTTCTCCTTTTTCTGGGGAACTTCTGATATTTGCCATCATCTAGTTTCAGGTTACTGTCTGTCTTTTTCCCTCTCCGTTTGAGAACAGTTCCAGGCCGACATGGACTTGCAAATGACTAGCATGTAAGCTTACAACCACTCCAGTCTTTTAAGTCATTGGAACCAAAATAGTTTGGATTCTGATGGACGACCAACGATCCCCAGAACTTAACCAGCCAGCTTGTGAATTTGAGACTCCAGTACGTAACCTAGTGAGAAAAATCTTAGCCAATTGGCCCATCACTTCGCAGTCTGCCACATTTTCAGCAATGTAATAAGCCCCTGCTGCCACTTACATATGCTTCATCCTGCATTGTGCATATACAATATTAATCCTACGGAATACTGATGCCCTCAAAAAGATTTCTCTGTCGGCTGCTAGGCATGTTTTTATTCTCCAACCAAACAACCATCCATTCCTAAACCTAAAAGAGCACCTGGACCATTCATCTCTGGAGGTCGGGACCTCATTGAATGTTCAACCCACTCAATGCATAGGAACAACTTTCCAATAATATGTAGGGTCACGAGTGAATTCATGAATATACAAAAACCATCTACAGGAAAATCAAAGTGAATAACAAGGCAATACAAGCTTCTATGCAAAGATTACCAGTCCTTGCATATGATTGTCGACAAACCAACTACAGTTAATACGTGCTATAAGTATTAGAAATTTAGAACATGACAGGGCTAGCAAAGGGACCACTATAACAATGAGAAGACAACATAATATAAAGCAACCATGTCTAAAACTAGGAAGTCCAGTTGGATTTAGCAACAACTTGCCAAGTTTCCTGGAGAGTTGTTTTGCATCTAACACTCATCTAACACTAATGCACAAGCCAATTTGAATCATAGGATGCAGCAAGCAGCAAATCAAGTAAATAGCATTAGGTCATTCCAACTGAACTGCTTGCATTTATAAAGAAATTCCCTCTCCCTATGCAGAAAAAAGAAAACAGAGAAAGGAAAGAGAAATACATGTAAAAAACTCAATAAATTGAGACACAAAAAACAAAAACGACTAAAGTGACCTCTGCCAATCATGTGACAGCAAGGAAGAGAAAACAGAACCAGTCGCATAAATGATGGAATAAGCTTATACGAGAATGCTCGCACAGTATGAGATAATTCACATAAAGATCACAAATACGAGCAGTAAACTGCGAAGAGTAGTGACTTTCCACATATGAGATCTTTCTCTCTTTGTTGAATAACTTGTACTTCAAACGTTCTAAAGACGTTTCAAGTTCAAGCTTTTTAGAGACATAGCTTGACGTCATTCATGCACACTGATGCAAAATTCAATGGCTCTGACATCAACAGATAAATCTCTGAAGAGCTTGAACTTAAAGCATCTTTGTAACTATTTGAAGTATGAGTTGTTCAACAAAGAAAGAGATCTTGTATTTGTAGAGACACTACTCCTCATCCCTTTTTCTTTTGTTTTTCGAGACACAGCTATTCTTTTGACTGGTCTGAGTCTGCTCAGTGACGTCATGATCTAATTCAAGGATGTGGAGACATAATTGCGCCTTATCTCTGGGGAACACTTCAGCATTGTTTGTGCCTTTTAATCTCAAGATTCTCAAAGAATTCAATCCGGTAATGTCGCAACGTCCACTCAGACTTCCGCAGTTGGTGAAATCCAACTCCTTGAGCTGCTCAAGATGTTCTATGGCTTCAGGAAATCTTTTGAGGAAAGTACGAGCCATCTTTAGCACTTGAAGTTTATTGCAATTCTCGACACAAGGGGGCAATTCATCAATTGAGGTGTATGACAGGTCCATTTTCTGTAGCAGAACGAGTTCTTCAAAGACATGCGGAAGTGTCGTTAGCTGATTGCAACTTCTTAAACCAAGCTTCCGAAGACTCTTTAATAATCGAATGGAATCAGTGACTTCATGCAATGCTTTACATTCGCAAGCACTGAGAATTTCAAGTGCTGGCAGAGAGCCTTCCTCAAATTGTAGTTTTGCAATATTAGTTCCATCAATGAGAAGCTCTTTTAATGCTTTCATGGAACACAGTGCCTGTGGCAAATCTTTAACCCTTTTGCAGTGCTTCATGTTTAAGGAGACTAAATTCTGAAAATTAGAAATGGTTTTGTTTGGCTCTAAATATAAACAACCTTCCAGGATCAAGCATTTTAATTGACCTGAAGTAGGGAATTCCAGAGATGCATTGATCCAAGTACAATCTTTTAGGTTCAAGACTTCCAAACTCTGAGCCTTCTGCAAAAAATGACATGATTCATATGTTTATTAGAACTTTGACTATAACTCTAAAATTAAAGTGCAAGGTACATTTGTACATTAAAAAAAAAAAAAAAAAAAAAGAGCACAAGCGCAAATAAGCCTTACCTCCATCAATTTTTCCCAGTCTCTCAAACTCAATTGGATTGAGCCTGAGCATAAGTTGAGAATTACCAGGTCTTCCATGTCGAATGCAAACAAATTAGATTTCTCTCGGCACCCACGCCAATCAAGCCATTTTAGGTTCGGAAGAATATTCTCAGGATTTCCTTCAATATCAACTTTGTCCAACTCAAGAAACCTCAGATTCTGTAAACGACGAAATACTTCACCATCAACTTGTTTAAAATTGGAGGCTACACGAAGAGCTTTAACCTTGTAGTTTTCACCCTGCCAATTCTTTGAAAAAATGGAAGAGTGAAATTCAAACAAAGATATATGCACTGAAACGATGATATAATCATCGTATCTAGAGGAAAACTCGACAAGAATACTGGAGAAGTTTCAGTGTTTTTACCTTCTTCTCCCACAATATTTTTTGGACATCTTTGTAATCCCACAGCCTGCTGCGCTTCCTAGGATTATCATGATTTTCCTCCTCGACAATTTCTCTTCCCAGCGATATTAGTTGGCCTTGCATCCAAAACTCCTTTGTTTCCTTAATTTTTAGAAAGGACTTCTTCTTAAGCTCTTCAACACCTTTATCTAGGCCGCGTGCAGCCCACATGTAACAGGGGATTGTCTTTTCAACTCCCGTAAAGAAACATGCTATGTCAAGGAATACTTGTTTTGCCTGATAGCTCAAAGGTTCATAGTTAACCAACAACTTTTTTTTGACTTTGTCAGTCAGCTTTACCTTCAACTCACCCAAAGTCCGGTTCCATTCCTTTTCGCTCTCCCCATACAAAGACCTTCCCAAAAGATCAATAGCAAACGGAAGATAATCGACATAAGATATGATTTCTCTTGACATTTTCTCATGGTCCTTTGGGAGATCATTCTTTTTAAAAGCACACTGACGGAAAAGTTCAAGAGCATGTTTTTCATCCATAAATTTAACCTCATGTTCATGTTTACAGAAAAAGTCTTGTTCCTCACTTTTCCAAACCTTGTCAACATCTTCTCCTGTGGTTGTGAGGATGATTGTGCTTCCCGGACCAAACCAAGTTAGCTCCTTGGCCAATGGTTCGATTTGTTCGAAGTTGTCCACATCATCTAGTACAATGAGAACTCTGTTCTTTTGGAATAGGTGTTTTATCATTATAGTACCTTCAGTGGAGAATTCGACTTCGGGACATACTCCTCTCTTGAGGTCACGAATCAACTTCTTCTGCAGAGATACCACTCTTTTCTGTTTGAAGTTGTCCTGAACATTTTCAAGAAAACTACAACCTTCAAAGAGGTGACGGATTTTGCTGTATACCTCCCTTGCGAGAGTGGTTTTGCCAACCCCGGACTGACCCCGCACTACAAGCACCCATCTCTTTGTCCCTGTCGTCTTCCGTTCTTTGACAATTTGTCCATCCTTATAATCGAAACCAAGCTTTCGCATCATCTCTGGCATGTCTCTGTCTATTCCAACTAAATTTTTAGCCACGCCTTGCTCATCCTTCCCCAAGAGTGTCCAAAGTTTGGAAATGAAATCCTCTAGTTCTCGAAACCTACAAAATGAGAAACGGAGTTTGCCTTTCTTATTTTTTTAATTATAGAGATAAGGTTCGGGAGAGGTGATCAGCGGTAGGTTTTCCTCTTGACTTTTCAATAAGGTCCCAGATCAGTTATGGAATGGTTTGATCTCAAGGAAGATACAGAGGGCACCGGTGACATCAATCAACCCAGAAAAAAAAACACGAGGAAGACTGCAAGGAGACGACGATACGATGTAAACACATGCATCGCGATTAAAAAGGCAAGAAAAAATTGGAATTTCCAGAAGTAAAATTGGATCCCAGAAAAAGCGTGGTAAGCATCTTAATATACAAGCCAATTCTCCTGTTTTTTTCGCAAGCTAAACAAGTAAAGCAAGATCAATCGGGTCATCACACTTACCCGCTGAAGAGATCGTCGTAAAACCGTCCCTTTATACCACCAACAGCAGCCTCAAGAGCACCCTTCTTGAATTCCGGTCCCTTTATAACACCATTCTCTCCCAGAGAAGCCTCCAGAGCATCCTTTAGGGCAGCCTCCAGAGCAGCCTTCTTGAACTCCAGCCCCTTTTTATGAGCAATCTCATTCAGGGAATCCTCCCACTTTTTGATGGTTGACTCGGGATATCTGTTTTTGCGCTTGTGCTCGGTGAAGGAATTTCCATATGTTCCCCGCTGGTGGCGAACATCACAGGGCTCGACGAAGAAGAAAATGGGATGAATTTCTTTATGTGACTCCACCATTTGGGTCACTTCCATCAGGCAAGCTGGGCTGGAAGCGAAGTCTTGGGAGAAGATAGGGACGCAGATGTCGGAGCGCTTGATTGCTTCCTTGATCTTGCTACCGATACATTCACCGTACTGGATCTCTTCGCGGTCTACGAATGCCACAATCCCCAGGCGTCTGAGCTTGTCGTAGAGGTACTCGACTAAGTTATGGCGCGTATCTGGTCCTCTGAAGCTGAGAAACACTCGATAGTTACAAACGGCCATGGGATCACGAACATCCATTTGCATACAGACTCTGGCTGGAATGGAGATGAAGATGATCAAACTTGATTGAAGTCGATGGAGTTCGCAAGTCTGAATCTGGAGCGTTGGCCTCATTACCCCTTTTAGTCTTAGTCTTGGTCTTGTCCCCACCGAAGACTTGTCTACTTCTCTCTCTGCTTTTCTTTTTTATTTTATTCGTTTTGATGTTTTTGGAAGTTCTATCCTCCCAATTACCGGGTCAGGATCTCCCCAAGGGAAATTATTACGCAAGGTACATTGAGGAAAATTATTACATCATTTTAGTTTATATATGTATCAAATAGAATTGCAATTATGGAGTCATTATGAGTTTTACATGAGAGTCAAAATTCAATTACATAACAACAGTAAGTCAGACAACAAGCAGTCTGGTACCCCGCACAATTGGATTACCTCCGCGACGCTAAATATCTTCTTATTTTGCATAGCCCTTTGCCCTTTTCTTCCTCCATGAACGTATAGTCCAAACTTTGTAATCCTCCTATACATAAGGTCCTAAAATGTGTGAGCTGTTAAACAATGGGAAATACATTTCAACGCCTGCTCTTGTCCACCTCTATTTTTTTCGTAATAGTTTTCGTAACCTAGATGCATGGACATAAAGATCCGATTACCCAAAGAACCAAGAACACCTTACATGTTGAACCGATTAACTTCAGATCTTTGGCTTATGTAGGTAGTCTTGATACAGAGCAATTTACATCTAATTAGTAAAATTTGAATAGTTGAATGCGGGCAATTTTCAGTTTCTAAGTTCAAAACTTGATATTGCAACCAAAAACCATGATATTCTCTTATCAGGATTTCCTCTCTTTTTTTGTGCTTTTATTGTACTTTTTTTTTCTCAAAATACACTGACAACTCACTTAACTAACCCAGTTTTTGTTGTCAACGTTTGTTTTTCAGTTGTATTTTTTTTTTTTTGGATTGATAAATAAATTATGTTTGAGTTTATCCCGAAAATAACCTGGTATTGATCACAGCATCCCAACCAAACAGTATTATACGTGGACATGCACAAAAAGAGGCATTCGAATTAGATAATTCATGTTAGGCTCATTCTAATTTAGTACTTTCCAATTAGTATACGTACCTTCAAGCTAGTAACACGAGAAGGCATTAGACTGCATCCTGAATAACGGGTTATCGGCTCTACCTGATCTATGAACTTTCAATACCACTCTTTTGGATGATGCTACGTTCCATCCAAGTAAATAGGGCTCCAAATTGTGTACCAAAAAAAAAATAAAAAATGACAGGGCTCCAAATTTTGCCGAAAAAGTATTTTCCAATGGCTAGTCAAAATAATAACTATCCAATCGCCTTGACGAAGATGCCTTATACATAGCCAATCGATGTTAAAAGACGAAAAAACCCTCATTTAACAATGCAGGGATTAAAATCGAGTCCCCGTGCCACCAAGTTCAATTCTCTGTCCAGGACGTTGAAGATTTTTTAGGATATGTCATCTCCCTGAACGGAAGTTTTGAACTTACATCCGTGATCCTCCGGTATTGCCAAATCACATTGTTCTTAGGCGATTTTCAATCCTTACATCACTTCGTCGTTCGATTGGGCTTAATTGAAAAATTCTGCTTCTCTTTTGAAAACCAGTTGAAGTTGGATAGCCAAGAGTTTGTTTGGAGTAATAACGTGAAGTCTCGTAATGGTAAATAATTTTGAGAAGTTTTGTTTGGAGTATATGGATCTAATTTGGAAGAAAAAACAATCCTACGAAAGTCCACCGGAAAGACAAATTAGGATTATGAGTTTGGAAATAATTAAGGTTCAAAGTCTTCCAGAAGAGGACAAATTAGGATTAGTCAAGAAACAATCAACATTGACAATCTACCAGAAGAGAAGATAAAAGAGGATTAGTTAGGCAATGAGGAACTTTCGAAGTCCACCACAAGCAAGATGTGGATCGGTATGAGTATATTATGGTTCGAAGTTGGGTTGGCTATTGATATGAAGATAAATTAAGACAACATGCCTAATTGGGTTTTTGATTTTTGATTGGCATGATATTCAGGAAAATCTGAAATAAACACTATGACGATGTTGAATTATGTTATTGTACTAAAACAGCTCACTTTCGCCGTCACCCAAAGAGTCATATTTTTATGTGAACTCACTATTCTGAAAATAATTTCTCGTCTTTAGTCTAATTTAAAGCTCTGTAGAGATGATCAATGAAGTTGTTATGCATATCCATATTTTTGGAACTCAAGAAGACGTGGTAAATCTTTTTGGCTTTCGATGACAAAGCCATTGGATGATGGAGTTTAACAATCAACAGCGAATACTAGCTTAAGATTTGGTACGGTGTTTTACCAGGCAGCTCATTCACCACTTGATCTTCTTATTGATTTATTCTTATACTAGAGGATAGAGACGCGTGACTTGTTTTTTAGTACCTTGAAAAATGGTGGTGCTGAAGGATGGAGCCGCATCTTAAGGTGAACTCATGGACTTATTTTTATTGAAGACCGTGTACTACCGTGTTATTCAGACCGTGAGAGTGACACAAGCATTTTTTGTGGCCAACAAAAGTAGTAAATAGTATGATAGATCAGTGTTGGGATAAGCAAAAAAATTTAAAAGGGAAAAGAAAGCACAGCTTTTTACTCTTCCTTAAATTCAAATATAATGTTTTTCAGTGCATAGTTCAACGGGAAATTACTAGAATAACGTGCTCTCCCAACTAAGAAGTGGTTTATACAAATTATGTGGACAATTCTTGTATGAACTGATTTAATACAGTGTTGTTAATTAAGCACTAGCCATGATTGACCTCCTTCACCCCTCGCCTTCTCACCTCTGACAAAAATGGTGTTTGTTGAGAAAACTCTCTAATAAATTTTGAAGTTGACAAAATTATTCATGGGTGTTTGATGAGTCTGACAAATATCTTGAAGTATTTTGATTCAGGAATATACTCTTGGAAGAGAAGTCTTAACAATCTTGAGGTTCAGACTTTATGCTAAAAATGAAGATCTTAGACTTAAAGAATTACTTATGTTCCCATCTAGACACAAGTTCAAAACATATATAACAGCTAGTAATCTAACTTGAATTTCGCACTTAAAAATCCGAACATGCTTGTGAAGAAGAAGACATCATGGATGGTGGACTAACAGTGGAATGGAACGTGATGGTTGAGATGCAGCCCAACCCCCACCACCACAACCATGGAGGTTGTTGGCCTCAATTGGAGCGAATCGACGGAGGTCACGACCTCCATGGCCATGGATCTCTCTAGCACTCCAAAAAAACGAGCTAATCGGACCTAGACAAGCCTCGACGCCATGGCCGTGCGGGTGGCCGCCCTCAGGCAACCACAGATCTGTGGTTGTGTGAGGTAAGCGACCTCCGTGGACACAGGTAGCGGCCCTAGATCAATGGTTGCCTAAAGCCAACGAGGTTCGATCCAAGCTTAGTTGTGTTGAATCAGACGTCCTGAGCTTGAATCCAACCTTAATGGCGTTGAATTTGACACGAGCACCCTTGCGTCCGTCCCCCTCCATTGACTGACGACGACTCGATCTTCTTCCTTGACTCGACTCAATCTTCATCCTTGCCTTGACTGTTGGCTCTTCAACTCAGTCTTCTTCGAAGGAAGATGAACAGATTGGGCTCGCCAGGTTGGCCGAACCTTTATTGAGGTCGAATGGTGTTGAATTTGGGACGAGCTCGACTCTAGTAATGGCGATCCTCGCCCAGCGCTCCTTGGGCATTGCTGGTGGCCGGCCATTGTGAGACCGGTCACATGGGAAAAGGAAAGACAAAAAAAAAAAAAAAAAAGAAAAAAGGAAAAAAAAAAAAAAAAAAAAGAATGAAAATGCTCTTGATCAGCTAAAAGATCAACTTCATGCTTTTATTTGAAATCAAATTTACTTTAAATAATGGCTACTTCAATTCCTTATTTGAAAGAAGATCTAATTTTAGATCATTATTTAAAAAATAAGAGCACTTCAGATTCTTTTTAAAAAATTTCTCAAGTAGTTATAAAAAAAGTTTAAGATGGACAAAAATAAAACACTCAAATTCCATTCTAGGTATAAGTTCTGTATTCTTGTTAATTAAAGCTTTAATTGATTTCATTCAAGTAATGTGATTTAGTCCAATGGAAAAATTACATTGAATAAATAAATTCACTTTGAGAAATGGAACAACTTTTGTTAACGTATAACACGGTCCATTATATTTTTTTTTCCTTTTAATTATGCAGATTGTCAAACGGAATAAATTACACTTGTTACTTTGATGTTACAAAAATAGATATTTCTCCCAAACATGCAATAAAAGTTTGAAGAAAAAACAAAGTTTGCATTGCAATTCAGTTAGAAAAAACGATCATTTTATATTTGTCTTATTTTTATTTTTTACTTTTTCAAAAATAGAATTCATTATTATACATTTCTTTTTATTTATATTTTATGTTCTCAGGAAACTCAACATTATGACGTTTATTTATACCACATTAATCTTAGACCTTCACAAAGTATGATATTTTTTTTCACAAAATTATAAAACAAGTTATACAAATCTCATCTTTTTCTCTTACATGACACCTCAGATCAATGGATTACTAATGATTCAACAATTTGCACAATGGAAATGCCCGCGCCTAATATCAAATAAAGCAGCGGTTTGCTCGATTCCTCCTCGCTTTAGTTAGTCTATAATTATTAATTTACTACATCAATTAAAAAAGTCTTGAGAAAGAATTGCGCGAGAGACCGCGGGCACCGTAAGGGGTTAAAAAAGAAGAAAAAATCACCGACCAGACAGTGTCAAAATGCGAGCGCCGTCTTTTGAAAGGAAATATCAGCAAGTGTCAAACAGCACGCAGCAATTTTGGGCCTTAAACGAGCATGCAAAATGTCAGAGGAAGCTCAGACACATTGAAAGGAAATATCAGCAGATACAATAACAATTATCCGGATAACTGACAGAGCATAGCCAAAGCTAAGTAGAACAAAGACCGGTTTCAATAACCTTGTCATCCAAGTTATACAGTGATGAAACAATGCTTCTTCATCAACAGGTCAGACACCTTTTCCTTCAATTTTGGACTCAAATGCACAACGATCAAACTAGGGGGAAGTGCTGGCAACTCATGAAGCTTGTCGCAGCGAAGTACATCAAGAGTCTCCAGCTTCGAAAGATGCTTGATTTCAGGAGGTAAGCTGGAAATAGCAGAATTTCGCAACCTCAAGATTCTCAGATTTTCTAGCTTCCCAATATCTCTAGGAATGTCCCCTTCTATATTCCACACAAGGAGGCATCTATTTCTTCAAGGCTATGTAAATGCCAAATAAAACTAGGAAATTTTCTTATGAAGCAATAGTGCATCTTTAACACTCTCAACCTCTGCAGATTACCAAAGGAACCTGGCAATTCAGAAATGCCTGTTCCTGAAATATCCAGCTCCTCTAAAGGGCTTCCCAATTGGCCAATGGACTTTGGCAGTTTTTGTATCCAATCAGAATTCCTCAATGACAAGCGTCGGAGTTTCTCTCCAACTCCATTGGGGAGTTCGGTAATATTTGAATTATTTGCTGAGAGTATTGAAAGTGATGTCAGGTGTTCAACTTCTTCTGAATCACTTCGCAAAGAAATATCACGCACAGAAGTCTCATCAATGAGGAGCTCTTTCAAAGCTTTCAAAGCACCCAGTTCAGCAGGCAACCTGTTGAGTTCAGTGCAGGACTTCAAATTTAGGCAAAGCAATTTTTTGAGACCCCCAATCGAAGGATCTAAATGGACCAACCGAGAGCATCGCTCTAGAATCAGTATCTCCAAGTTTGGAAAGCTAGAAAATTCAGGACTTATCAATAAGTCAGTGCAACTAGTGAGATTTAAGACTTTCAACTGCTCCATCTGTAAAACAGGAGAGAAAAAATCATAAGGTCAATTGCCAGATAATTAACACAATAAATACATTAGAGCAGTAAACAGGGAACCACCTTGATTTTCCTCCAACCTCCCCAGTCTTTAGTGACTTTGCTCCATGAAAGATCAAGAATGACCAGTTCAGTCAGATTAAGTCCTGTTGCTTCGAAATCCCTTGGGCACCCTCGCCAACGAAGCCACCTTAACTTTGGAAATACATCTGCAAAATTTCCACTCATACTTGCATGATCCAATTCCAAGAACCTTACGTTTGGCAAAGTTTCCGTACATGTATCGGGGCAAAGGGCTTCCGCCACTTCCATTCCCTACATTTGCCAAGAGAAACAAAACAAAGTCAAGTCATAAAGACGATGGGACAATTTTGCTAAGGACTAGGGGGCTATCTTTTCCGTGCATGCAAAGACAACCTACCCATGGTAAAATAAGTAAAAAGCTGGATAACAAATTTAAACTTATACATCAAGGCTTCCATTTTATGGAAGAAAGCAAACCGTTGAACTAAAAACCCTTACCTCTTCTTTGTTGATTACTTTTGGGTCTGGATCATTGATGTATAGTCTTCTGCGCTTTACATGATATATAGGTTCTCCTTGATCTACAGCTCTGCAGAGGTGCTTCAACAGTTTATGCATCCACAGCTTGTTGTCTTCTCCAATTTTTGCTAGGGGCATCAGAACTTGGTAAGAAGGCAAAAGATCTAAATCAGGCCACATATATGATGCAATTTGGCTATCCATGCCATTGGCAAACCATGCTATGTCCTGAAATATTTGTTTCTGCTTTTCATCTAATGCTTCATAACAGATTTTCAAAATCTCCTTACAATCCTTCAAAATCTCTTGAGAGTGTGGTTTTATCATGTCCTCCATCTTCCTCCAATCTTCTATTGTTTTTCCATGTAGAAGTGAACCAATAACTTCAATAAGAAATGGCACCTGCCCTGTGGCTTTGACAATGTGCTTCCCAATTTCAGGATACCAAGGTATTGAAGCATGCTTGTAAAAAAGTTCAAGAGCTCGACCATTATCCATCTTATTCACCTCATAGATATTAGCCCTTTCTGGCACAAATGTTTCGAGAATTCCAAGATTTTCTGATGTAACAATTATCCGACTTCCACGACCAAACCACTCAAGTTGGGTACCAACTAGATCATAAAGATGAGACAGTTCTTTCACATCATCTAGGACAATAAGAGCTTTTATGTTGCTGAATACATCCAAGAAAAACTTGATTCCTCCTTCAAAAGAACCAACATTGCCATCTCGATCAAGAATATCACATATCAACTTAGTTTGCACAAACTGGATACCGCCATTATTTTGCACATTTTCACCAATCTCTGCAAGAAAGCTACAACTATCGAAACATGAGGAGAGTCGGTTGTATACGGTCTTCGCAATAGTTGTCTTGCCAATTCCGTTAGTTCCATGGATTCCAACCATGCGTGGTTTATTTCCATCATCTTCTATTGCCAATAATTTGATTACCTCCTTCACTCGATCATCAATACCAGTTACCTGTTCAATTGTGGCAAATGAGGTCTGCAACGACTCCAAAGGGAAAGTAGGAGGTTTCAACTCCTTGGGACGTACAAGTGGTGGAATCCAATCCAAATTAGGACACCTCTGTATCATTAATGTAGACAGATTAGGAAGCGATAAGAGAGTATCAATATCACTTTCTGTGTACTCCACCGTAGGTAGCTCACCAATCTCCAAATGCTTGAGGCTAGTGAGCTCACCAAGTAATGGGAGACTTTTGCATGCTGAACAATCAAACAAACGTAGCCGAACTAATTTGGGCATGCAAGACGTCCAGCTTGGAAACCTTGTGCCCCCATAGCCTCTTATTTCTAAGCTTCGAAGATTTAAGCTTGGCTGCATCTCCTTAAGTAAAACTTCATCACTTTCTTTTCTGGCAAACACTAACACTAGTGAAACTAAGGAATCCTTCTCCTTCAAGTTTGCAGCATTTGATTCTGCTACCACATCTTCTATTCCCCCCCTTCACTTCAATTCTGAGGCTTCCCCTCAAATTGCTTAACTTGTTTAACTCCCCAAGCCCACTGTGATTCTGTGGACAAGAATCATTCCTGGGCAGAAGGAAATCTGTTAGAGTGTGCAAAAGAGTCAACTGGCCCAACCCTTGTGGCATATGAGATAGGGCACTACAATCGCTTATCTCAAGTTGCCTTAGGTTGACCAATTTTCTAAAATCTTCAGGCAATTCTATTAGCTTGTAACACATATTGAGTTTAAGTACTTGCAAGGTTTCCAATCTTGTCACAGAATCAGGAAGCCTTACAATTCCTTCATTTTCAGAGAGATCTAGAAATGTCAGGTGCTTCAACTCACAAATAGAACTCGGCAGCTTCTCAATACCGCTGTCATGCAAATCCAAGGCACGTAAGAACTTGAAACTAGAAATTAATTTGTGAAGAGTTTTTTCACCCATTTGTGTTTCACGCCTCAAGCTATTTCTTTGACTAGTTTTGATGAATGTCCTCAGACGATATGCTCTGTGCAAATATGTATCTCCCTGTGAGAAATCTAAAGTTGAATCCCATGATATATGACGAGCTCTTTCTTCAAGGTATGGCCATGAATGATAAATTCTTCCATACTCAGTTCCAGCAACATGGCGTGCTAGGTCATGTACTAAATGATGCATCCTACAAGACATCACATTTCCGAGTTCATCTTTAACGCAGTCTTGAAAGAAATTTCTCCTGAGTAGATCCATGAAATAGTCATGAGCAATATCTTCCATGTCCCAATCTCCATTGTCTATGGGCTGGATAAATCCTTCTGCTATCCAGAGACTCATCAACAATTGTTTATCAATCACCCAGTCTCTGGGAAACAATGAACAGAAGGCAAAGCACTGTTTTAGATGGCATGGGAGATGAATATAACTAAGCTGAGGTAAATTTTTAGAAAATTCTGAGGTCTCGCGCAACAAATGTAACCACTCCTCTTCAGTTTTCTTGCAGAATAATAGACTTCCAATCATTCGTATTGCCAAAGGGTTTCCATTACACTTTTGGACTATCTTCCTCCCATCTACCTTAATTGAATTTCCAGTCTCTTTTTCTTCCAGGCAAGCCATTCTCATCAATAAATCAAAAGATGACTTTATTGGAAGGCCCGCGAGACGATAAGATGGGGATGTACTCGTACAGACTGCAACTAACTGATGGCGTGTAGTTATCAGAATCTTGCTTCCTCGGGCACCTCCCATCAATAAACTTTTCAAGCTCCCCCATTGTTCAGGATCCTCAACCCACAGATCGTCAATAACTAGGAGATATCTTTGCAACCGCAACACATCATCTTCTCTCTCTGTTGTCTCTCTTCCTCTGATCTTTGGCAATTCCCCTTCGAGATTACCAAAGCCGTTAACCCAAATCCTTAAATCAAAATGCTTCTTGACCATGTCATGTTCGTATAGACATCGAGCGAGAGCAGTCTTTCCAACCCCATGGTCACCCCATATTGAAAGGACGGGAATTTGATCGTCAGTTTTAGAATCCAACAAGAACTCCAAAATTACGCTTTTAGCATCCTCTCTCCCTATAATCTCCTCATCGCACACAAAGGAGTCCAACCGCTCTCTTCTCTCTACACGCCCAACCTTCGCCCACTCTCGCAAGTCCAAATCCGTCCCTTCGGCAGCGATGGCTTCTATTCTCTTCCTGATTTCCTTCGCACGGGTGCTCATCTCCAGCCTTATATCAGGTTTTTCAGAAGGCGAAGAGGAGGAGGGAATTACCTGCTTCAACTTCTCATCTTTGCTCGGCGATTCTCGGATTGGCATGACGTCAATGCTCCATTCTTCGAGTAAGTCCTCCGCCTCATAGAAAGCATCTTTGAGATCCTCCAGCCATTGTTTGATGTCCTTGTCGCTCTCGTCGCTGAGGACCCGCTTTTCCGCATCGGGCACTATACTTTGGAGATAGGAAAAGGTATCCTCCAGATCGGTGTCGCCAGCGCCCCATAATTCTGCAGCGTCTGGGAAATCATCCACAAGTTTAGCTACTCTGAAGAGGAGTGGTTCCGCCATAGCTCTTCTGGGGTGAAGGGGATCCTGCGCCTCCTCTTTTTCCTTTAGGGAGGATGCTCAGCCGACGCCGAGTCGCGACCTGTTTGATCTCCTCCCGTTCTATGCACAGCCAATCAGTATCGAAAAGAAAAATACCCTCAATTGCCAGTACAGGGATTAATAAAATCGAGCTTACTGGGCCACCATTTCCCATCTTCTCTCTCTCTATGACTTTATTAAAGATTTTTCGAGAATCGTCATCATCATGAACGGAAGTAATTATGCGGAGTGTAATATAGTTAATAATTTTAGGAGATATCTAATGTGGGACTTTTGTTTGAGTAGGGATCTAATATGGAAAGATAAATGCTACAAAAAGACCACCGAAAGACATATGAGGATTAAGAGTTTAGGAAATAGTCAATGTTCATAGTCTTCCAAAAGAGGAAACATCGAGATTTGCTAAGCCATAATCAACATTGAAAATCTACTAGACGAGCAGATAAATAAGGATTAGTAAGGCAAGGAGGAAAATTCAGATTCCACCAAAATAAAAATGTCGATCAGGATAAGCAAGAAAATTATAAAAGAGAAAAAAACAAAAGAAAGCACAAATTTATACTCTTTCCTAAATTCTAATATGTTTTGCAATATTGAAGCTCAGTAAAACTATTTCCTATTCTGAACAAACCCGTGGTATTGAATGGGGCAAGTACAAATCTTAATTGGAAGCAAAATGAATAGATAGTGCAATAAAGGTACTGCTTACTAGTAGAATGATCAGCCTCCTGCAATTTAGTGTCCTATGTACTATTTCTAGAGGCAATCCCTAGAAAAGAGCTTGTTGATATATTCTTACCCTGTAACTATCATGCACTAGTCAATATCTTAATAGATTCAAATTGGTGGTTGACGGCTTGTTGATCAGATACAAGGAAAGCTGTTGCTAATGCTTCCCTCATTTTTTTCTTTTTTTTTTTTTTTTTTATGGTCGAATTCTCTCACATTTACCAGCTCCCACTTTCTACCATCTTTTTTCAAACTTTTTTTTCGTTTACTTATATAATGTAAATTTTCATTTTTTTCTATAATTTTCTAAAACTATAATTTTTTATGTACTTGAGAATATATAATTGACGTACCAAAATACAATATATTATTGTTTTGCCGAAATTTAATAGATGACGATGAAATATTTTTCATGAAATTTATTTCTTAGTTTTATCAAGAAGAGATGGATTTTGTGATGATTTCAAACAGGAGTCTTATCCAATGGATCACCATGAATAGATATATTTCAACGAAATTTAATCAACAATGAAGTCACTGACATAAAAAGTTTTGTCTGAATTTAAGCACGATGAAGTGTGATCACGTAAGATATTTCGTTGGAATTTGATTGGTAATGAATATCTTAAAATTATAGTTAAGATACACACTAGAATTTAATCAACCACGAAATATCTAGAAACTAGAGTTAAGGTATAGGAGATACAAAGATAATTGAAATATAACATTGACAAAAGATAATAGATTTTTGTCATAATTGTTGGGGGTTTACAAGAATACGATATGGTTATTTAAAGCATCCAATCAACTGTTACAACGGTTATTTAATTTAAAAAGATAACTTCCCGATTCTATCTTCAAAACAATAACTTCATAATCCTATATGGGGTCACTATAACTTCCCAATTCTATCTTCAAAACAATTATAATCCTATACAATTATATTATCAACAATTTCCTATTATTTAGTAACACTTATCTAAAAGAGCATATGTATCTGAAAATATCACTACTAGGCAGATGTCGAGGACTTCATCCCACATAACTATGTTTGACATCTCCGGCGGGTGGCCGGGGCCGATGGTGGGTGGTTGACAACCGGTGGCGGGCATCCGGCAACATGAGAAAAATTTTGACTTCTCAAGTGGGCAAGGGCAAAAATATTAACTTATGATTTCTCTGAACGATGAGAAAAAATTGATTTCTCATTTCTATTCTAGAAATAAAAAGTTAAAAATTTTAACTTCCCTGATTTACATCTTTAGGGGATCCAAACCTCTATTTTTTCTTTCGAAATTTTGGGAAGATGCTCTCTCGCGCTCGTCCCCTACTTCCAAAAGAAATCGCGTTTCAAAAAGACAAAAATTCATGTTCGACGATAGCTCGATTCATTAGATTTGTATAGCAGCAAGCAAACCAATAAAAATATAAAAATAGAAAATCTAGGCCAAAAATTTTGGAGTTGGGGGCTGGTCAAGGGAGCTTGTTTTGGAGTAGGGATCTAATGTGGAAAGAAAATGCTACTAAAAGTCCACCATACATCTTCAAGAGTTTGAAATCTCGGCATTTAAAGTCTCTCTTTCTCTTTTTTTAGTTTTGGGAAGATGCTCTCATTCAACTTGGAAGTGGTCTACACAAACTTGGTGGACTACTTATATGATCTTCTTTACTATAATGTTGTTAATTAAGCGCCACCATGAGGAAACTCCTTCATCCCTTGGCATTCTCACCTCTCGTACTGACATTGCTCTTGTAACTTCTATTGTAATATTATGTTACTAAAGTTAGCCTCCTATAAATAGGCTCCTGTATAATTTATCATGTATAGAAAATAATTCTACAACTTTATCTTCTGCTTTATTCATATCATGATATCAAAGCCATTATAGATTGAGGAAGCATCATTGAGTCTATTACAAGGTGGTGGTCACAGCGACATTGCCTTAGCTGCGCCAGTATCCGTAGTTTGCCAAAACCGTCGCTTGTTTGAAGAGCATATAGTGGAGGAAATCATGTTTATTCCACTGAGTAGAAATGCTAAGGAAGATAGACTGATTTGGACAGCAAACAAAGCTGGACGCTTTAAGCGTGGATAAATACTCTACATTTCAAAAGCAAAGTAAAAATCAAGCATCATCTAACTACCTACCACCTAGAACCCTATAGACGAAATATAGAAACTTAATCCTATAAGATTCGTCTATTCTTAAGGATTGTGTACCAGAACGCAATTCCTACTGAAAATGATCTTTACAAGAGAAAAGCTTTACCACATCCTCTTTGTTCCCTGTGCTGCCAGATGCCGAAAACAGCAGAGCATTTGCTCCTCCTTTGCCCTTGGACAAAAGAAGTTTGGATTGACCCAAAACTATGGCTTTGTTTGTCTCATAGGAAATATAATATTTTTGGTAAATATCTTTCGAGAATACATTTTTAAGAGAAATGATAATATTTTCTAGTGTTTAACTGAAACTTTTGAAAATGAATCTCAATATATTTTCTATCGTTTGATAAGGTGATTTTCCTAAATAGGCGTATACTATTCAAACGCTAGTAACTTACGAATAGGTAGCCAATGAACCCAGCATGGGTTGGCATAGGGTCCGAGGCCTCAAGCCTAGAACCTTGACTCTTAAGCATGAGCACAGTCACTGGTCTTGGGTTCCACCAAAACCAAGCTTGAAAACTTGATGCCTGTGCTTGGCTACCTAGCACCCCAACTCAAGTCTATAGAGGTTGGGCCCAAGCCCCCAATGCTCGAACCTGAGTCCACCAAGGTAAACCCTGGACCCCAGAGCCCGGGACCGGGACTCTGACACTCAAGCCTAGGTCAATCAAGGCTAGGTGAGCCAACCGCAGGACTCTAATACCAATGCTTGCACCCTAGTCCATTGAGGACGAGACTTGGTACTGAGTCCATCGAGATAGGGCCTGGGATATTGGTGCCCACACCTAAGTCCATCGAGGTTAGGCCTCAATCCCCTACACCTAGGCTTGGGCCCCACATTTATAGACTAGGGTGTGGGCGTAGGGTACCTCGGACATGGGCACGAGCATGAGAGTGCTAAGCCCAGCCTCGCTGGATCTGAGAATGAGCGTGGAGAACCCGAGCCCAGCCTCGAATCCAATGTCAATTTGGAAAGCCCGAAACGCCTACATCTTCCAATCTTGTCAGCCAAAAGCTCTCTCGGTGGTAGGGGAGGCCTTTTCACTGCATAAGAGCCGCATGAGATTGAACCGAGATACGACAAAAGCAAAATTCAACCTGGGAAGTGGATCCGGTCGACTACTGGGGTCTTGAAATTTAACGCAAGCTACTCTCCGGTGGAAGGAACGAAAGACCAGCCCTGTTGTTGGCGTGTTGAGACTTAAAACTTGTTCACGTCTGTTTTGACGGCTCATTTAATCTTTCATTAATTATATAAAAAATTAAGGATTAATTTTTTAATTTCTAAATAAAAATAGTTTTTGTTAAATTGCATTGCATATAATTATTATGAACATTTACATATCTATCGGGCATCGGTTGATAGACTTAAGTGAATGGCCTTGAGCCTAAATGAATTAACCACACTCAATCCTAAAGATTAAATATTTGTCCAAGCCAATAAGAGAGTATGATGGCCGAAGTTCACAATTGATAGGCACATTGGAGCTGAATTTCATATCAAGAAAACATAATGGGGAAACAAAGTTAGAAAGAATGTGACAGTCGGCTGAATTGGAGGTGATATTCGTACATGGCGCAGAAGGTCTACCATCATTCAATGGCGCAGAAGCTGATAGGGTGCGTTTGGTTCAGCATTTGGAAAGCTCATTGGGAAAATGCAAAGCAGTTTAGCCTAAAGGGCTTTGAGGGAAATAATGCTCTATCGGCGAGCTCCTCTCCTGCAGCTCCTGCTCTTCGTGCCCTTTCAAGCCAATCGTTGAGAAGCGTCACCGCTAGAGCCGCCTCGCCATGCTATGCCACCTCGACCTCTCCAACAACGTCACGTTCCCACACCGGCTCGGCTTGCTCAGGAACCTCCGCCTCCTCGACCTCTACAGTAACAACATGACCCGAGACCTCCCCATCGCCGTCGCTAAGATGCTCGAGCTGCGTCATTTGCACCTCGGAGGCAACTACTTCGCTTGGAAGATCCCGCTTGAGTAGGGCCGGTGGGAGTTCCTCGAGCATCTGGCCGTCTTCGGCATTGAGCTCACGGATCAGGAACCTGACGAAGCTGCGAGGACTTTATCTCGGGTACTACAACAGCTACCACGGAGGCTTGCCTCCAGAGATCAGTGACCTGAATAAACTCGTTAGGGTGGAGCTGCTAACTGTGGATTGTGCGGCGAAGTACCGCCCAAGATTGTCAAGTTGCAGAATCTTGACACCCTGTTTGTGCGAGTGAATGCGTTTGCAGGGTCTCTGACTCCCGAGTTGGGCTACTTGAAGAGCCTCGAGTCTTTGGATTTGTCCAACAACATGTTCTCAGGAGAGATTCCCGAGTCCTTCTCTCAGCTGAGGAACCTGATCCCTTTGCATCTCTTCTGGGACAAGCTTAATGGTGAGATTCCTGAGTTCTTTGCCGATTTGCCGAAGTTGTAGAATGGTCATTTGCTTCTCTTTAACCCAATGCACACCCTGTGTTTGACAAAATGTTTAAACCAAGTCGTGCCCATTTTCGTCCGATTTTTTAGTTGCTTAATGATCTTTCATTGACCTCAATGCACGTTCTTGTCACCATTGTTCAACATGCTTTTTGTTCCTTTCGTGTATTGTTCGGTGCTTCTATGGTGTTTGCTTGGTGAATGGGGGTGAAGTTATAAGCGAGAATAGATGATGGTCAAATGATGCACGGGCGGTCTGGCAAAGTGTGGGTGGTGGAAGGTGGTGAAATTTCATTCAATATTTGAGATGGCGGTCCATGAGTGACGCCTTCTTTTGTTGATTTTAAGTCTTAACGTTGACGGTGGATGAGTTCGCGTGCTAGGGTGGATGAAGAGAATCGAGGAAGAAGGGAGGTCTTTACGTTTTGGAAAGGGGGGCGTAAAAAAGAAAGGAAAAAGTAAATGGGCCAGGTTCTTCCAAGGGTTGGGCCGATTCTTATTGTGGGCTGAGATTGGCTGGGCTGAGAAAGGAGAGGGGTGGAGCCACGTCTGGGCTTTAAGGGCGGCCTGGTTTTTTTAATTCCACCCGGACCGATAGGGTCCGGGTCGGCTTGGTCGGGCCGGGTCTCTTGAACCTGAGAGATCCATGGCGGATGCCATCGTCTCCAAGGTGGCTGACATTCTGGACGTGTTAAAATATGTTTCGAGTTTGAGTCCAATGTAAAATTTAGAATATTCCAAATTAGATATGTTGCGGACGTTCGAAATTGAGTAAAGAAGATTCGAAGATCAACTTCCCAAAGTTTGAATCTGCATTGGAGAATTTGGCTGCTGAAATAGGAAAGTCAAACTTCGACTTGGATTTGGATTTTGTTTAAAATATACAGAGATATGTTTTGGATAAAATCGGGCAAGATAGGAAACCGAATCTTATGAAAAGTTGGCAAAAGAATAAGGGTTTTACTTATATATAGACTTGTGGCCGTGGGTGGTGGAGGTGGATCACAAATTGTCTTGAAGCGCCGCGCGAGTGCTTGGTATTCCGCCGTTGATCATGAAAAATTGGTCTTGAAGCGCCGTCTTGTCGTCAAGTGCTTGGGAGGGATTTTCTTCCTCGTTCTTGTTCGTGAATTACATCCAAGGAAGTTTAGTGTTGAAGCCAATTAAATCTTGTGATAAGATTTGAGTGTAATTCCTTCGTGAGATTGATAGATTATTTCGTGAGTAATTTCGGGGCTAAACACTGTGTACGTTATTGGGCGTAATTGGGGCTTGGGAAACACCGAGAAAGTGTTTGAGTGACTTGAGTGTGTAATCTCCTTATATCGCTTGATTTATAGTGAAATTCGATGCTGCTCTCCCCGTGGACATAGGTCTATACGATCGAACCACGTAAATCCGATGTTCGAATTATTTTCTTCTTCTGTCTATATTATTGTTCGATTGCTCGCCTTTTCGCAACAAGTGGTATCAAAGCTAGGCTTGGCTAAGTTGAAGCGAATCGATGGCGACATAAGAAGTAAAAGTGAGAATCAACAGATTTGATGGAAATGATTTTAGTTTCAGGAAGATGCAGATTGAAGATTATCTTTACCAGATGAAACTGCACTTGCCTTTATTTGGAGAAAAACCAAAGACGATGAAGCAACCTGATTGGGATTTGCTGGATAGACGAGCTATAGGTGTTATTCGGCTAACGTTGACTCGTAACGTCGTGTTTAACATCTTGAAGGAGAAGACCACTACTGATTTGATGCAAGCCTCGTCGGATATGTATGAGAAGCCATTTGCGATCAACAAGGTCTATTTGATGCGACATCTATTTAATTTGAAGATGAGCGAAGGTGTGTCAGTTACAGATCATATCAATGAATTCAATGTGATTGTTAGTCAATTGAGTTCAGTTGAGATTGACTTTGAAGATGAGGTACGTGCTTTGATTCTATTATCCTCATTGCCTAATAGTTGGAATACTACTGTTAGTAATTCCTCTAGGTCAACAAGTTTTATGTTTGATGGGGTTCGAGATTTGATTTTGAGCGAGGATATTCGTAAAAGAGAATTTGGCGAACATGTATTTGCTGCTTTAGTAGGTGAAAGTAGAGGAAGAACTAGCACACGTGTTAGTAGGAACATGAACGGATATAATCAATCTAGGACTGGTAATGTTGTCTGTTGGAGCTATGGCAAGAGGGGACATCTTAGAAGGGATTGCCTTAAGCCGAAGAATGAGAAGGGTAAGAGAATTATAGTTGATTCTACAGATAATGTTGCAGCTGTAGCTAAGAATGATTCTGATGGTGCCGATTATGTCTTGTTTGTCACTAATGATTCATCGCTTGATGGATGGATTATGGATTCTGGTTGTTTTTTTCATGTCACACCAAATAGAAACTGGTTTATCACTTATCAGTGCACAGGTAGTGGTAAAGTCCAGTTAGAGAACAACGCTGAGTGCGATGTTGTGGGTGTTAATGATGTTAAAATCAGAATGCATGATGGCATTATGAGGACATTGACTAGAGTAAAACACGTTCCAGAATTGAAAAAGAACTTAATTTCCTTGGGTGCCCTAGATTCAGCTAGTTGTAGGTATTCTTTAAAAGGTGGAGTTCTGAAAGTTGTTCGAGGTGCCTTGGTGATAATGAAAGGAATCAAGCACGGAGGCTTGTATAAACTTCAAGGTGAGATAATGACAGATTTTGCCCCGGAGACGTTGGATGCATCTGTTCGAGAGTCTATTGATTGCTCGAGGAAGACTTGGGTGTTTGCGCCAATGCACAAGTTTGATGCTGGTGTCAGGATCACGTGGTTGAGAGCTTTGATCGAGACGGAGACTAGTAAGTCGATCAAGCATGTGCGGACTGACAATAGCATGGAATTCTGCTCGAAGCTAGCAAATAAATTCTGCATGAAAGAGGGCATAGTGAAACACCGCACTAGTGCTGGCAAATCACAACAATTTGCAGAATTGACGAGAAGAACATTACTAGAGATGACTCGAAAAATTATCTCTAGTGCTGGTATTGCTAGGAGAATCCTAGCTGATGTGCTAAGTATGGTAAGCTACCTAGTGAATAGATCCCCATCAACTGCTATTGAAAGGCGAACTCTTGAAGAAGTGTGGTCAGGTAACGTTGCTGGTTATTCTATTATTATAATATTTAGTTGCTCGTGTTATTTTCGAGTGAGTAATGGTAAGCTTGATTGGAGGGCAAGGTGCATATTCCATGGCTATGCACAAGGTGAGTGGGGCAATCGGTTATGGTGCCCATAAATTCACCTGTTGACAGCATATAAGTTACCCTTGACAAGTCTCCGATACTTCTGGCTAGGAGTGTTTGTGGCAGTGTTAATACAGATCTAGACGGTGTTCAGTTTGAGGTGGAGTTGCGACCAGAAACTCCTGAGGTAGCGAGTACGAGTACTAGCAAAGTAATCGACACGGATGGTGCTTGTAGCGAAGTGAAGCCTATAGAGCTAATGGTTGCCGTAACTGCTGAAATTAACAAGGTACGTATTCAATCTCCTGATAGATATGGATGCAAAAATGGTTTTTCTTTATCTGCGGTTGAGGAGGTTGCATCGGAAAATCTTTGCGGAGCAGTTAAAGGTGCATGTAGAGTTGGTATTTTGATAAGGTCCTCGGTTATGGCGAAGTTCAAGCGAGGCTTGGGTTTGGATAATATCTATGGCGGATGAGCCCATCAGGGGCTATGGGAAAGTAGCGGCAGAGTTTGAATTTTTTGCGAACCGATTGTGACTTGGCTCAAACGTCGAGCCAAGGTGGAGATTGTTAAAATATGTCTCGAGTTTGAGTCCAATGTGAAATTCGGAATATTCCGAATTAGATGTGTTGCGGATATTCGAAATTAAGTAAAGAAGATCCGAAGATCAACTTCCCAAAGTTTGAATCTGCGTTGGAGAATTTGGCTGCTGAAATAGGAAAGTCAAACTTCGACTTGGATTTGGATTTTGTTTAAAATATACAGAGATATGTTTTGGATAAAATCGGGCAAGATAGAAAACAGAAGCTTATGAAAATTTGGCAAAAGAATAAGGGTTTTACTTATATATAGACTTGTGGCCGTGGGTGGTGGAGGTGGATCACAAATTGTCTTGAAGCACCGCGTGAGTGCTTGGTGTTCCACCGTTGATCATGAAGAATTGGTCTTGAAGTGCCGTCTTATCGTCGAGTGCTTGGGAGGGATTTTCTTCCTCGTTCTTGTTCGTGAATTACATCCAAGGAAGTTTAGTGTTGAAGCCAATTAAATCTTGTGGTAAGATTTGCGTGTAATTCCTTCGTGAGATTGAGAGATTATTTCGTGAGTAATTTCGGGGCTAAACACTGTGTGCATTATTGGGTGTAATTGAGGCTTGAGAAATACCGAGAAAGTGTTTGAGCGACTTGAGTGTGTAATCTCCTTGTATCGTTTGATCTATAGTGAAATTCGCTGCTGCTCTCTCCGTGGACGTAGGTCTATACAACCGAACCACGTAAATCCGATGTTCAATTTATTTTCTTCTTTTGTCTATATTATTATTCAATCGCTTGCCTTTTCGCAACAGGACGATTTCGCGAGGGATGGGAAGTCAAGGGATGTCGTCGGCGTGCGAGGAAATAGAGGATCGAGGAAGAGATTGTGGTTGGGCGCTGTTGTCGTAGGGAGAGATGGTGCTAAAAGCGCAATGGCTGCCCAAGGCGTTGTGCAAGCAGAGAGAGGATCGAGGAAGGAAGAGCGGTCGGACTCCTTTGTGCACGAGGAGGAGATTATAGGGAGAGATGGCGCTAAAAGCGAGATCATGAAGTTCTTGTTAGACTCAGCAGCTGAAGAAAGAATCCTCGTCCTTGCAATGTGGGGTATGGATAGGATTGGAAAGACTGCTCTTGCTCGGTGTCTATACGATGATGACATGGTCGACCGGCATTTTGATTTGAGGATATGGGTCTTTGTGGGTGGCGTCTCTAATCTCGAAATCCTGTTGCAAAAGATAATAGGAAGTGCAACAATAGAGAGGGTAGATGGCATTGAGTTGGAGGGATTGAAAAATGAACTTGAGGAACACATCCGTGGGAAAAAAATATCTCCTAGTTCTTGACGATGTATGGTTACAGTTTCGTGAACAATGGGCGAGCTTGAAAATTTATCGATGGGAGGTGCTGAAGGAAGCAAGATTCTGATGACTACACATGATAAGTCCATGTTGGATTTCATGGGCACAAGCCAATCTTATTTTCTTGAGGCCCTTTCGAAAAGCTTGTCTTTAGACTTACTGATGAGAATGGCTTGTAAGGAAGAAGAAAAGAGTAGATATCCGGAGAAGCTAACTATTGGGAGGAGGATCGTAAAAAAAAATGTTGTGGAATTCCTTTGCTTATACGAACAATTGGAAGTATATTATTCTTCAAGAAAACTGAAGCTGAGTTGTACAATTTTGAGTGTGAGATTCTGGATCTGTATGCAGAGTTAGATTATTATCACATTCAGGCATATCTTAAGCTTAGTTATCGCCGTCTCCCATCACATCTAAAACAGTGCATTGCCTTGTGGCATCCTAAAATCTCATGACAACCTCTGGAGTACCATGAACCATGATTAGGTAATAGAAGTGCCATTGGATTTTGTATTAGCTATTGAATCAATGAATTTCAATTAATTTAAGGCCGAGCATTGTAATGGACGATTGTTTGGATGGAGATGTGTCTACAAATGACCCAAGGATTTTATGTAGGTGCAAATTGATATAGAAATCTTATTCTTGGTGGTGCACTTTATAAGTAGAATTTTATTGATTTAAATTACAAAGTTTTGTGGGTTTATAAGTTGAAATTAGGTGTTTATTTAAATGAGGATTAAATGGAATAGGAATAGGAGAGGGTGGGCTGATTTTTAGGCCCAAAGACCGTCCAACCAGCCCACGCCACCCCCTGGTCGACCGGCCCATGAAGGCCCAAGGCCGGCCCAGCCTTGAAGCCCCTAAGCTTTGCATGTGAATCGCCAAGTGGCATGGAGGAGAAGCCAAGTGTGGCTGCCCCCATTGGCTTCTTTGGGCGGCTACATGCAATCAAATGATTGCAAATGATTGTAGGGGAAGAAAATTAAAGAGAGGGAGGCGGATTGATGAGGGGAAATTGACCGAGAGAGAGAGAGAGAGAGAGAGAGAGAGAGTGTGTGTGTCATCCGAGAGAGAAAGGGGAACCGAGAGAGAGGAAGAGAGAAAGAGAGGAAGCGGGCGTGCGAGAAGAAGAAGAAGAAGACCGTCGTTGCGTCGCCTAGTCCCGTCGTTTTTGCTGTGTTTTCCTTCGATTTAAGGCAATTGAAGTCCTAAAACCTACCCCTTGCATTGCTATGTTGTGTGTGTAGTAGATGGTAAATTTGATTGTGGTAGATGGGATGAAATTTCGGAGCTTTGAAGAGAGATTCGTTAGTCTAGCATGCTGTTTCTGGAAAGACCAGTCCGACCATCCATGAGATTGTGTGCTGCATGCGACTTTTTGTTGGAATCTTGTTTCGATTTCTTCATGAAACACCTTGAAGAACAACATACTAAAATTTGAGGCAAAACGAATAAGTATTGGTTAGTGAAATGATTTTTCTTTGGAGAACTTAGATCTGGAATTCGTTGTGCTGACCTTTAGAGATTTCGTGGTCTGTAAAATAACTTTCTTGTGAAAATCTCACTTTGATCTCTTAATGAAAGTTGTAGTGTACTTCTTGAGGTAGAACATATCAAAATTTTAGAGGAAATGAACGAAAATAGGTCGGTGAAATCGTTGTTCTTTGAAGAAACTGGATCTGGGAAAAACGTTACCTCGACCCAGTATGATTTCGTGATTTTTATAAAATCATACAGTTAAAATTTGATCGTGTGTCCTTAATGAAAGTTGTAGGTAATATTCTGAGGAATAACATACAAAAAAATTTAGAAGAAATGAACATATGTAGATCGGTGAAATGAGTTTCTTTTGAAAGATGATAATCTGGGAAAAGATGACACCGAGAACAGGGGGAAATAATTGTCTATATCTATTAATCTAGAATGATTTGGGTTTCAATTTTTTCATGAGATATTTACCTTTAGAACTTATCTATAACATGTCAAAATTTCAGAATTTTTGGAGTTCATTTGTGTATTTAATTTAAATTACTTCCGAAACTGTGCAAGCTGAAATATTGAAGTTTTGAAAACTATGATGCATGGACCGTGCTGTTTTGTGTGAGGTTCTTATGGTATGGAGTTACTCATGAGATATCTGCCTTTAGGTTTCGTATATAATGTGTCAAGTTTTCAGAATTTATTAATACCATTTACTATTTTTTTTGGAGTTTTAATTAGAGGAATGCATTCTGATTTATCCGAAACATTGATGTGTTTTGAAAATTAAATGAATTTACCCATGTGATGTAATACTTTGAGTGGTTGATCTTGCTGCATATGTGATGACATATGGCATGTTATATGGCATGAAAAGTTGGTTGAGATCTTTGATATTATTGCATCAAATACCATGTTGAAATTGAGATACATGTGTGAATATAACATTAGAAAATAACGAGACTGTCGGAGGTGTGAGCCGACAATGCCCCGGGAGTGTTGGGATGCCCGGAGTGTGTGTGCCGGATGCCTGGTTGTATTTTGATACATGCCCGGATGTCCTCGGGAGTTTCGAGATGCTCGGTAGTATACAGTACGTAATGTCCAGGGGGAATGCCTGGTGGTATGGCGGTATGTAATTCCGGAAGCCCTGGAGGTGTGTGCCGGGGGGATTTCTCGTGATGCCAGGTGGGATGCGAGATGCCCGGAGTGTGTGTGCCGGATGCCCGGAGGTGTGTGCCGGAGGTTCCTCGCGACACCAAGTTGGGTGCGAGCAATAAATTGTGGGATGCAAACATTGGTCCCTGGATGAAAAATGATGAGATCCTTATGAAAGAGAACAATTGAAATTGAATCATGTGCATGGGTGTATGCATATGGCATGATGCATGATCTGTTTATGAAAATAAATTGATGCTATTTGACATTGAGAATGCGATCATGAAGGCTTGAATGGATCTCATGGGGATGTATGCTTGATAGCATGGATGATATGAATCATGGTAATATATGCACGACTGTATGGTGATGTATGCTCAATAGCATGGATGATATGAATCATGGTGATATATGCACGATGGCATGGTGAGATATGCATGACTGCATGGTGGTATATGCACGTTGCGTGGTGATATATGCATGGCTGCTTGATGATATGAGTACAAGTGCATGGTGGTATATGCATGTTGTATGGTGATATATGCATGGCTGTAAGGTGAGGTATGCTCGAATGCATGAATGATATGTGTTTTATTCATGATACATTGATTGTTCTGTTTGACGCATTGTGTAGTTTGGTGGATCTTTACTACTGAGTGATTGTACTCACCCCGTTTGGAGACTAACATTTCAAACTAGATAAGATACCTCTGCTGCCGCTGCCACTGCCACCGGTAGATGGATCAAGTGGTTGGATATGACTGCGAGGAGGAGGATAGCAAAGGAAGGAACTTTTGGACGCCGACACTGATCGATGGACTTTAAGTATACGACTATTGGAGGAGATGTCGGTCATCTTTTGAAGTATAGCCTAGTATAGAAGACTACGGCATTTTGATGTATCAATGAATGATATCCATCTGGTTTAAGTGAATAAAAGTGTTCGGCTTTTACCTATAAATGTTTAGTTAGTGTGCATCGTTTTTTGAATATAAGGAGGGGAGTTGATGGATATGCTTCCGCCATATAAATTGCGCAGGGACCGATCTAAAATATGTAAACCCCTAGGATTGATAGACCTTCAGGTCAAGCAAGAGAATGGTAATCGAACTGTGGCGATCCTAACGGTTCGGGGGCCGTCGAGGGGTGCCACATGCCTTCTGTTCATTGTTTCCCAAATATTGGGTGATTAATAAACTAATGTTGACAAGTCTCTGGATGGCAGAAGGATTTTTCCGGCCCTTAGACAACATAGGTCGGGATATGGAAGACATTGCTCATGACTATATAATGGATCTAGTTAGGAGGAGCTTGGCAATGTGATGTCTTGTAAGATGCATAATTTTGTAAATGAGCTAGCATGCACAGTTGCTCACACTGAGTGTTCCCGATTCATTGATTCAGCATGGTCGTTAAATGATGAAAGAGCTCGGCATGTATCACAGGATTCAACGTCAAATCTATCGCAGAAACTTCCAACTACTCTACTTAGAGCAAAATGTCCGAGGACATTCATCAAAATGGATCAAACAAAATGCTTGAGGTGTGAAACTCTAATGGTTGAAAAAACTCTCTGTGAACTCACTTCTAATTTCAAGCTCTTGCGTGCCTTGGATTGGCATGATTGTGGTGTCGAGAAATTGCCAAGTTCAATTTGTGAGTTGAAGCACCTAACATTTCTAAATCTCTCTGAAAATGAAGGAATCATGGGGCTTCCTGACTCTGTGACAAGATTGCGAACATTGGAAGTCCTTAAACTCAATATGTGTTGCAAGCTAATAGCATTGCCAAGTGACATAAGAAAGTTGATCAACCTCAGGTAACTGGAGATTAGCAATTATAATGCCCTATCTCATATGCCACATGGGTTGGGCCAGTTGACCCTTTTGCACACTCTTTAACAGATTTCCTTTAGGCCGGGGATGATTCTTGTCTGAAGAATGGCGGTGGGCTTGCAGAGTTGAATAGGTTAAGCAGTTTATAGAGGAAGCCAAAGAATTGAATTTAAGGGAGAAATAGAAGATGCAGTAGCACAAGCAAATGCTGTGCACTTGGAGAAGAATTCCATAGTCTGGCTTGTATTAGTGTTTGCTGGAAAAGAAAGTGATGAAGTTCTGCTCAAAGAGCTGCAGCCAAGCACAAACCTCCGGGGCTCAGAAATAATAGGCAATGGTGGCACAAGGTTTCCAAGCTGGATGTCTCGCATGCCTAAGTTGGTTGAGCTACGGTTGTGTCACTGTGCAGCATGCAAAAGTCTCCCACCACTTGATGAGCTTACCAACCTAAGCTTTTGGAAATTGATGCGCTACCTATCGTGAAGTGCGCCAAAAGTGATCATCATGCCCTTTCATCACTTCCTAATCTCTCTGCACTTAGGATCTGGGAGTGTCCTAATTTGAAATGGATCCCACCGCTTCTAGATCTCGAGGAGTGGGAACTTCATAGTTTCCCTTTGGAGTTGTTGCAGACCTCAGTTGCCACAATTGAATGGGTAATTGGTATTGATAATCGAGTGAGAAGGTAATCAAGTTAATGGAAATAGAAGACAGTGGGGGTAAACCACGCATGGTTGGAATCCATGGAACTAATGGAATCGGCAAGACAACTATTGTGAAGGCCGTATACAACCAACTCTCCTCTTGTTTCGATCGTTGTAGCTTTTTCGCAGAGATTGGAGAAACAGCACGAAATGGTGGTATTCAGTTTGTGCAAACTAAGTTGATACATGATATTCTTAAGCAAGATGTTGATGTTGCTTCTTTTGAAGGAGAGATCAAGTTTTATCTGGATGTATCCAGCAACATAAAAGCTTTTATTGTCCTAGATGATGTGGAAGAACAGTCTCATCTTGATGATTTTGTAGGTAACCAGCTTGACTGGTTTGGTCCTGGAAGTCGGATAATTGTTACCTCAGAAAATCGTGGAATTCTCAAAACACGTGTTTCTCGAGGCGGGGCTGATATTTGTGAGGTGAATGAGATGGATAATGATTGAGCTCTAGAACTTTTTTGCAAGCATGCTTCAATACCTTGGTATCCTGAAATTGGGAAGCGCATTGTCAAAGCCACGAGGCAGGTTCCATTTGTTATTGAAGTTATCAGTTCACTTCTACGTGGAAAAACAATAGAAGATTATTGGAGGGAGATGGAGGACTTGATAAAACCACACTCTCAAGAGATTTCAAAGGATTATGGGGAGATTTCGAGAATCTGTTATGAAGCATTCGATGAAAAGCAGAAACAAATATTTTGGGACATGGCATGGATAGCCAAATTGCATCATATATGTGGCCTGCTACCAAGTTTTGATGCCCCAAGCAGAAATTGGAGAAGACAACATGCTGTGGATGCATAAACTGTCGAAGCGCTTCTGCAGAACTATAGATCAAGAAGAACCTAAATATCCTGTAAAGCGCAGAAGACTATACATGCATGATCCAGACCTGAAAGTACTCAACAAAGAAGAGGTAAAGCTTTTGGTTCAATAGCTTGCTTTCTTCCGTAAAACGAAAGCCTGATGTATAATTTTTAATTTGTTATCCAGCTTTTTACTTATTTCACCATGTGTAGGTTGTCTTTGCATGCACGGAAAAGAAAGCACCCTAGTCCTTATCGCTTAGAAAAATTGTCCCATAGTATGTTACAGCTTCGAATTCATTTTGTCAAATGCAGGGAATGGAAGTGGAAGCCCTCTGCTTTGACTTCAGAAATCGTGGTCGCCATACATTTACAGAAAAAGATTTCGTGCGGGTGCTGAACATAAGTCTTGAAATTGGATAATACAAGTATGACTGAAAATTTTGCAAGTGTATTTCCAAAGTTAGGGTGGCTTCACTGGCAAGGGTGCCCAAAAGATTTCTAAGCAATAGAATTTAATCTGTCCAAACTGGCCATTCTTGATCTTTCATGGAGCAAAGTCACTGGAGACTGGGGAGATTGGGGGAAAATCAAGGTGGTTTCTTATCTATTGCTCTAATGCTTTTATTCTGTTAATTATCTAGCAACTGAACTTATGATTTTTTTCTCACCTCTTTTACAGATGGAGCAATTGAAAGTCTTAAATCTCACTGGTTGCACTGACTTACTGAGAAGTCCTGAATTTTCTAGCTTTCCAAATTTGGAGATACTGATTCTAGAGCGATGCTCTTGGTTGGTCCATTTACATCCTTCAGTTGGGGCTCTCGAAAAATTGCTTTGCCTGAATTTGAAGTCCTGCAGTGAACTCGGCAGGTTGCCTGCTGTACTGGGTGCTTTGAAACTTTGAAACAGCTCCTCATTGATGAGACTTCTGTGTGTGATATTTCCTTGGGAAGTGATTCAAAGAAAGTTGAATGCCTGACATCACTTTCAATACTCTCAGCAAATAATTCAAAGATTACTGAACTCCCCGATGGAGCTGGAGAGAAACTCCGATGCTTGTCATTGAGGAATTGTCATTGGACGCAAGTACTTCCAGAGTCCATTGGCCAATTGGGAAGCCCTTCAGAGGAGCTGGATATTTCGGGATTAGGCATTTCTGAATTGCCAGGTTCCTTCGGTAAATTGCAGAGATTGAGTGTTAAAGATGGACCATTGCTTCATAAGAAAGTTTCCTAATTTCATTTGGCATCTACATAGCCTTGAAGAATTACATGCCTCCTCGTGTAGGAATATAGAAGGGAAGATTCCTGGAGATATTGGGAAGTTAAAAAATCTGAGAATCATGAGGCTGTGAAATTCTGCTATTTCCAGGCTACCTCCTGAAATTGAGCATCTTTCCAAGCTGGAGACTCTCGATGTACTTCACTGCAACAAGCTTCATGAGTTGCCGGCACTTCCCTCTAATATGGTTATTGTGCATTTGTGTCCAGAATTGAAGGAAAAGGTGTCTGACCTTTTCGGGGAAGCATTGTAACTTGGATGACAAGGTCATTGAGACCGGTCTTTGTTCTACTTAGCTCTAGTTATCCGGATAATTGTTTCTGTCTCCGCTGATATTTCCTTATAAGGTATCTAAGCTTCCTCTGATATTTGCATGCTCCTTTTTTTCTTATGGCACATCATACCGCGAGCTGTTTGACACTTGCTGATAGTGGATCCTTCAAAAGACGGCGGTCACATTTTGACACTGCCTGGGCAGTGATTTGTTTTTGTCCAGTAATTCGGTTTTGCGCAACTGTCACAACAGAATTCCATTATGAAGGCCTAACAGACCTTGTTCCTTTTTTGGCAATTTGGCCCCTCTCAATTTACAATTAAGTCCTTAAATTCTGTATTTTGCTAAAACAGATCATCCTGAACGACTCTTCAGTTTTACACTTTTGCAAAAAGGAACTCAAATTTTCTCAAATTTGCAAATGCAAATCGAGCAGATTCCAGCTTGATCCTGATGAACAATTTTCCAGATTCAACGAATCTTCACGGTCTCGCTAAAAATATCAAAAGATCCTTTAGAGTACAGAGAGTTCAACATTTTAGCAATTCCACAAATTCCGACCATAAGCTTCAGGGTCGAATTCGCCCAGCAAATGATATCTGTTCGGGAAGCATAACATAGCAAAACGAAACTTAATATGCATAGGTTGAACGTCTAGTTCGTCACTTTGCAAGACAGCGACATTTAAGAGCTCAAAACATGTCTAACCAAAACATGCTCATCCAAACACGGAAATCACATAATCTCAGAATCTATCCACAATCAATCTCTAATCATGCAAGCATCAATTCTAACTAGTTTTGGAGTGCATGCTGGCCTGGAGCATCTGTGATCGATCATGTAATTGACACAAGAAACTCTCACCTCATCGAATCCTATATAAAAGGTTTGAGAACGCCTTCCTTTGTTGTTCTTGATTCAATGATGAATCAAGCGATCTGGCCTTCATTCTTACTCAGGCGACGTCATGGAATGGCCAAGGATTGCTCGGCAGTTCTTTCAAAGGAATATGTGCATATCAATATGAGTATTGGATCAAATAAACTGGTGGTAAACTTGAGCTAAAGCTGAGAGAGGATCAAGAGCTTTGGTGACAATTTGCTTGAACTCCAACCCCAGCGAGGTGAAGGACATGTCGGAGGAAGTGATCGCAAGGTTCGGATTGCCTGTGGAGGTTGTTGGACTGCCAAAATGGCCGTTGAGGCTCGTCAGCTCATGCTGTGATGTGGAGCATGGGCTTGGGCCCGAAGAGAAAGATTAGCCGAAAGGGGTGGCTCCGGCTGCTGATCGGCACAGTAAAGGTTGTGACCGATGTAGGAGGAGGCTGATGGTCGTCAGGGAGGCAATAGCTCCTAGGGGTGAGCATAGTCCGAGTTTGGCCAGTCCACCCCCTAACCTTAGGATCAACCCGCACAATACTGATCCTCAATTTTTGGGACCGAGGACCGACCCTATTGAGCTTGGGACCGAGGACCGGACCCACCCAATGGGTTCGGTCCGGTTCCAGGGTCAACCCGAGACCAACCGATAATTTTTTATTTCATTTTTTTGTACTTCTTAAAAAAGCGATTGAGGACCGGACTAACCCAATGAATTTAGTCCGGTTTCAAGGTCAACCCAGGACCAACCAATAATTTTTTATTTCATTTTTTGTACTCCTTAAAAGGGCAACTGGGGATCGTATCGACCCAATAGGTTCGATGATGAGTGAGGTCAGTTAAGAAAGACAAGCAATGAGGGTCAAGTGTGGTGAGCATCGAACAGAATGAGCATCAAATGTCGAGCAGGGAGTAATAAGCCAAGCGAGCATCGAGCGACGAGTAGCACGAGTGACCCAAAGCGAGCGAGGTGAGTGTTGAGTGGCAAGGGGAGAAATTGTTTCTTTCAATTTTGGAAAATTGAAGACTAAGAGAACAAATAAGACATAAGAGAATGAATACTAGAGAAGTATGTCATAAGGTGCCTTTTTGGACGCCATGAAGACTTCTTACAAAAATATTTTCCTCATTCGTAAATTATGACTATTGACGCCGTAAAAAACATTAAAAACCTAAGTTATTAAAGAACAATATAAAATTACTCGAACTCATCACTAAATAACTGTTTAATGTTGTTGATGTCGTTTATTTTAAGGTTTTCTCTATATAAACAAATTATATATATATATATAGAATTAGGGTGGGTCCGGGTTGAACCGACCCAAAACTCTCAGGATCGAGGATTGACCCGCATAGTGCTGATCTAGAAATTTCAGGACTAAGGACCGACCCAGTCTCCCTGGGAACCGGACCAGGACCGACAGGGTTGGGCCGGTCTAGGGTCGGTCCAGGGTTGACCCTAGACCAATGCTCACCCTTAATAGCTCCTTAGGGGAGGCAACAGTCGGGCAGTGAGGGGCTGAGCAGTGTTTGACAGAGAGAGAGAGAGAGAGAGAGAGAGAGAGATTGTTTTTTTTTTTTTTTTTTTTTTTTTAGAGAGAGATTGTTGAAGAGAGAGAAAGTAAATCTGAAAAATGAGGCCCTTTAATTTTTGGTGGGAAAATGCTTACATATTGCAAGTTTGAATCCTAGCCTTTAGATTGATCTAATGGTTAGGAATTGATATCTTCTTGATTAAGATAGCTTCCTATTGGCTCAATTGGTAATGACATGTCTAAATGAATGGCCGAGATTAGACAAAATTAGATGGATGACATTAATTGCTTAATTTCTAAGACTATCGTTTGGTAGTCATAATAAAATTCAGGATATAATAAAATTTATCATATCATATGTTTGGTACTTACTCAAAACATGATGAAGTTGGATATAAATGGGATATAGGCCGAAAAAAATTATCACATGAGAGAAGTGGGATAAAAGTAGATAGAATTTCTAATATCCATAAAAGGAAAGTTTTTTCTCAAATAAAAAACTTCTTAAATTAACAAATTTAAAATTATATTTCAATATAAATAATATTCGAATTATAATATAAGAAATTCAAAAAAACTATATTTTTAATTTAATCTTATTTTTATTTATACATTCAAATTTAAATATTATCTTATAATATAAAATTCGATATATAAATATATATTTATATTTATTACATATATTAGGTATTTTAGTATTTTAGGTATATTAGTATAGTTTTCTGTTAATAAAATTTTATTAGAGAATGAAGGAAGAGAAATAAAGAAATACAAAATTAATTAAAAAGAGAGGAAAATATAATAAAAATAAAAGTAAACGTAAAGTCGATAAGAGTGTTTCAAGAGATTTTTTACCATCTCTATCTATAAAATTTGTGATTAATTTATATTGATATGGTATTTTAATCAAACAATATATATGATATGATGTGAATATATTTATCTTTATTACTACAATTACCAAATAGTGTATAGGATATAGCAAAATCTCCTAAGTTTCATATCATGTCCTATTCAATCCCATCCTGGTTGGAAATTCAAACGACCAAATGTAGTCTAGGGGTGAATGCTTTAATTGACTTAATCTTAATAACATGGATTAGTACACCTAGGGGCAATCTAGTAATTTTATGCTCATGGGAGAAGGGTGGCCAACCAATGGTTTGGCTGGTCAAAGATGACACAACTTGGCCAGAAAATGGCCAAAATCCAGCCATTCTCGCTGAACAGCGAGTCCTTGTTGGTTCGAACCATTTAGACCGGTTTGGTCCGGTTTGCTTAGCTCGGCCATAACTCTGACCAAAACTTAGCAATTTAGTCCCCGTAGGGCCTAATGGTAAAGGATTTCTTATCAATTATCAAAGAAATGTACCAAATTGGAAGAAAACAACCCAAATCCCATCAAATTGATTCAATTAAACACATCAACACATCTCAATTGAACTAATTTGGTCCAATTACCTCATGGGTAACATTAATTTTATCTCAATTGAATGGCCTCAATGGGGGTTTCAATCAATTCATGCAATTTTTGCAATTTTTGTCCTCAATTGTCAAATTGGCTGTAGTTGGATTCAATTGACTTGACAAGAAATCAATTAGTTCAATCAATTGAACTCAAGATACTCTAATGCATCCAAATTGATGCCAACAACATGCATGGAGGATAAAAAAATCATCAATGCAACTGACCTGCCTCGCGATGAATGCAATGCAAATTCTCTAACAGCTGATACCAATGGGTGATGTTTGAAATAGAATATTGGCTGACACATCCCATGCTTCTTTTGCTGCATTGAGATGACCAAATTGAAGTTTGATAGAAGAAATCAAAGTGTTTCGAAGCTATGTAATGATTTCATGATTCTTGCTATCCCAGTCCTTCAAGCGTCAATTAAATTTCTCCCTAGTTTCACCAATAATCTGAGTAAATGCACGGATAGCACTAGTGATGTAACGCTAGAGCCAGCATCCTCAAGAAACTAGATATTTCTTGAGCCCATCAAACATAATTAGAACCATTCAAAATGGTATGAATGGGTACTTATATTATTGTCACTAAGGATTGTCATTCAACTTGCTCACATTCTACATGTGCTGATGATGAATATCTGATCACGATGTTGAGGAGTTAACAATGATGATGGTAAGTTACGTAGCTAAAGAAGACTGTTGACAGTATAAAACATAGCCGTTGTAAGACTAGACTCCATGGCTGAAAAATTGAGAAAGACATCTAAAAAGCAACCAACAGGTTTCTACTTTATTAAAGTGATGCAACAAACTCCATTTTAGAAAACTCCCAAAGTAAAAAGAAACGATTGTATAGGCAATCCCGATTTTGGTACAAGTATTTGATAACTCTTAGACGGCTAGCTGGATCTTTTTAAAGGTCTCCAATGGTTGGCTTAAAGACTTCTATAAATAAGGATCATCGAAGCTTAGAAGATGTTGGACTCGAGAATTGTTGGAGTTGTGCTTTAAGCTAGAAATCATCTTTGTTGAATCTCTTTGTAAAAGTTTAGTCTTGTAATAGCAAATAGTCAAGCGTACAAGTATAATTGCAGTGGTTGAGTCTTGATAATGTGATCTATCCTATGAAAGAAACAACACTTTCTAGTTGTAACTTACTATATTGATTTCTAGTGAATTTTAGCTGTTGTTGAGCCGTTTGTTGGAGATTAGACCAAGGCTTGAGTATAAAGTCGAATCATTATATATTGCTATGTGATCTATCTTCGGTGTTTATCATCTGCTTTAATTTGTTAACTATCATCACACACATCGATCAACTTCATACAATTTGGTTTGCTAATTATTATTATTTCGTGAAAATTTTTCAGTAGCATTTCACTCAACCTATTCAACCCCACTTGTAGGTTGCATTATTAATCCTAACAATTGATATAAGAGTCTCATTACTTGTCACGCCCTGATCCTCGGGAGTGTGCCCATCCCTCGGTGGTTGATAAATATGCGATATCTCATGACGCGTCGCCGATCCATTTATTTTATTACACATGCGGAAGCGAATAAATACCCTTGACAACAAAAGATTGGGATAGAAAAGCAGGCCATAATTCACAACTAAAACAAGCATTTTATAAACACACAAGGTTTACATACAACACTAGTCTGTCTACAAAAGACCGGCTCAACAAAAAGGGAACTGTTCTAGAACTAGCTAGTCAGACATGTTCGCTGATTCTTCGGTCTCCACCTCCTCAAACTCCGAGGCTTCGGGTCTCCCACGACGGGGTGAGACAAATTTTAGTGATTAAAGTAATTTACTTAATTTGACGTTTTGAAATCATGGATAAGGAAAAGGTTCGTGGGCTTTAATTTTAGTGACGAAAAATTTATCCTTTCTTTTAATCTAAAATTCAAATCTAGAGGAGAAACTGGAAAAAAAAAGAAAAAGATAAGGATACATATAATAATTTAATGAGAGAGTTTTTTTTTTAAAAATTTTAAATAGTGAATCTGAGGAAACCCATTTAAATTAAAATATCACGGGCAATTACTATCTATAATTTGAAACTATAACTCATGCCATTTGATTAAATATCGATTAGAAAAAAAATTAAATATATATTTTTGGTTGGTAAATATCAGTAATTTAAAAATATCACATTTAGGATTTTAACATAAAAACTATTTCTTTAAATCTAACACTTAATTAAAAAAATTTCATTTAGTTTAAATATGTTAACTGTATGACTATTGATATAGATTACTTTATTACATTAATGAGTTTCATTTAAGTTCAATATCTTCAAATCAAATTAGTTACAAAAAAGTTAAAATAAATAAAAAAATAAGAAAATCCGTGGTTTTGAACGTGCCCGGATATGGACTCCTGAGCCCTTCTCAAACGCTTGTCTGTCTTCCGTTAATCGGCCTCGCTTCCGCCGAGGAATCGCCTCTCCAGCGGCGGCAGGTGGTGGCGGGCGCCGACGGTGCTCTCGTCATCCTCTCTGGACGCGTCGTCAACCTCCGAGCAGTGTATCTGAGAGTCTTCGGAGAGGAGCATCTCTCGCCAAAACAGGGAGCCCTCGGCTCCCAGCTCCTTCAATCTCTAGCACTTCACTCGTCCATGGCATTCACTACAAGCAAAAATTGGTGGAAACTAGCCTCCTTATCATGTCTGACGGTTTTCCCACGAGAAGTTGAGATAGATTAAGTGGAGAATTGCGGGTTTGAAGTTTGGGAATCGATTTGGGTGAACCTCCATCTTCTTCTTCTCCCTTCCTTGGTAGAAAATCCTCGATTTGGTGTTGGGACCCACCCTGGGGTAAGAACATCGTTGTGGCAATGTTTACGATCATCAAAGCCAAGAATGTAGATGAGGTGTTCGACAAAATTTCTGAGAGAAGGAAAGCTGTCCTTTGAGCGTGTTCCATGGTTCAACCTCTGGAATGCGTCAACCCAGAAGCCACCCCTCGCTGCAATCGATGCGCCACCACTCTGAATAATAGCATTCCTATAGCGATGGTTAACACTTGAAATGGCAAATATAGTGTATTGGAGTCCTCGGTGTCCAAAAAGTTGAAGAACCAAGCTACCTCGGCTGAGATAAAAAGCACCTATTCAAATTTTTGAAGGAGAGATGCTGAGAATTTGAACGCAGTCGCTCCCAAACAAGCTACAAATTTTGTTACTGTAGTTCATAATTTTGTTTTCAATGCTATATTTGGTTATGGCAATCCTGATTGTGAAATGGGTATTGATATAGGTGGAATTTTGCCTACTACTGTAAGCTCCGATTGTGTTGTTAAGCCTGAAGTTAGAGCTTCCAATAAGGAAGCTGACTTTAAGGAAGCTGGTATTACAGGTCATAATAGTATGGATGGAAACTCCCATGGCCGTATCTCACCCTCACCAATCCTTGCTGCTGGCTCAACTCCATCTCGGAAAAGCATTACTATGGAGAAGATCTCCCAGACAGCAAAATTAGATTTCATTCAACCCAACAAACTTGGTAATAAATTAGGCGCTTCTCCCCTTGAGATTATTAAAGAAGGGAAGGCACATTTTGAGAATTGTCTTTTTGGCTATTTCCCTACTGCAAATGCCTCGTTCTACTGGGTGAGATGTATTGTCTAAAAATTATGGGGGAAAGAAAACCTTGTAGATGTTTCAGCTACGAAGGATGGTTTTTTGTTTTTCCGATTCTCTAATGTTCAAAAGCTGGCTGAAGTTATGGAGGTGGAGATATGGGACACAGCTGGCAAACCGTTGTTTTTACATAAATGGCATCCCCTAATCAGATTGGAAAAGGCGAGGATTACTTTTGTGCCAATTTGGGTATGTCTTTGCAATGTACCTCATGTCCTTTGGACCAAACTTGGTTTAAGCTATGTGTGCAGTTTTCTCGGTGGACCTTTGTACGTGGATAAGGCTACCGAAGAAAAACATTGACTAACTTTTGCTCGTAATATGCATTCTCATGGATTTTGATAGTCCATTCCCGGAAAATTTCGATCTTGATATGGGGAACGAGGAAACCTTTGGGATTACTGTTGACTATAGTTGGATACCACTAAAGTGCAAAAAATATAACTATTTTGGTCATAAGGATTGTGCTGTGCCGAACAAGGTAGTTTGGGTTCCTAAAACCCAACTAGTGGCGAGACCACTAGAAAATACTGCTTCTATTGTTCCCATCTCATCTGAAAGAGTTTTTACAGTGTTGCCAATTATCAATTCCCCTGCCTCCAAAATTGAATGTTCCTATTACTGGGGTTGGTAATTCCATGGTTATTCAACCAAAGACTCATGTTCCCAGCCGGGTGCATCCTCTATAGATGTCAAGCAAGTTGGAAGTAAGAAGAGAGGCTCTTACATCAAAAGTGGAGCTACTCCCAATTCTTTGACTTGCTCATGAAATAGATTTGCATTATTGGGAGAGGGCGATCTTCCTGATATCTCTGTCAGTCTTGTTGCTTTACTTGAGGATATGAGGAGTGAGGCTGAGCCTCCTGACCAATGATTCATCTTTCTTGGAATGTATGGGGCCTTAATAATAGCCCAAACAAAAGGACCTTGTAGGTTTTGCTTTGTCTCAAGATCCTCATATCCTTATTTTGATTGAACATAAAATAAAAGAGGTAAATGTTGACTTTGTCATCAAAAGCAGGTTTCGAGGCTGGAAATGCATCCTTAACTATCAAAGTAGCAGTCTTCGTAGAATATGGTATTGTCCATTATTAGCCTGACTATGATGGAAGTTTCTGATCAAGTCATACATTGCCTTGGTGAGAATTTGGGAGATGACCGATTTCTCCTTTTTTGTAGTTTATGGATGCAATACTGAAGCTGAACGGAGATCTTTGTGGCTGAACATTAACACATCCTTTGCTCGTAATACAGGAAATGTGCCTTGGCTACTAATAGGTGATTTCAATGAAATGAGAGATACAAATGAATGAATCAGATCTAATGTCTGATGGACCTCTAGAATGGAAGAGCTAAACACTATGATTGAGGAGCTTGCGCTCATCGAGCCTCATTCCACAGGCCCTTTCTTCACATGGACAAAATAAAAGGTTTAATGATGATCTTAAAGCGAGCAGGATTGACAGGGTCTTCATTAATGCAAATTGGCAACACAGGTACACTCATTATTCAGTAGAATTTTTGTTGCCGGGTGTTTCAGTTCGTTCCCCTTGCATGGCACGTCTTAACACTATTACTAGGAGAAGGAAGCCATCTTTCAAATTCTTCGATTTTTGGGCCAAAAGTTGCAAATTTCTATCAATAGTCCATGCTTATTGGCAACAGGATATTAGAGGATTGAAAATGTTTATTCTAGTGAAGAAGCTCAAAGCATTGAAACAATAGCTCAATCTCTTGAATAAATCTTAATTTGGTGACTTGCGTCTGAAGATCAAGCAAGCTAGGGAGAACCCACAACAATTACAATAGTTCTCGCACTAGACCCTTACAATATGAGTACTCGGGAGGAAGAAAAGGCACAACTGGAGCTACTACTCGCCCTTAGCAAACACAAAGTTCTCTTGAAGCAAAAAATCTGGAAATCTATGGCTTAAGGAGGGGGACAACAACGATAGGATTTTCTTTGTCTCCATGATGCGTAGAAGTGCCCAAAACAAAATTACTCTGCTCTCACTTGATGATGGAACTATTATCACAGATGAGGGAGTTCTTAGAGATACAATTGTCTCCTATTACCATCGCATACTTGGTCGCTTCGGACACAATCATATCCCTTATGAGCGGTTTGCCTCCCTATTCCATGAAGATGTAAGTGACCTCATGGCTTCGATAGGCTTTCAATGAGCTGAGATCCTTAGAGTTCTCAAAGACATAAACGACTTCAAAGCTCCAGGTCCATATGGATATAATAGTTTATTCTACAAAAAAGCCTGACCCATTATAGGGCATGACATAGAGGATGCTATCATGGACTTCTTCTCCTCAAGATGGATGCTGAAAACTATAAATTTTACTTGATATCCCTCGTGTCGAAGGTCCCGAATCCATCTCGCATGGCAGATTTCAGACCCATCTCATGCTGCAATGTTTTATATAAGATAATATCGAAGCTACTTGTAGAAAGAATCAACCGTTTCCTTCCTTTGGTTGTTGGCCTCAACCAAACTACTTTCATCTCGAGTCGACAGATATCAGAGAATATTCTACTTTGCCAGGAACTCCTTCACAACTACCAGAAGGGCAATAGAGGTAAATGTGTGGCAATTAAAATTGACCTCATGAAAGCTTTTGACATGGTAAAATGGGAGGCGGTATTCAGGGTTCTAAAAGCTATCAATTCGCCATAGCACTTGATTGATATGATAGGTCAATGCATAACTACATCGAGGTTTTTGATAAACCTCAACGGCGAGCAGGTTGGTTACTTTGCTGGTACTAATGGACTATGGCAAGGTGACCCACTTTCTCTGTATTTGTTTGTTTTTGTTATGGAGATTCTTAATAGAATTATCATTGAAAAAGTGGCTTTATCTTCTTTCAAGTATCATTGGCGTTGCAAGACAAACAAGATCACTCACTTATGATTTGCTAATGATTTGTTTCTTTTTGCTCATGGGGATGTCAATTTTGTAATTTGCCTTGTTGAAGTACTTGATGATTTTGCATGTCTCATAGTACTAAATTTTAACCCAGATAAATGTCAAATCCTTTTTTCTGAGTTGGCCGAGATGGAAAAGGGTATTATATTGGATCACACGCCTTTCCTCACAAGTACCCTTCATATTGGATACCTTGGTATTCCTCTTGTCACTAGACAACTCACTCACACACATTGCAAGAGTTTGACTGATAAAAATCTTTATAAAAATAGAAGGCTAGGGCATGTAGCATATCGGCTATGCTGGTCGTCTACATATGGCCAAATCAGTACTTATTTCCACTTGTACTTATTGGATGCAAATGTTTCTACTTCCAAAGAAAACCATATATGAAGTGGAGAAGAAGATTAGGCAATTCTTATGGATTGGAAATATGGAAGGCCACCGATCACATAAAGTTGCTTGGAAAATAGTTTGCTTGCCAAAAAGATTGGAAGGACTAGGGTTGCTTGATCTAAAGCCATGGAACAAAGTTTTATTGGGCTGCATGCTCTGGAGACTCATAAATTGTTCGTCGTCTTCCTTATGGAGTAAGTGGGTTTACACTACCAAATGTAGAGGCATTTCAATTATGTAGCTTGAAATCAAGGGTAGTATGGCATGGAGTTAGCGTGGTATTCTTAAATTGAGACCGACTCTATATTTAGCCATATCTAGGCAAAGTTATTGTTGCAAAGAGTTATATAATGAATTCAAGAGTGTAGATTCGGCTGTGGGATGGTATCAATTAATATGAATAGGCAGGGTTAGCAAACATAATTTTATCAGGTGGTTAGTTTGTAAAGAGAGATTACCAACAGCAGAGATCATATCGCGTTGGATACCTACAATGGGAATCCATTGTAATTTCTGTTTGTTGGTTTGGAAAATCGAGATTATCTATTCTTTCAATGCATGTGGATTGGAAGCATACGGCATATTATTCTTGCACAATATGGAATCCGTAGTTCTTTAGGAGGATGGAATAATGATGGATAATCAAGGCTACTAAAGGCAAGGACTTTGGCAGCAAGGCTTCTCAAGCTTACTTTTTTAGCAACCATATATTGTGTTTGGATGGAACATAACTGTAGACATTTCCAAAACAAGTCAAATGATGTCCCCATTATTGTGGCTAAAATTCATAAACTTGTTAGAAGGCGAGCTTCACATTACAAAAACTTTAGATCTTCCCAAACAAATGTAATATTGGCTCCTATATGGAGACTCCCTCACTCCATTTTTTCACGTTCTTAGTTATCTTTGTGATGTTGGGGAATGCCTATAAGCTTCTATACGTCATCTTATGAATGATACTTACATTTCAAACAAAAAATAAAAAATAAAAAAATAAACAATTTATATTCAACAGTAAATAGGTATCTACGCATTTTTATAATTAAAGCTTTAATAGATTTTATTAAAGTAATTTGATTTAATACTGTAGAAAAATTACACTGAATAATTAAATTCACTTAGTTTGAGAAATAAAATAATTTCATTTAATTATAGGCAACACTAACGCAATCCAATAACTTTTTCTTTTAATCATGATTATGTTAAATGGAATAAGTAACTCCCGTAACTTTAATATGACAAAAATATTGATATTGCAATTTAGTTACAAAAATATATATTTTAATTTTTTACTTATTTTAATTTTTAAAATTTTGTGCAAAATTATTTCCTATATAGCATTCATCATCATATACTGAAAAGTCGTTTTTATTTAGATTTCATGTTCTCAGAAAACTTAACATTACATCGTTTATTTTTACCACACTAAACTTAAACTTTGATAAAGTATGATGTTCTTCTAAAATATTATAAAAATAATTATAAAAATCTCATCTTTTTCTATTACATCATATCTCATATTAGTCCATTATGAATGATATAGAAATTTGCATAATAGACATGCCTCGTTGCATGATTCCTACTTGCAATTAACTTGCTATCACCGCCAAGTATCGATTTGATTAGATTTTGATTATTAATTTACTATTACGATAATAAAATCATAAAAGAACTTGCGAGAGAGATCGCGGGCACCCTAAAAAAAGAAAAAACACCGCCCAGACAGCGTCAAAATGCGAGCACTTTGCTGTCTTTTTAATGATCAACAATTAGCTAGTGTCAAACAGCAAGCATGCCACATCTAGGGCCAAGGAAAAGAGAAAGCTCAGGTACTTTGAAAGGAATTATCAGCGAAAACAAATATATTTATCTGGATTGAGAGTCAAAACGGGTCATTGAGCATAGCCAAGGCTAAATAGAACAAAGACTGGTTTCAATGACCTTGTTATCCGAGTTACACGATGAAACAATATTCCAATAAAGTTTGCGAGATGTGATTTAGAAAACCTAGCACCAACTCTTTGAAACAGAGATAGAATCCAGAGATTAGAGAATTTTTCCTTCAATTTTGGAAAAGCATCATAAAGTCTATTGCCAGATAATTAACAAAATAAATGCAGGTATTGTGGAATTGCACATGAGAAGCTTGTGTTCGCCGGCCAGAGAAAATTTGGCTGACATGTGAGTTTACTAAATTAATCACTTCAGAGTTTTATTTGAAATAAGGTTCATTCTAGAGAACTTTTTGAGAAAATCGCCCCACTTCAGATTAAACTCGATCAACTGTGCTACCATTTCCCCTTCTCTCCATATGATGCTAAAGATTTGTAAGATCTACAGTCTTCATGAACGGAAGTAAACATGACATTGCAATGAAAGCACATCAGTAATCCTACTGTACGTCCAAATTACATTGCTCTCAGGCGATTTTCAATTTTTACACTATTGTTAACTCTTGCTTGGTCGTTCAATGGGGCTTAATTGATTACGTATAGGCTATTGTGGATTAGTTACATCTGAAGCAAATCATAATGCGTGGAGATGGAAATTGAAAATATTTTGCGAAGCCCAACAATAATTTTGTTTGGAGTATGGTCAAAAGTTTGATTAATTAACAATGATAGAATATTTTAATATTAAACCGCATTCATTCACAAAATAAAGTAGGAGGTCATCTAAGCTCAAATCTTCGTACACCCTCATTTACCCCTCTAATTAAATATTTTCAAGTTTAGAACTAGGCAAAGCACCAGACTAAATATAAGGGGACTAAGTTTTTAGAACAATTGACAATAATCCCATAAAATCGCATAAACAATTTGGGAGATATCTAATGTGGGAATTATTACAAACTTGTAACCAGCTGCCTTCATTTCCAAGATACTGGGCTGGTAGTCGCCTTGGAATATGGATCTAATTTGGAAAAGAAAAATTCCAACTAAAGTCCACTGGAACGGCAAATAAGGATCACGAGTTTAGGAAAGAGAAATGATTGTGTGGCAGTCTTTAATTTACTGTAAGAATAACAGTTTATTTTGGACTATAAAAAATCAAATAAAAAATAATTATAAATTATTGTGGGGTCACTCATTCAAGAAGGAAATAGTCTTCTACAACAGAAAAAATTGGGATTGATGAAGAGATAATCAACCTAAAAAATCTACTGGAAAAAAAAAAGAAAGAAAAGAAAGAAGATAAATGAGGATCAGTGAGGCAATGAGGAACATTCAAAGCCTACCACAAGAAAAATGTGGACTGAGATACGCTAGAAATATTTTTAAAAAAAAAAAAGAAAGAAAGAAAGCACAGCTCTCTACTCTTTCTTGAATTCGAATAAAATGTTTTTCAGTACATAGTTCAATGGGAAATTACTTTCACTTTGAAAGTAGTCTATACAAATTTTCGTGGACGACACTTACATAAACTAGTTTAATGCAAAGTTCTTAAATAAGCGCAGCGGTAATTGACCTCCCCCATGGCACGCAGTCCCACTTCCCATGCCAACAGAAGTTGAGCGAACACTGGCCCGCATCTTTGTGGACTGTGCTGAAATTACGTCCACCGTCCAATTTCCTTGTACGGTTACAAAAAAAAAAATGTCAGTTTTAAATTTCGTTTATTTCGAAAAAAAATAATTTTAAAAATATTTTCCTAAAAATAATTTCTTTGATCACTTATAAAAATAAATAAATAAAAATCATCTTCATTTTTCACGAAAATATTTAAATATAAATTGATATTGATAATGAAAATATTTTTATTAACTAATTACCTTGCCTAATCTCAATCCAAAATGAAGCAAACCTATGGCATTGCAAGCTAAGGCATGTCAGCATGAAGCAAATTGCCAAGTTGTCTTCAAAGAAACTTGTTCGTGGTCTTCCAACTATGAATTACCCAAAGACTAAGCTTTGCATTGCATGCATTTTAGGAAAATAGGTTAGGAGTTCATTTAAATCTATAAATCATGTTTCTACTAAATGTGTTTTGCAGCTCCTCCATATGAATCCTTTTGGACCTACTAGAACTCAAAGCATTTGAGGTAAAAAATATTGCTTAGTGATTGTGGATGATCACTCGAGGTTTACTTGGGGCTTCTTTCTTGCAAATAAAGCAAAAACCTTCTCTTATTTTTCAAAATTTGCTAAAAATGTTTAGAATGAGAAATATTATGCTATTTCCAATATTAAACAAACCATGAGAGAGAATTTGAAAATCAAGATTTTATGAGTTTTTGTGATGAAAATGGTTTTTGTGATGAAAATGGTTTTCAACACATTTTCCTCTCTCCATACACTCTAAAACAAAATGGAGTCGTAAAAGGAAAAATCGGTCTTTGTAGGAAATGGCTAGAACTTTGTTGAATGAAAGCAGAGTTGTTTCCCACTTTTAGGCAGAAGTAGTCTCAATTGCTTGCTATATAATTAACAAAGTCTTTCTGAGACCCATCCTAGAGAAAACCCCCTATGAGATTTACAAAGGTAGAAAATCAAATATTTCTTATTTTCATATTTTTGATTGCAAATGTTTTACCTGGAAAAAATAAAAATGATCATTTAGAGTAAGTTTGAAGAAAAATCAGATGAATGGATATTCCTACATGAGGAGGTATGTAATTCTTTGAGGCTATGATGATGCCAAATGAAATAGGAAATTTTCTTTTGAAGCAATGGTCCATCTTTAACACTCTCAGCTTCTGCAATTCACCAAAGGCACCTGGCAATTCAACAATGCCTGTTCCTGAAATATCCAGCTTATCTAAAGGGCTTCCCAATTGGCCAATGGACTCTGGAAGTTTTTGTATCCAATGACAATTCCTCAATGACAACCGTCAGAGTTTCTCTCCAGCTCCATCAGGGAGTTCGATAATCTTTGAATTATTTGCTGAGAGTATTGAAAGTGATGCCAGGTGTTCAACTTTCTTTGAATCACTTCCCAATGAAATATCACGCACAGACGTCTCATCAATGAGGAGCTCCTTCAAGCTTTCAAAGCACCCCTTTCGATAGGCAACCTGTTGAGTTCACTGCAGCTTTTCAAATTCAGTCAAAGAAATTTTTCGAGAGCCCCAACTAAAGGATGTAAATGGACTAACCGAGAGCATCGCTCTGGAATCAGTATCTCCAAATTCGGAAAGCTTAAAAGTCTATGAAAAAAACTATGGAAGCTGAAGACAGAGCCCAAAGTTCGAGTATTTATGTGGTTACTATGTCACAACGCCCTCCCCACTAAAGCCAATCTATGTCACCGGCGTATATGCGCAGAATCGGTATGTACTCTTTGCCAAAACCAAATACCCGAAACAGTAGAGCATATTTTCCTACTTTGTCCATGGACGAAATCTATATGGTCGCACCCAAGAATCAACATTCACATAGATATGCAGGGAGTACAGACACTTAATCAATGGATTGTAGATTGCTTCAATAGAAATTACTCCTCACCTGAACCAGAAACGGTGGCCTCTGTTCTTTGGCAAATCTGGAAAGCGCGTAATGGTTTTATTTTTCATCGTCAGCGTTTGGACGCGACGCAAGTTGTTGATGAGGCCCTCGCCACCGCTAGAGCCGTTGGTTTATCCCATTGCAGATCATTACGAGCAGGAACAAGAGCAGCAACTGAAAAACAGCAAATTAACCTTGGTGAACGGTGGAGACCCCCAGATCCGGGCTGCATTAAGGTGAATATAGATGGAGCTTTTCAATCTCACAGCAAAACAGGAACTATGGCGGGTATTTGTAGGGACCAAAATGGGAGGTTGATCGATGGACTCACCAGAGATTTCGTCGCCTCGACAGCTCTGCAAGCGGAGTTCATGGCTCTCACCATCACTCTTTACCATCTGCTAGACACTGGAAGACAACAAGATTCTCTGATCATCGAGTCAGACAGCCTCATTTTAGTAGAAGCGGTCAATGCCTCTACACCAGTGCCATGGGAAGCTCGGGCAATCGCTGCAGAGGCCGTCAGCCTCCTCTCCCGATTCTCATCTGCTAGGGTAACGCACTGCAAACGGCAGGCAAATTCTGTTGCGGATTGGGCCGCAAAGGCCCATCGAAATGGGCTCCTCCCTCATGATTGGGCTATCTCGCCGCCCCACTTTTTGCTTACCTTACTTTGTTCTGATGCTTTAGCGGCTGGTTGTGATGTTTGTAACTTCTCCCCGTTATGTTAATATTATCATCCTTTCGACCAAAAAAAAAAAAAAAAAAAGTTTAGGACTTATCAGTAAGTCAGTGCAACCGGTGAGATTTAAGACTTTCAATTGATCCATCTGTTTTACAGGAGACAAAAAATCATAAGGTCAATTGCCAGATAATTAACAAAATAAATGCATTAGAGCAATAAATAGAAAACCACCTTGATTTTCCCCCAATCTCCCCAGTCTTAAGTGACTTTGCTTCACGAAAGATCAAGAATGACCAGTTCAGTCGGAT